>JAKTYL010000031.1:175917-215038 GCA_030578715.1 Magnusiomyces tetraspermus | reverse complement strand
TTGAAAAGCCTGCTGAAAGATCAACTCCATATGTTTCTGACCCCAAGTTCAGTTCTTCTGTAGATGTCTTCTTCTCAATGCGCGACCCCAGACTTTCACAGAAGGCTTTGTCTTCCAGACCTGTTGAAAAGTCTGTTGCTCCCAAGCCAGTTGCCAAGGCGGCTGAAAGATCAACTCCATATGTTGCCGACCCCAAGTTCAGTTCTTCTGTTGATGTTTTCTTCTCAATGCGCGACCCTAGACTTTCACAGAAGGCTGTAACTTCTAAACCTATTACTGGCGACAAGCCAGTTGCCGATGTGATTGTCCAAAAGCCTGCCGCCGAGATTCCAGTTGAAAAGTTAATCAGAAAGCCAGCGGTTAACGTGTTAAAGCAAAACACTTCTGCAAACTCTCCTTATACTCTGGTAACACCTGTTCAGAAGCGTGACATACCCATTATTGAGCCCATGAGTACTACGCATTCAACTAATGCAAAGTCTAGTATTTCTTCTGGCTCCTTGGATGCATCTAATTCTGTATATTTGGAATCTGCTTATGATTCTTTGAACCTTGGTTCTCCATCTGTGGATTCTTCCACTAGTACCCCTCATGAGCCAAGTCATAATTCTCGCGGTTCCTTTTTTGACAACAAGAATTATATTCCTAAGTCTTCCTCTACGACAACTGAATTGTCCGAACCCTTTACAAATCATTCTTGTAATTTTACACCTGATGTTGAAGTTAGTCGGGCTGCGTTTGATCCTTTCATTACTCCTGCTGACATGGGTGCTATTGCCAATGAGTCTTTTGATATTTCTAAGCGATACTCGAAACCTGAAACCTCTCCTGATTTTGGATTTTCTAACCAGAATAAATTGATTGACCCAATTCCTAATCCTTCAGACTCTTTACTTAAATCTGAATCCGTTAATGCTTTTTCTGATCATTCTGGATTTGATTTTGGATCATCACCTCATTTTGATACTAAGCTTGGCGACAACTTTTCAAAAATGGCCTCTAATAACCCTTTCAAACCTGAGTCTGTTTCAGCTAAAACGGAAACAGCCTTACACTCGGGCGCTAAATCTGGCTTGAAAGAGCCATTCGACCACTCTCCTACTATCATTGAGGAATTTGAGTTCTCTTCTGGCAAGCCAAAAATCCTCGGTAAAGAATTTGAGCCTTCTGTTAAGAGCTCAGTTCTTTCTGAATCAAGCACTACCACGCCCTTGGAATTCATCAATACTGGCGTTCCGCAAGTCAACAAGTTGGACTTCCGTCCACCCGTCTCTCAAGGTGTTGAGCCATTGATTTTCAAAGCTGAAGCTGTTTCATCTTCAGCTGATCCACTTTCAACAAACGAAACTATTGTTCCTGGAACTGTCCCTAAAACTCCTGAAAGGGGCTCCAAAACCAAACCCCAGGCCAGCAAAACAGCTTTCAACAATGTCAACTCAATGCTGATTGACGCTGATGATTTGCCACCCCACACCCTCGAGCTCGTCCATAAGATTGAACACGAAATGCACCATGAACATTCTCGCAATGTCACTGAATCTCCATCTTCTGCAAAGTACTCCCCAAAGTCTCCCTCCGCTAGCCTTACAATACCAGTAACAAGAGTTCCAAGTCAAGGTAGTGATACTGGCAAGCAAAAAAAGAAGCGCAGTCTTTCTTTTTTGAGACATAATTAGTTTTAATATTTTTTACTGTTGTTTTTATTTTTGTTTTTAGTTTTATTTTTTACTAAGTTTTTTTTGTTTTTCTTACCAAGCTTTCAATATATTTTGATATTCTATTTTTTTTTAATTCTCGGGTTTAATTTCTTTGGATTAAAGCTTTGATGTGTAGTGTAGTTGTAAATAATTATCAACCAATCAGTGTGTGTTGTGAACGTGAGGCTTATTTCTAGGGTTAGGGTGGCGTTTTGTATTATTCCTAGCAGAGCTACACTTTTGTCCACAAAAAGAGACCTCAGCATTTAATTGTGGGCTTTGTGTCTTGTGTTCATTATACCCGTTTTACGCGTTTTTTCGTAAGTCAACCTGGCCTCAACGCGTTTACGAAATACTATATTTTATTACCATTCATTCTCTAAAAGTCTTTTCATATTTTTCAAACTCTCAATGGTAAATCACCGACTAGATTTTGTGTTTTCATTTTAATCCAGCTCCATAATTTTTATTTTCACTTTCATCTGCCTCGTACTCCAACTTGCTTAAATTGAAACATTCATATAATTTAAAAGCATCATGTCATTCAACTCTTCACAGTTCAACCAGGCTGCTGGTGGTGGTGGGAACTTTCCCTCATCTGGAAATCCTCAACAGCAACAAGCTATGGCTAATGCCATCAATCATTTGACTCCTCAGAAACTTGCACAGCTACAGCTCAGGTTTGCTCAAATTCAACAGCAATATCCAAATGGAGCACCTCCTCCAATTCAAGCACAAATTGATGCATTCAAAAGACAGCTTCAGCTTCATCAGCAGAGTACAAGAAATCAAATCCAGTTGCAACAACAGCAGCAGCAACAACATCAAACTCAACCAGATAATTTTGTAAATTCGGCAACCCAGTCTCAAATTCAGAAGAATCCTTCTTCTTCTGTTAATATGAGCCGTTTTACTAGCTCAAACCTGGCATCAGACTCGCCTATCACAAATCAACAGAACGTTCCTCTGAACTCTGCAGTTCAGGATCAATTACAAAACGGGACAGCTGCTCATTCCATTTCCCAAATCCAGGAACAACGCGGTATGGGCGGCTCTACTAGAAATGGTGTTTCCACAGCTTCCGCAAGACAAAACCAAGCTCAAATCGCAGCTCACCAGTCATCGTCTCAGCACAATTTAAACCCTTCTCAAGCTGCGCAGTTGGCTGCATCTCAACGTTCCCACCAGCTTCCTGAAAACCAACTTTCAAACAAAGAAGTTAATACTCAACAGCAATACCCTCAGGCCTCTCTTGTTCAAAACAGCTCTCAAAAAGTCAATAAACTAAATGAACCTGAGTTTTCCACTCCTGAAGAAATCCTTGAAGTTTTACGTGGATTACCAAAGGCTGATGAACAAGACGTTACTACTAAGGTTGTTGAAAAAGCATTATACAAAGACAGCGTTTATGAGCAGCATATGGACTATGTCCATGACAGGTTTAATAGAATCATTAAACGGAAACGCACAGAGCTGCAGTACTACAACCAGGTTCTTGGTGTAAGACAAAACCAACCTGGCGCGCTTTTCTATGGTGGATACATGGGGTACGGAAATGGATGGACATATAACCAATTCGATGTTGACATTGTTTACCCTAAGAAACGTAAGCGAAACAACCGCGTTTCCGAAGAACTAAATCTGACGCCCCGACAGCTTCAAGAAGTTGCCAACGAAACAGAGGCATTGGTTCCTATTCGTTTAGATATTGAAAAAGACAAGTACCGTTTGAGAGACACATTTACATGGAATTTAGCTGAGTCACACATTCCTGTTTCGCTTTTTGCACAAACTTTACTTGATGACTTTTTACTTCCCCAGTCTCTTGTTTCCACAGTTGCCACATCTATTGAAGAACAACTCAAGGATTATGTTCAAATAGGCAAAAACAATTACTCCGAACCCAAATATACCAAAAACAACGGCTATAAAGACGAGGATTTGCGAATTATCATCAAACTCGATATCACAGTTGGTCAGCATAATTTGGTTGACCAATTTGAATGGGATGTCAGTAGTCCTGAAAACTCTCCAGAAGAATTTGCCGAGGTTATGTGCAGAGAAATGAATTTGGCTGGCGAGTTCAAAACAGCAATTGCACACTCTATTCGCGAACAATCACAACTTATTGTTAAATCTTTAACGCTTGTACAGCACCCATTCGATGGTACCCCTGTGGAAGACGAAGATATCCGCCGCGAGTTGTGCCCTCCCATCATAGATTATATCAGATCAAAAGCTCATTTCAAAGAGTTTTCGCCTGTTTTGTTTGAAATTTCCGAGCTTGAACTTGACCGACAAGACCGGGATAGGGATAGAGATTCGCGTCGTAAAAGACGCCAAGGCAGAGTTGGCCGAAGAAATGGACCTGCATTGCCCGATTTTCGAGAAACTTTGCGTACGTTCCGTACACCTGCTTATTCCTCGGTCTTGCCTGGTGGGCTGGATCGTAACGTTGAGCTTTTACGTCGTATGCTTGAAGAAGAGCGAAATGATGAAGACGAGTCTAAAAATGGTGCAATCGCAGCCAGCTCTTTTGGATCTTCTTCTAATGCTGGCCTTTACAGAACTAGGCATCACGACCGAGGCTCAAGTGCATCTTTTGACACTTACACAACTCCTAAACCTCTTGGCAGGCCTCCGCTTAATAAAAATGCTGCCAATTATGGAATTGGTAGCAATGCCAATAGTTTAATGCCATCTAGATATGGCACTCCTCAGCCAGAAACTTTTATTGTGACATTGAAAATTCCTCGCCTTCGAATGTTTTTGGAAAGAATTAAACAGACCTCATTCAGGTAATCTTGTCTGCGATTTTCAAAGTAGCGACGTTTATGTAATATTATTTAAGCCCATAGTCAGTGATTAAAGTTGATGATTATTGAAGTTGAAAACACAAAAATTGATAAAATTTATATATAAAACAACAAATTGAACTTTTATTAATCTGAAAAAACTGTTCATTGATAGCATAAACTTTGGCTATATTGACATCAAAATCAAGATATGTCATCTCGGTTTCAGAAGAATGTGAAAAAAATCAATCCAAAAGCCATAGTTGATTTACAGATTGTAGCATTTGAACTTTTATCGAATTGTGAATTTTAGCTAAGATTGTGAAAATTCTCAGCAAATGTAATTGGATAGCAAGAAATAAAACCGGGTAACATTTAAACAAAACCAACTAGTTTGTAAACATCCCCTCCCCATACTTCTTTCCAACTTTTTTTAACAAACCACAACCAATAATGATTGTCACTATTAGCTCAATTTCTATATTCGCATTTCTTCTATTAACCAACAAAAGATCAGTTTCAAATGAAATTATTCGGTATGGTCAATTAGTTGAAACTGTTCCAGATAAAATTGAACAGTTCCACGCTCAACTCAAAAGTCTTAGACCAAATGTAAAGCTACACCTAAAGCTCAACGTTACCGCGAAAGCTGGAGAATCTAGATTCCGAAGATTCATTAATAGGCGAAAAGTTTTGTTTTCAAGGAAACGTACTAATCAGCTACATTGAACAATTATACTACTGGCCAGTTGATTCTTTTGTGTTTATTTTGTTTACCAGATATCCAATATATATTTTCAATCAAAAACGTAAAGATTTTTTACTTGTTTGTTTACAAATTGATCTCAAAAGACATGAGGCCCTCTAATAATGGCTTTTGTTTTTTTTGACTCATTCTAAAAACTATCAATTGAATCAAAACTAGTTTTTGTGAGTATATGTTGCAAATGTGTTTGATAGTATATTCACATCACAAAAAAAAATAACTCTAATGTCCTTCAAATAAGATTTTTTAAATGGCGGGTTCATTGATAAAGCCAGCCATTCCAATAAGATTTTACAATATGCTTTTTTTAGACTTGGGCACAAAGAACTGGTTTTGATTTTGGTGCAATAAATCTGATTTACGGAGTTATCCGAAAAGCAATTTGCTTTGGATTCGTACATAAAAGAAAAACAAAAAAAATATAACCCAGTATAAAATTCCCTTACCAAGATCATTTGAAGAGTGAAAAGTTTTTATACAAAAACTAGAAGTATGTCTCAATGAACCAGCATTCATAAAAATAAAAATACTAGTTATAAGTTCACATTTTGTTTTTAAATATATTAAAATTTACAATTAAGATTTATATATTTTTCATATTTATGGGTATACCTCTTTAAAGCTAGTCTTGTAAATATACTCTTCTCTAAACCCTTTGGTACTGCTTTGGATTGCACTTGCATGAGATGCATACATCTCATCAGTTTGCTCTAACGTCAATCCTTTTGTTTCGTGAACACAAAACAATGTGAAAAAAAATCCAACAAAAATAAATGCAGAGAAGATATAGCCTATCCCAAATCCAATTTTGGAAACAATGAATGGTGTAAAGAGGTTGACAACAAAATTCAAAAACCAATTAGAACAACTGCCCACGCTCATTGCTTTAGATCTAATGCGCTGAGGATATATTTCAGCAAGAATAACGTAGGATAATGGTGCCCAAGTTGCGGCATAAAACAAGATAAACATGCATGCCATGAAAATCATAGACTCGCCAACACGAATCGTTGTGACGTCAACAAAGTCGGAATTAAGGTTAGAATTAGGGTGAAAAAGAAATTCACCGAAAGATGAAAAGAGAAAGAAAGAGACGAACATTCCTGCAGAGCCAGTGAGAAGAACAGTCCGTCTCGAGCACTTGGAGACAAAAACCATTCCAATCAGCGTACATCCAAAGTTGACACCACTAAGAATAATTGGTGTAGTAAAGATACTCATGCTTCCAGCAATTTGTTGGAAGAGTGCAGTTCCATAGTAGAAGAAATAATTGGCGCCACATAGTAATTGTAAAAGTTGGATTGAAATACCGACAAACAAGCGAAAGCAAAGACGTGGTTTTCCAGTGAAAATTTCGCCCCAGCTAGCGCTTCCAGCAGCCTTGTCCTTTTCGATGGCATCAATCATACCTTGAACTTCCCTAGCTACATATTGGGAATATGGACTAATTCTTTGAAATCTCCCAATCGAGTGTTTAGCTTCTTCAATATTGTTTTGAGCAATGAGAAATCTTGGAGACTCTGGTATATATGCCATAACGCCAAACAAGACGCATGAGCCTGCCATCGAAATATAAAGGGGGACTTTATATGCGCCAGTATCATTTAAGTTTTCAGAATTGTAAACGACCAGGTTACCAATCAGAATACCGCCTGTGATGAACAACTGAAAAAGAGAAACGCTGAACTCACGAATATTGTTTGGCGCACTTTCCGAAAGAAGCATAGGAATGACCAGTGTGTATGAGCCTAGCGCAGCTCCAAGCATAACTCTTGAAATAAAGTAATGAATCCACGATACTGCAAGTACCATTTGAATTACAGCAGCCAGGTAAAGAACCACAAAGCACATTATGGTTTTTCGACGTCCAATCATTTCGGCGACTTTTCCAGAAACGAAACCCCCAATGAGACCGCCAATACATATAGAGCTGACAATCAAGCCTGATCTCATAGTTGGGATTGAGTAAGTGCCGTCTGAAGTATAAGAACCGAACTGAGTCTGAAATGATATCATCTCTAAGAACCCTGAAATCGTTCCCGTATCATAGCCAAATAAAAAACCGCCAATTGCAGCAGCACAAGAAAATAACAGTGGTTGAACATTTGATGGCTGTTCTTCGCTCAGTGTAATCGAAGAAGTTATTGATCCATTTTTAAGAGTCAACTCCGAATCTATGTTGACTGGTGATGATGTTTCGACAGTTGTGATTTTATAAAAACTTTCTCGTTTGTCATAATTGCTTGCATGAGCAATAGGTTCTGGGAATTGTAGGTCATGTTTTTCTAATGTTGGAACCATTTTTAACTAAGTATTGAAAGAGATATTAAAGAATAATAAGCCATAAGCAATTGAGCAATAAGGGGAAATGACAAGGTTTTATATCTACAATCAATTGAAAAATAAGTTTGTATCTATTCTAATATAATCGTGTCAAAAATTTGATTCCTATAGCATGATTTAGATTAGGTCATTGAAAACGATTCCTCAAGTTTGATTCTTCGTACCTGTTGCGCAATCTCGTCTATTTGGTATAGTATATTTGGATGATAAAAACAAAATATTAAAGTCTTGATTACCGGGTGTCAAGTTTAGACTAGTTTAGATAAAGAAAACTACATAACTACATCATAGTGTCTCGGCTGTTGTATTGATAGAATTCATGCCGGAAGAATTTTTGTAAAAAATGAAAAAGTAAAAAATGATAACTGAATAAATTAACAATCATGTACCTTAATTTTCTATTACTCAATTCCTATTCTTAATTTCTCTACTTACCAGCCTTTGTTCATGTACTTTTTTTTTCAATTTTCTCATGCTTTTGAAAAATTATCGGATAGGCTAAAGAATAATTATAATCAATACAACTTGGCTATAAGATAGTAACGCAACTCCCTATACTATCAGTTTAATTTGATTTTTTCAGCATTGTTCACTCAACCGTTAATTGAGCTTCCAAAAAAGTTTCAGCTTGTTTATATTACTTTTTTGTCGTCATCGAAAATCCCAAGAGTGCCCAATCAACAAGCCGTTTTACATGACGACATAATTCCTGTAGTTTAAAACAAGATATGATCAATTGTTGGGTTAAGTTAATATAATACAAAACCTGTGATATAACAAATATCAAAAAGTCCTGTGTCAAAGTGGACTCTTTGTTTTAGGGAAAATATAGTTAATAGTGGAATTCACAGACAATAAGCAAAAGCCTTGAAAAGTCGTCATAATTTTTTCAATTGGTGGAGAGTATTCTTTCACATGGAATAACTATCTACAAATCCTAAACAGCATTAAACTGTGAAAAAAACACAAGTAAAAAAGCACTCATTAAACCATGTTTTTAAGAAAACGAAAAGGAGGGCACATTTTTTCAAAATAACTAACTTTTCAAAACTACACCTAATAAAAACAATCAATGCTTTAAGGAACACATTTTTTTTTCGGGTTACGAGAAATCTAAGAAAGCTGAAAACAAATAGTTTTCCAGAATGATAAAACCAAGTATAAATAGATGTTAATTCTGGCTGCTTAGTGGTTAATGTAAATTTATATTTCGTACCTCTTGAAAACCTTTCGGAAATTCAATTTTCCAATGTAGTCGAACTCACTTGATTCAACAAGTTACCATAGCATTACTCCAAGTTTTTGTATGATGAATTTCTTTGAATACTTTTTGTGCTGTCCTTGATCTTTTTTGTTTTTTTATAAAATTTTCACTGTGCGAACAGCAAAAGAGAAAACCAGCTTGATACTGAAAATACCTTTTTTTAATTAATCTGAAACTTTGCAAAGCCAAGTTGAAAAAAAAACTTGCAATTAAAAACTGCATTTTCCAAATTTCATTTACCCAATCATATTTGATCTTGGCAACTCTAACATGAGCCTCGGGCTAATCTCTCAATGCAATAATACAAGTATTGGTACTATATTTTTTCATTCGTACAATTATTTTGATTTGTTGGTGATGTGAAGAAAAAAATGGCAATCAATCTTTTTAAATTGATTGTGTTATTTCTTGGTACACTTGGAAAACAATTTTTGCAAAGCTAAGCTGTAAAAAGTACTCGAAAATATATCTACAATTGTAAAATGAATGTTATGATCACTGTCTTAAATCCGATTCAAGGTCTATATAGCACTTAGATTTACAAATGCATATGATTACTAGTCATTTCTCGCAATTTCTATCAATTCTTTCATACAAACATGAACTTACATTCCGAAAAATAAAAATGCAAATTACGCCTCGTTTAGAAAAATTTACAAATTTGTCAATTATTTTGCAATTGTGAATGAATAAGGACCTTATGGAGGCTTTCTTTTTTTGATAGAGTCAAATTTCATTTGTTTTATGTGTTTATGGAACAATGAATCTGCATTAAAACCAGTTAAAGAAAGAATACATGGTTGTTTTTTATTTTTATTTGTAGGTTTTTTCAGTCACAATTCGACCATTTGAAAAATAAAAAAAAGTCTGGATTTATAAAAGAAACAAGAATAGACGTCTAGAAATCAGAGCATCACACATACTACAAGACTATACAGGCTACATTGCTAAACATTCATCAACAGCTACACTATTTCTACAATACCCTTTTGTACACAACGCACACTTGAAACACTATGATTTTCAAAAAAAAAAAAAAAAACCACTTGTTTTTTTTTTTGAAAAATGTCAATGACATCATTTGCATAATTCACAATTCACAAATCCTGAAAACAAAGAAAACCTTTTTTAGAAAAAATTGTAGATGATATTGTGATCGACAATATTTGAATTAACTGATTTATTATTTATAAAACCTTTTAATTGATTTTACTAGATCAATAGCTTCGTCATTTTTTTTTTTTTCTTCTTCTTTTTCTAAAACAACAAGTATAAAAGCATAAGACATTTAAAATAATATATAAATGATATACAATAATAGATATAAAAGTGAAATAAGTGTAAAATGAACACAATAAATAATAGTAATTAAAATGAAAATGAAATAAAAATGTACGTTCTTTCTTCATTCTCATTTTTCCATTTTGTTTCTTCTTTGTTTTTTCAACAAGAAAAAAGGGGAAAATTAGATTGAGATTAGAACTAAATCCAAATGAGATTAAAAGGCGATTAAAAGGGTTTAAACCATATTATCAGCATCTTCAGTTTCAATAGGCATTACAGCTGCAGAAGGAGACTGCAAAATAACAAGTTCCATTTTGCGAGCACGAATGTAATCCAAAACTGATTTCGCAAGAATGATAAATCCGAGCGTCATGAGAACAAAAGAGATCCAGCCGGAAGTTGATTTTGTTGCAGTAGTGGCTGAAGAAGAGGATGACGTTGAAGATGTAGAAGTGGACGTTGATGTAGATGAAGAAGCAGATGAAGAAATAGAAGAAGCTATACTTGATAAATGGTGATGGAAAGTTCCACTAAGTGAGTCACGATTAGACCCAACGTTATAATCATTTGGGTTACTAGGCTCAAACTGTTTAGAATTTCCGCCAGGATTGCCAGCAGACGCGGATGAAGACGATGGCTGGAGATAAAATCCGTACTGAAACAAGGTGAATCCAAGACCGGCACGGGCACCTTGCTTAGCGGCATGCGAAGTATGCAATAGGTACGTTAACAAGAAACCAATAAACTGGAAAGCCGCAGACACCATCATGTTCCAAATAAAGTTAATAGGCGAACCGACCGGCAGGCCATCAATAAAGATCTCGTCGGCGTATCCGGGCGACATGATTGTAGTTTCCCAGTAAAGGGGTGCGGCGTCAGCAGCAGCCTCTTCGTAGCTTGGAGGAAAGTCGCCGTCTTGTGCAGAGTCGGTATCGGGTTTGGCATTCATGTTGTTGAAAACACCATCGTTTTGATTAGCAGCTGTCAAACTAGGTCTGGATTGGCGAGAGCGCCAGCCAGAAAAGATTCCACGAGAAAAAAATCCGCCGTCTGTTTGAGAACTGTTGGTATTATGGTCATTGACGTTGTTTGATGCAGAGGAAGAGGATGAAGATGATTCGGGTTGAGAATTAGAAGTCGAAGCAGATGCAGATTGGTTTGAAGGTAATAAACGAGAACTTGATGAAGATGCATCAAATTCTGAAGAAAAAGTATGATGGCCATCAGGCGAAAGGTTTTGAAGGGGTACTGGTTCTCCATGAGATTCAATTCTAATAGTTGGAATTCTGTCTTGAGAAGAGGAAGAATACGATGATGAAGCCTGGATATTAGAGCTAGAAGCATTACTGGTATTGGTTGCTGCTCCTTCTCCAACATTACTTGTACTACTGCTAGCCTCAGTCCTGTTTCTTCCCAACGAAAGGTAAGTCTTGGAAGGTTTACGGAAAAAAGACCTAATTCCAGCACCAACACCGCCACCACTGGGACTACTATTAGCGTCGGGTTCAATACGGCGGTCGTCCCAATCGTCATCATCTATATCACTTTCGCTGAAATCCTCAAAGGCGTCCATAAGCATATCGTGGCCTTCTTCAGCATCACTGTTTTCATTAACGTGAGTAACGCCATTATTGGTATTATTAAAGTCACTGGTGGTATCAGTGCCGTGTTGGTATGGCGGAATTCGTGACTGTGGAGAGGGTCTAGTATTGTCACTAGTGTAGTGGTCGTGGTGGGTATCAGTGCTGCTAAGAATGTAATCCGAGTCAGTCGCAGGTGCGGAAAATAACACATTTTGGTGCTGGCTTGTTTCAGGTGGGTTTGGAGCCTGTAAATTAACAAGGAAGCAAGGAAACGAACGGGGAATGAGTAGGTTAGTAAAGTAATAAGGGCAAGAACAAGAATAGTAAATATTATTGTAAACTAATGAATAGTCGTGACAACGCCGAAAACACTTACCGAGTCTGAATTCATGATGGATTTCTTGTTGTATTATTATGATATTTATGTAGTATTAATTTAATAGTTAATCAGCTTCAACTCCGTTCAGCTGTTCTGAAGCTGTGCGAAATATCTGGTTTTGTTTGGTTAAAAAACGGGGTTGATGGTGTGTGTGTGTTTTTTTTTTTTTTGTTAAATTAGCAATGTTGATAAACTTTGTCTTAATAACTTCAACTTTGAACGTCTTGAAATAAATAAAATGAAATATTATGTCACTCTGCTTAAATATCAGCGAAAATATTTAATATTTTTAATTAATAATAAAAACAAAATGTTTGTTTTGAATGTCTTTTTTTTTTTTTTTTTTTTTTTGGATTTTATCAGCAAATTTAAAAAGCGACAACAGGAGAAAGAGAAATAAACAGTGTTTGAATGTAAGAGAAGGAGAAGCAAAAAGGCTAAAAACTCACCTTCTATTTTTAAGCCCTCAAGAGAAAAAAGCCCTGTGGATAAGGAGAAGTGTACACGTGACAATATGCAGGCGGGGCGCACGGCTACGACAATTTTTGGAAGAACTCCAAAGGCTTGAATGGTGAAATCGTAAACAGGGTTACAAGTGTTAAGTCAAAAGTCTTAAGAATGGTTTGAATAAAATATTAAGAATCAAAAACAAGTTGTAGCGTATGCGATTAATATAAAAGAAAGTAAACCAATAAAACATATATATAAAAAAAAAAAAAAAGTAATTAAAAATAAAATAAATGATAGTAACAAGCATTCAATAATCACTAATTAGATCCCAAAACAACGTTTCTCAATCTTTCCAACGTAGATTGACTTTTCTGTGTATCATTATTAGTGCTGGGGGCTGTTGCCATTGAATCCGACGCAGTATTGTTCCTCACTGGAACAATGGGCAAAGTATGCGGATTGTCAAGCACTCGACTAGTATCCGACAACAATCTGCGACCCCAAGTAGAAGCTGCTGGGTCTCCAGTTTCGTCACGGGCCTGTTTAAGGAACGGAATAAGAGCAGTTCCACCTGTTCCTCGGGGTGTCGATTTAGAAGACGTCGAGGTAGCAAGTCCTTCTCTTTTAGGTTCAACTGCTGTTCCTGAATTGTCATGATTATTGGAATCAGCCGACGCAGAAGAAGAAACGCTGACAGCCTTCTTAACCTCCATCTTTTGAGCTCGGCGAGCTTGGATAATAATGTACCGAGACACAATTTGAATATGCTTGTCACGGAAGTGTCTCAGCATTGCCAAACAGGCATCGTATGAAATCACAAGAGCCGGTGTTTCTTTAGAGTGCTCCATCACGAAATCCCTGATATGCGCAACTCTTGTCAAGGCCTCTAAAAACTCCCGATGTTTTCTAGGCATGTACTTGCGCATTTCAGTCAAAAAGTTGTTTTTATCGGGATTATTGTCAGTTTTGGGTTTCGAGGTCGAAGTTTCCGAAGTTGGCAACACACCATTGGTACTGCTGCGAGGACGGTGGCCTGTTGGGTGATGCTCCACATTGAGCAAAATATCCAGTGCCTGGATCAACGAAGATTGGGCGTTTGAACCACCCGAGATTTGCTTATACTCGGGGTCATTACCGTACCGAACACCGTAGGGAAGCCCAGCATCTTCCATGTTTTTCCAGCCGGCAAGGTACGGTCTAATTCTGAAATAAAAAGTGTGTGGATCACACATTTCAAACATCCGAGCAAGGGTAGTCGTCATTGCATCAATAGCCTCGGCAAGTGCTTGCAAGTTTTCCACAACTGCCTCAGCATCGTTGTTTCTGCAGGCCTTGATGGCATCCAGTCCATGTGTCAAGCATGGAGCTCCTTGACGCTCAATAGCCGTCGACACCAAGTAAAACCATGCTTCATCATAAGATCCAGTAAACGTCATCAAAGTCGCCAAATTATCCAAGTTCCAGTCTTGAGGCGCAACGCCAGGATAAATGCTTTTGAAGTTCCAGAGGCATACGCCAGCATACGACGAGATGGCAGGGAGTCCAAAATGATCAGCAGTTTCGACCCATGGATCAGCCAGCTGGACAGGAAGATGGTCACGCGGAACGTCACCGGACCAGACGTACGCATGTGCAATGAATGCCAAAATCATACAAGCACGTCGCCACTCGGGCTCGGTTTGGAGGTGTGCAGTAGACAAGAGAGGCATCTTGGTGTCGACATAAGAACGCACTTGGCGGGTCATCACAAACATAGGAAGGTTCTGGGCAATAGTTTCCCATGGCTCATAGTAAGGGTCGGGTAACTTTTCAAGAGGCAAGACGTCTGGAAGGA
Source organism: Magnusiomyces tetraspermus (assembly GCA_030578715.1). Classification (NCBI taxonomy): domain Eukaryota; kingdom Fungi; phylum Ascomycota; class Dipodascomycetes; order Dipodascales; family Dipodascaceae; genus Magnusiomyces; species Magnusiomyces tetraspermus. Next base: position 200,643 of record JAKTYL010000031.1, on the reverse strand, counting down.
ATCCAGTCAAAGGAGAAACGTCGTAATCTTCGAGTTTGGGTATGTTGTGAAGCATTGTAAAATGTGAATAGTGATGATAGTAAATAATGTAGAAATGCTAATTAGAAAAGTTGTGGTATATGTTGGTACAAAGGTTTCGAGAGATATGAAAAATATGGTTTTGTATCTGTTGTAGGTACACACACTTATATTTTAAGCAACGAGCAATCTGTAAAGTGCGACAAATATATAAGCTTTTCTTTTACAACGAAAATAAAAGCAGTGCTAGTTATGAATATGAGTAAATAACTAGTAACTAATAGTAGTAAATATGTAGGTTTCAAAAAAAAAAAAAAAAAAAAAAAAGTGTCAATGCAAAAAATTAAAAAAATGAAAATATAAGAAATAGAAAAATATTAAGAGAAATAAAAAGGAGCAACGGAAATAAAAATTCACATACAACACAAGAAAAAAGAAAAATACAAGATTACACGTTGTCAGCTGATTTTTTCTCGGGGGATTGGATGGAAAAAAAAAAACGAAAAGTGGGAAAAATGATAAAAAAGAAAAAAGCATACATCAGGATCAGGTGATTTGTGCGTGAGAATAGCGTCAATCAGTTTTTGGATCATATGACTGTCACAAGGTATTTCAAGTAAAAAGCCAGTTGCAGAAACATTACTGAAATATAAAGTAAAAAGGAATAAAATTTGTATATATTTAATAAATAAATGACAAATAAAGTGATTTAATGTTCATGTATATATATATATCTTTATATTATAACCTGATTCTAGTACAATCAACATCAACAAAACTGACACCTGGTAGCTTGGTAATGTATTAGCCTTGGTTTTATCACGCAATGTAAAAAAATCCCTTATTTTTCATTTCAGCAAAAAAAAATAAACTAGAAAAGACAAGACCAAGTTTGTTGTCATTGTTGTTGCTATCAAAAGGTATATCATTCAAGGTATCAAAAAATAAAATAGAAAATGCAAAAAATAAAATATTTGAAAAACAGTATAATTAATTGAATTAAAATAGTTTTGGCCAATCAATTAGTATTTCTTTCAAATAATGTCAACAGCTTCTGTTTATATTCAAATTTAAAGATGAATAATGAACATCAAACAAAACGCTGATTAGTGTCGTCAATGATAAAGTTATTATTTCCCTTGTTTCTTCTTCATGTATCAATTAATAAAATGTCTCGAAAATAATAACCAAACCACGCAGCACGTATTGAAAAACCAACAATAGATCATTTTTTCATCATGGCCCTTTATTGTTCCTCGGGCACCGAATCCAAATAATCCGAAACCGAAATTCTAAGCCTATGAGACGACGGCAGTTTAGGGATCACTACTGCCAAACAAGCCAAACAGTTCAAAACAAAAAACGTGAGATCATAGTTTGTGTAATGTGTCGAAACCAAAAACAGGGCAATTGGCACACCAAGCAAAAACTTTTTGGCAGGAGTGTACTGATCACCGTCGTCAATCTGTTCCCACATGGTTAAACTGTCGTAAGCACCAGCATTGAACTCAAAGGGTATTCCAGTCACGTAGTGAAACATAAGATAGCTGCCTGTGACGTAGGTAATGTTAGTGAGGGTCCAGCTTAATTCTTGAGTCACGCCGGGAATCAGATCGTAAATGACTTTCAGTAAAAAGATAATGACAATATGGATAGTCCAAGCGCCTGAATGAATGAATGTTAGAAAGTTGTTTTGAAATAAAATAAAAGCAACGATAGTAATAGAAATAAGATTTAAAAGAATACACACCTTTGCTGTTAACCCAGTCAGCATTCAAGTTGGGAAGAGAAGCTTGATCACTTTGTTCTTCAATAGTTTCCGGCTGGATATGATTGATTATACTGGAAGAGCGTCTTCGGGTCGGAGGATTGGTCTGTTCAGACTTTTCAGAAAGAGAAGTTGATGGCATTTTGAAATTAGCTAGAGTCAAATGGTAATATTAGGTGATATTTGATGATATTCAGTAAACTTGGTATCGTTTTGTATATTTTTGTAAAATTCTCGAAGAGGGGGAGGGGTGGAATCAGCAGTGGGGGATAGCAAGTGATTATAAATAAATCTCTGAGTATATTTATACACAAACAAAAACAGGTATATTAACAGTAATTGAGTTTATGGCTTGTCTTCTTTAGTTATTTTTCTGAAAGAAGTATTTAACTTTCTAATTACACAAGTTCAAAAACAAAACAATTTGATGATAATGACGATGGTGGCAAAAAAAAATAGAGAAAAGTGGTTGTCAAAAGAAGGAAAGAAATGGGTTGTTATAAAAGAAAAATTTGGTAGTGTGTGTAGAGCATACATACATGTTCGGGGCTACATTTTGTTTTTTGGGTCTTTTTTCTGAGTAAAAAATGGAAAAAATGGCTGGTTTGACGTGGAATTGGTGAATAATCGCTAAATTATACATATTAATGTGTAATTTACTTTATATTAATATACATCTTTCAATACTTTTTCACTAGCCATATCACAAACATCTCCAACGCGATTCGAGCTTACCAAAGCTGTTTTATTATTTCCAACCTACACCAGGAAAAAAAAATATTAATTAATATGTATCTCAGTCACGTGACTAAAATCGTCATTATGTGTTACACAAAGTGACATGCCACTTGTGATACCAGCCGTACGCAGATCAAGATGGTTTACCAACAAGGTTCTTTTTCAACTAAATCTCTAAAATTCAATTACGTTGAAATGAATATATATGTAGGATTATAAGTAAATATAAATATAATTTGTATACTTACCATTTTTTCAATTTTTTTTTGTTAACTCATATCCGTTTTACGATGAAAAATAGCACTGATTTAACAGAAAAAACCAAGCATATTGACTCCCAAACTTCCACAACTAGTTTGAATGACGTTTCATCAGCCTTTCAACCTGAACCTGAACCTTGGGCTTCCCAATCTATTCCATTTCCCTCTATGTATGACTGGGATTCCGGCAGTTTAAAGGTGGAAGGAAATGGGAATGAAAACAGGAACGGGGACTGGAACAAAAACAATAGTAAAGAAGATAATTGTGCAGTTTGTGATCCATTTTTCTTTTCAAACTTGTCGCTCAGTAATTCTTTATTATTAAACAACTCGCAGCAGCGTGTGTTGAAAAATAACAACTTTGCAATTCCTCAAACTTCTGAAGTTTTTCCTGCAGCTGAAAATGACCAGAACCAGTTAGCCATAGGCTTTGATTCTAAATATACCGCCAACCTAGAAGAGAAAATTATTTACGACAAGGAGTATGGTAATTCTCAATCCGGCTCTTTTCCCTTGAAGTTTGACCAGAATTTCAAAGATTACACTGACCAATATGGAACCACTCTGTCAAACTCGTTGAATAAACCTTTACTTAAACTACATTCAAAAGTATCAAACCCCCGATTCAACCCCAAAATTGTACCCAAACCAGAGCCGGAACGTTTGAAACCCTCTTCCGCTAGCGTTTGCGTCCCTATTTTACCTATAAAATACTCAGATCATTTGCCAAACCATTTACCCAAACACTCTTCAAATCTTTCTTCAAACCATTCTTCAAATCGTTTTCCAAAACAATATGCCAACTCTTTTTCCTCGTTCAAGCCTAACCACATCCACACTAAACGTAGAAAAGGCATAAACCCAGCAAGAGGCTTTAGTTCTTCGTCGTCATCGTCATCGTCATTGTCGTCACCAGAAATTTTATTGAAAAAGGAAAGTGTACAGAGGAGCCAGAAGATGCAGGATTTGCGCTGTGAAGACAGTATACACAATGAACATAATAAACGCAATGCACAGCCTGATTTCAATATTCAAGATATTGGGTTTTCTTCTTTCAATTGCAAAAACAATCTAAATACTAACAATCGGAGTGGAAGAAACAATAATAGTACGAACGCTGGTAGTAACAGTTGCACCGCTAACAACAAAAGAATGGCAGACGACGTTGATCACTCTAATTCATCATCATCATCATCTGGCCAACAAAATCAGCAACGGCCTTCTGCAGTGTATTACTGTCATTGGGGAAATAATTGTGAACAAGTAAAATTTTATGACGAACTGGAGTTTGAAAATCATTTAAAATCTGAGCATTTGCAACAACATGAACATTATCACAATAATCAACATCAACAGAGAGAACAGCAGCAAAACCAAACTAAATCTTTGGTACCTGTTGAAGAAAGCTTGGAAAAGAATTTACAAAATATGTTTGATAATGGTGATTTTTCAGGATCCATCATTTCAAACAGTCTACCTTTTTCGGAAATAAGCAAGCATCAAAGGCAACAGGAACAGCAGCAAAGTTTCCTTCAAGATTCAACTAATCAAGCCCAAGTTGTACGAGATTCAGCTAGCCAAGATTTGACGACCCAAGAACAAACTAATTCAGATCTAATCAACCAAGAAGATTCAGTCAATAAGTATATCTGCAACTGGGATTCCTGCAAATTCGAAATACCAGAGTTGGACAGTTTGCTTGACCATATCAAAAGAGACCATTGGGATTCTGTTCAAAAATTTCCGCATAGCGATTGTTGTCACCATCAACATCATCATGCTCGTAATGAGTACAAATCGCTTAAAGATGTAGAAACCCTTGGAACTATTGGAAACGTTGACAATCTTGAAAACCTTGGAACACCCGAAAGTGTTGGAAACTATTCAGATGATCATATACCGATAAGCAACAATGATGGTGCTGATCTTTTTACTGCTTCACAACTTTCTGCGACTCAATCACCGAGCATGAGCCCTTTTTCTGTTTTGAAAGACAATAACAATAGCAACGAGAGCAATAGTAATTCTATTAGTGGTGATAGTAGCAGCATCCAGTGTAAATGGCAAAATTGTGACTTTAATACGACAGATGCTACTCTTTTGGATTCCCATTTGCTTAGCATGCATATGAACCCAGTGAATTCAGTCGATCACGTAGACCCAGTCAACTCCATGGATTCTGTGTTTATACCAGACTTGCTGTCACCAAAATCTCACTCTAAGGGCGGTCCTCGTCCTCCTTCTACTACTCCTTCTTCCAATTTCAGTTTTTATACTAAACTAAGAATCCCCGAATCGCGATTGTCGTTGAGCGAGTTACGTTCATATTCTCAACCACCTGAACCATATCCAGGTCACCAAGACCACAAGCATAGCAACTGCAACCATGAACACAGTCATGATGATCAACACCAGCATGTAAATGAGCATGAGCATAAGTACAACAATTGTTTGGAAAACACACAAGATCACCAGCATGCCCTCAAAAATGGAGTAACAATGTATCAATGCGAATGGAACGCTTGTAACTACCAGTCCCCAAGTTTCAACGATTTCATGAGCCATGTGCGCACTGATCATGTACGAAAAGGTATAATGAGTGTAACTGCTTTGAAAGAACAAGCTCAGAAATTCCACGATTGCAGTGAGAGTATTTGTGTTGATAATGACTGTGCTGATGATGATTGTGCCGATAATGTATATGTTGACGAGGTCACGGATCATGATGGCCATTCCTTTTTGTTTACAAATGAACCAGTTTTGTCGACAGACTCATCAGCAACAGCAATAAGTTTGTTTTCTCAAGAACTTTTGGAAAGTCAAGCGGAGCTTTCAAGTCCATTAGAACCTTTAGAGCCGTTGGAATCTTTGAAATCTTCAAAACTTCCATCACCTTTAGTTGTTGAAAAGCCTAAAAACGGGTCTTCATTTAGTGCATTCAAAAACTCCAAAAAGGAGACTTTGCCAACTTCCAAACCAAAACCCAAAAGTCCCTCTTTCAACTCTTCGAGCGATCAAACCGCTCCAATCACCCCAGCTGTTAAACCTCCTGCTGCTCGCGGTCGGCCCAACAAACCTCTCGATATTCCAAAACATCACATCTGTCGCTGGCTCGTAACCGACCCTTCTTCCCCCAATGACGGTACCCATGAATGTGGGCACGTTGCTTCTGACCCATCTACTTTGAGTGCACACGTCATCGATACCCATGTCGGTGCCCGCAAACACGAGTACACCTGTTTATGGGCAAATTGTGACCGGCACACTCGTCCTTTCACACAACGCCAAAAAATTGTTCGTCATTTGCAAACGCACACAAAAAACCGGCCATACAAGTGTCCAGTGTGTGGCAACAGGTTTGCAGAAGAAGCAGTACTGAACCAGCACTTGCGGACCCATTCTGGCGAGAAACCGTTCAAGTGTCAGATGTGTGATAAAAAGTTTGCAGCGTCGACTGCGTTGTCTGTGCACATGCGGACGCATACTGGAGAGAAGCCGTTGGCTTGTAAATGGCCAGGATGTAATAAAAGGTTCTCGGAAAGTTCGAATTTGGCAAAGCATATGAAGACGCATTCTGCAGAAAGAAATTATGCTTGTACGTATCCTGGATGTGAAAAAAGGTTTGGAAGAAATGATCAGTTGCAAAGGCATTATAAAACTCATGAAAAGAAGGATAGGAAAGATTAGGGAATTGTATTTATGATTATATATTTATGAAATTAATCAAACATGGTATTAAATTGTTGGCCAAAAAAAAAAAGAAAAAAAAAGAAAAAAAAGAAAAAAAATAACGAGAGAAGCTTTATAAGCTCGTTATATTTAAATTGGCATATAAAAACAAAGAAAATCTAGAACTCTTATTATTTTACTGACGAACCAAAATAATTTCACTTTGCTTGAAATAACGTCTTTGATCTTCATCAATCAGCACCAACGACAAGTACGTTCTTGCCGAAAACTTTTTATTAACATCTCTGAACGTAGGCGTCAAGTCAAAGCCACCCAAAAACAAACGAATAGGAATAGTTTCACCACGCACTGGCGCGCCGTCCATAATCTCAAAACGTACCAAAGTTTCTGAGTCCGTGAGTTGGTTTGGTGGCGTTCCGACAGTCTCTCGACGAACAATTGAAAGCTCCATGTGTTTGATTTTAAGGCGCACCAAGAGGAAGTAAATTCTGCCAACAATAACGTCTTTTAAATGGTATCGTGATTTGGAGTACTCAAACTCAATGTGTAAACAGTCTTCAATTCCGACGTCCATGCGGATTGAGCTGATGGAATCAGGAACGTTGCGATGGCTATACACCCACAAATCTTTATCACGAATAACATCAGCCATTCGTCGAAACACAGTGACTCGGATATAGTACCTCAGCTTGACATTGGCGCCGTTATACGACTCAAACTGTTTTTCCACATTTTTAAACTCAAAATCAAACGTTTCAGGGTGTCGCAACTCAGCAGGCGCAGCAAGCTCTTGTCCAAGCGACAAAAAGTCGTCGTGAGTACGGTCATGCAACATTTCTATGCTTCCGATGAACTGCACTTTGATGCCAGTGTGCTCAAGCTTTTTACCGTCTTTGGGTCGGATTGTGACAGAGCCTTTGATGGACTCGCCGTCCATGTACAATGGGTATCGTTCACGACGACCTTTGTCGGTTTTGATATCAACATGTTCACGTTTTTCTTCGCCAGCAAGACGGATTTCAATATCTAGAGGGTGGTTGAAAAAGAGGGAAGGCATTGGAAAAGAAGGGATTGTGTGTGTTACTGTATATTATAGTGTATATTTGAAATAGTTGAGACAAAAATTAGTTAAACTTTGATAAAAAAGAGGATACGAGTAGTTGTTGAACGAGTGGCGTAAGATGCCTCTTAGACATGTGATTTGAAAGTGACTTAATTAAATGTGATGTTCATGTGACTCTCAGCCGTGCATCAGCCTTGTCGAGTTCCTAGTACCCCGCAAAACACACCAAAAAGCATGTTTTGAGGGCTGTGGACTGAGAGCGTTGAAGTTGAGAATTGGCCCTGACTATTTGAAGTCTTTGGACGCAAGAATTAAGAATAAATGTATATCATTCATTTCCACTTCTTAACTAACTTGGTTAAAGCCAAACGGCCGCAGAAGAAATGGCATTTGTGGAGTCTCGAGAAAAAGACCGAAATCTGTCCTGGTATTGAGGGTTTATGAGGGGAATTCTCAATGTGTTGTTAGTTAACCGCAAATAACCGGACTTTTGATAATTTTTAGGTATAAAAACACTCAGGCCTCTTCCTTACTTTCATTCCATTAACTATTAGCAGTTTTATTATATATTATAGGTTTTTATTAATAAATGCTCCGACACTACACTTATCGCACCCTCATCAACTCTCGCAAACTGGCACTTGGTTGTCGTAACACCACTTTTGCTCGCCGCCATTTACACTCTTCAAACCCTCTTTTCAAAGTCAAGCCGTACTTGCTAGCTGATATCGGCGAAGGCATCAAAGAGTGTGAAGTGATTCAATGGTTTGTCCAGCCTGGCTCTAAGATTGAGGAATTTGATCCCATTTGTGAAGTCCAAAGTGACAAAGCGTCAGTTGAAATCACTTCAAGGTACGATGGCGTTGTTAAAGCTATTCATTACGCTGTTGGAGATATGGCTTTAGTTGGAAAGGTGAGTTTATTATTATTTCTACTGTTTTCTTATTCTTTTATCACTAACAAATCATTAGCCTCTCGTTGATATTGACATTCAAGGTGAAGAAGTTGAAGACCCAAAGCCCGTTGAACAAGCCCAACAATCTACAGCTACCACCACTCCAGATCCTGTTTCTGATGAGCCTTCGGTGCCTTTAAGCAAACATGCGTCGTTAGCAACTCCTGCGGTGAGAAGGCTGATCAAAGAACTTGGAATAAACATTGAAGATATCCAAGGAACTGGAAAAGATGGTCGTGTTGTTAAGGAAGATGTACTGTCCTTCTCTGCTAATGGTAAAACCCCTTCTTCTCCAGTTACTCAAACCCCTAATCCATTCACTCCCAAGCCTAGTGTACCACCCTCAGCTGAGGAATCGATTGTGCCATTAACGCCTGTGCAAACCCAGATGTTCAAGGCCATGACAAACTCGCTAGCCATTCCACACTTTCTTTACACTGACGAAGCTGAGATTGACGCTTTGACCAAGCTACGGTCTAAAGTCAATGCTTTGCTAGCCAAAAACAGTAGCAGCACCACTAACCCACAAGCAGTCACTAAAATTTCATACATGCCGTTTTTCATTAAGGCCATGTCTATTGCACTTTCTGAATATCCAATTGTCAATTCGCGCGTCACTTTTGATGCTGCCACCGGCAAACCCCAGCTGGTACACCGACCGTTTCACAATATTGGAATTGCAATGAACACGCCTGCAGGCCTTATTGTTCCGAATATCAAGAATGTCGAGCAAAAGAGCATTTTGGAAATTGCGCAAGAGCTTGCGAGACTGCAAGAGGCTGGGGCCAACGGCGGCAAGTTTGCTTCGAGCGATTTGCAAAATGGAACCATTTCGTTGTCGAATATTGGAAATGTTGGGGGTACCTATCTAGCTCCTGTGATTGTGGACTCGCAGGTGGCGATTGTTGGAATTGGCCGTGCACGTAAGATTCCTGGGTATAATGAGAAGATGGAGGTGGTGCCGAAACAGGTTATTAACACGTCCTGGAGCGGTGACCACAGGGTATTGGACGGAATGACGTTGGCTCAAATGGCCGAAAGATTTAAGCAGTTGTTGGAAAACCCAGAGTTGATGATGATGAATATTAAGTAAAACAGGGTAGGTTATGATGATTGTGTAAATTTGACACTAAATAAAGTTGTAATTTAATATTAACCAATTGCCATTCCAGCTTATGTTTAAATGTTTGAGTTATAATTTATTAGGTCTTGAACACTAAAGCACCTAACCAAAACATTCCAATCACACCAAAAACTTTTACTGACTTATTCTTCTGTAATCTTTCATTTGAATAACGCCAGTATAACTAGTCAACTTACCAATTATCGCAATTTTTTATAAACCCTTTCAAAGAGATATAAACTAAGTTTGGGCAAGCATATAGGAAACAAGAAAAAATATGTATGGAATTAAATTACCCAAACTTTCAATACTACACCTGTGTCTATTGTCTGTTTTAATCTAGCCACGTCCAGTTTGATTTTTAGGCAAAAAAAAAATATAGACAGTTGGTTATAACAACAACTTTGTACATTACTTGAAAAAGGTATATAAATATTTTTATTGAATACTGATCAGCACAAAATGATACTCAACAAGCCGTCAAAAAAAAATGAAAAAGCAGTCTTTTTATGATTAAAAAAATAAAGCACCAAATATACGAAAAAGAGCTGCTAAGTTGATAAAGTCAGAATACAGCAACCAAAGCTTGGACTTTTCGAGTCAATCCCCTCCTCAGAATGTTTTTTTTTTTTTTTGTCGTAGGCTTACTGTTTAATGGCTTTTGTTACTCGTTCAATCTCCTTAATCCATCTTTCTTCTTTTCCTTTTCTATTTCTTATCTTATCTTATCTTCAACACAATTCTTTTTTTTCAAATTATTTCTATGATTTCTTATTTCCGGGGCATCAAGACCATTAATAGAGCTGTTTTTGGTATTTGAAATGAACAACAAATACCCACCGTCAAGCCTACTATTAATTTCTTTTGATTATGACCAAGACGTTCTTTTTTTATTATTTTTGCTATTAATATGAAATATCTTTGTTTTTTTGGCATTGCAAAAATCGTCACACCTTTGACTCTCAACATTTGATTTGGAGTAGCAACCTCTATTACCAATTCGGTTCTTTTATTCTCTGTTTATCATAACTATTGAAAAACACTTTGTAAAAATGCTGAACCAATATGACAGTCCATTTTGCTCAAAAACGTAATTTACTTGTTGTCAGTTTTTTTTTTTTTTTTGTCAAAGCCAGACAAGTGTTCGAGAATAGCAGATTCAACTAAAGGCATTGGAAAGTTTGTGAACTGTCAAAATAAGGAAGAAAAGCATTCAAGAGTTTCAAATAAAACATTTGGCGTTTTTTTTTTTTACAAATTACCAGGTCACTTTGAACGTTCTTTGGATGTATATTTGCTTGTTTATAATAGACCCTTCCCATCGTTCATTTATGTTTTCTCTTTTAATCGCTTTTTTTTTTAATGTCCTATTTCCTTTGAACCTTTCATTTGATGTATATTTATTTTCTATTTGTATTTGTCGTTGTTTTTCTTTTGTGCAAACACGGAAAAAAATGTATCAATTGTCCAAAAAAAAAAAACCAACAAATCAAAAATCAAGAAACAATTTTTTTTTTTCAATATCAACTAATCAAAAAATATTCATCACAAAACAACGCCCACAAAAACTAAAAGTATCAGAAATAATAGGTAAATAGAAGCGTAGAAATACAGAACTATGGAGTAAATTATTTTCAGATTAATACAATATTGTAATTACTTTCTATTCTCGACGTTCCTTCCAAACAAACCATAAAAATAAAAGCTAAAATAAGAAAGCAAAAGGATTCGAATATAGTTGGATGTATTTGAATAGTTGAGAATCTTTTTTTGTGCCGTTTGTGCAATCTAAATATAAGAATGTCTTAGATCCATAAACACGCAAATAAAAAAGCCTTTGAGATCTTCTCTTTTTCCAAAACTCCGTATTCCTCGAATAGAGATCTCGAAAAAGTAAATGTGATGTGTATGTGAATGTGAGTGAATGTGTACGTCTCTAGATAGGTTAATAGCGCCCATGATGGGTGGTAGATGTATAGATAGATTCATACTACGAAAGGCGTTATAGTTTTGGAAAATGTTTAATAATCATTATCATCATCCATTTAGACAATTTGAGTGTAAGAATGTATATGCCTACAGGGCAACGAACAACTGAAATAAAGGTAGATCAAGTCAACAAAAAGTCGATAGAAATGAAAACTGAAATCTAATGCAAGAACGATTGCAACAAAAAAAACAAATCAAAATCTTTTTTTAGAGGTGCAAGAAGGTTCAAAAACACCAAACCAAATAGACGAAAATGAAGATGTATACTATTTTTAAAAAATCTTCAAACATAGAGAAATAAACATATATACTCATCATGAGATTTACTATTGGCTTATGGGATCTTACCCCACAATTTCTGACCCCACTACGTTGAACTTTTAGCACGATCAATACACATAAAATTCAAGTAAACTGGAGTAAACTAACTTTAGATCAGCTTTTATGAATTTGAGTTAACTTGAATCGACATTAGTTTAAAAATTAGAAATGCAAGAGTGTTAACCTTTGCAGAGATGAATAAAGAAGAGAGGGTTCAAAAAACTTGTAAATGCTGGTTTCTCATACGCTTTGAATCTGGTTTACAGATATAGGAATAGGTACTAACCTTGATTTCAAGCTTTTTTTTTGTTGCAAAAGCCCAGCTGTAAACTGATTCTTCAAAATGCGGAAAACACACAAATATCTTTGCCCCTTACTCAACCGCGTGAAGGACGTCAAGGCTGCTTATTAACAGAAAGGAAAAAGCCGGAGCGGAAATAAGCGCAAATAGGGCATCGCAATTAATAAAGCAACTTTGCTGACAGTTTTAAAAAACGCACCCCAGATTATTTTAAAAGTTACCCCAGTCTTGCAACTCAAATTCCTTTTTTTCGTCCTAATGAGTGTGTTCAAATGTTCTTCTTCTTTTTCTTTGTCTCGCAATCCCAGGTTTCCGCTTAATGAGTGTTTTTGAAAACAAAAAACCTTTTTTTTTATTCTGAAAACTGGGGTTGAATGAATCGAAACCTTGGTTTTTTGAAATTTTCATTTTTACCTTTTTCATTTTTGTGCTATTGATTTTTTTATTCCAAATTGGCCGTTTGCTTTGAGAACCTTAAAACTTGTTTCTCGACCTCTAAGCAAGTACAAAATGTAACGGTTTTGTATGCTTAAAGAAAACAAAGCCAGATTGTACAAAGCATATGTACACATATAACTTATTTACGTCTGGGGTCAAGCCATACGTGTTTCTCTCTATACACGCGGGGTAAAAGCCGCTTTTTGCCATTTTGGGAGATATGAGTCCTGGAAATGGGAAGGGCGAGCGGCTTTTTGGAAAAAATATTAGCGTGCAAGAAGAAGCAGGCAGAGAAATGTGATACAATAGGCGTTAACCGGAATTTATTTTCACTGGTTTTTTTTTTTTTTTTTTTTTTTTTTTTTTTTTTTTTTTTCGGTTTTCAAACTTAAAGAGCAAGATGGATGTGTTGATGGATTATTGGCGGAGTCGAACGACGTATGGCTTTTTTTGTTATTTTCCACGATTTACACAAACCGATTCATGGCAATTTGTGACTGTAACAAAGGTCTGCTGTAATGAAAAAAGACGAAAACGGTAATATGAAAATTTCAATATGGGCTTTTTTTTTTTTTAATACATTGAGCCGTCGGTTTTTCCGGTTTTTCAACTCTTATAATCCTTTTAGCCATTATAGAATTATTAAAGAATTATTACTAAATTATTATAGAGTTATTATGGAATTATTATGGAATTATTATAGAATTACACTAACTGACTTGGGAAACGCTATCACCAGGGATATCCAAAGAGCCTTGGCCTTTTCCATGATTGGTCAAAAATAAGAATTCTACGTATTTTTTCACTTGCTTTCTTTCTTTTTGTTTGACCTGTTCTGAAAGACAGTAATTCAAGGCCTCTTACTACGAATTGGAGTAGATCTAAACAAATTTTTAACAACAATTTAAAAGCTTGTTTTTTAAGAATTGGAAGAGATGGACAATTGTTTGGCCGAGTCAATTAAATCAACAACAAAAGCAACTCATACATGGTCACGGTAACCTTTTTTTTTTTTATGTTGCAAGTTTTGTGACGTCGAAAAGCGGACTTACATAAAAGTTTTCGCAAAATGAGAACGTGACCTTTCGCCGAGGTTGAACGTCAAAAACTCAGGTTTTATTCTAGTGACTTTCATGTGACTTTAAGCTGAGACTCAAAGTGCTTCGCTTCAGTTGGCTTCGTAGAATGAAATTTGGGCCAATGAATGGACTGGATTATTATTTACAATTCGGGTCGGGTTTCTTGGTATTTCATTGGAATCCACTGGAGTCCAGTACTAAATTTGAAATAAAATAAAAAGTATATTTAATCATGCAATCTAAATAACAGCAACAACTGCGGCTGTACTGTCAGCATAACTGTAGGCCATGATAAACAAGATAACGATGAATCAGAAAAGAAGGAATATAAATTTTTGATTATTGACCTAGTGTGGTGATATTCATCAGTTTATTGACAATTACATAGACAATTGAACTATTTAGACTCGTTAATTAGCTTGCCGAAAATAAGTGAGTCGCCACATTCTTGTAGCTGTTCTTTAGAATGAGCGATACAAGTTCTTTTCAGGCCAGCGTTAATGGATGAAATGCCCAAGAGCATAGCTGGAATGATAGATCAAGCCGCAGAACTAATCAATTATATATGTTGTGAAAACTCGTTATGCCCACGAGCTGCGGCAGTACTTACCATCCAAGTTATCAACGATGAAACTATTGAACTAACCAAGATATCTCCTTATTCTTACACTAAAGTCATAAAGGCTTCAAACCAACAAGATTTGGCTAATAGCGTTGGCAAAAATTATCGGAGCGCTTCTGATAAGAATGGGAATAATAAAAGAAAAGTGATGGGTCCATTACCTGACAAGTGTTGCTTGCCACCCTCAAATCCAAGTAATCGAAATCCTTTACTCGGAGTGCAAATAGAACAAGCAACTTCCTCTTCTTCCACTATGGTAATCGATACATCACCAGCTGATAATAACTCTACATGCAGAGTAAGGTTGCTCCAGCTTTGATAATGAGGGAAACACTAGCTTTGCTCTCGATTCTGAAAACACAAGATGTGAATTCCCTAACTCTAATGTCAACACGCAAAACTATTCGCCGGATAGCGAAGGGGAAGAGCAGCAGTCAGAACTTGTATTACAGGCTAGCCCTGTGTCTGAAAACACTGAACAACAAAGTAAAAACACCTAAATTAGCCTTGCCTAAGTATTATGATGAGGTGGTTAGGCAACATAAGGAATGCAGCTTTGACAATAAAATGTTGGGTAGTGACGAAAAAAAACTTTTAACGGCTACAATCTTTACCTTCATTACCCTCCTTGAATATAAGGGGATAAGCGAAGCGGTGCAGAAAGAGACAATTAAAGAGCTGCCTGTTGAAGCTAATAGAATAGCCAAAAAAAAAGTACAGAGACATAGGAAATGTGGATAAGTTGAAAATGGCCAGTAATTCCGATTCTAGAGAAATAAAAGCGTGTCCCAACGACCATTGTTTGATTATTGGGCCATACCTACATTTACAAGTACGTTTTGGTTGTTTGAAGGTTGTAGTTATAATATAATTGGAATTGATCAGACTAAAAACAAAATATGGTATAACACCTGTTGAATATCTCTTATTTGAATCTATGTCTGTCTGTCTCTTTTCCCACCACTTTAAAGTGTACATCACCAAAAACAGTCAGAGCGATATAGAACTGTATAAAAACAGAATGGGTCAATGGAGTCAAACATCTACGTTTACTTATATTTCTCTTTTCATCATTTCTAATCATATTTAATCATTCTTTGTGCAAGGCCAAATTCAATCATATTTAATCATATTTAATCATTTCAGCCATCTTAGATGCTTCACTGCTCGAAAAAGACCCCACCATACATAAAGTATCCCAATAAAATCCGGTAAATTTCAGTAAAGCTACTATTAAAATCCAGTAAATTTAGTAAAGTCAACAACATGAGATACCAACAATAACAAAATCCCACCCAAAAGCAACACTATATCCAAAAATTTACACATTTCTTGGCTGACGAAAACGAAGCTCACGAATATTCGTACCACTGAAATTCTTGGTTTTTTTTGTTTTTGTTTTTCGTATGATGCCTGGACCTAATTATATTTACAACGGTTTATTCACTGTAACGGGAGACTAACAACGCTTGACCACTATCTATTCAGTCTATACCGTCTACGCACACTCCTACAGTTTTAACCTCTCTGCAAAAATGTAATCATGTAAGCTAGTAGACAAGAAGACTCATAACGATCTAAACTCGGGTCCATCATAGATAAAGAGAGATAATGATAGAGAAGAAGATTCAGTGGACACACACACACCCTTTCTTTCCTTATAATGTAAATCCCTGAGTAACAAAACTAAGAAATAAAGAAAGAGAGATAAAGATACAATGACTATGACTACTAGTTAACCATTTCAGTTAACCGTTGAAAGTATATTTTAATGTATATATATATATATATATACAATTTTGAATCTAGTTTGATTCTCTCAAAACTTGGGCCTAAACCTGCTAACCTCAGTAACCCAGTTTATACCAGTTTAATTTTCGAGCCATCGTCTTTTTTAAACTCGAACCATTCCAGTTTTCCACAACCAATCCTCGATATCTGCGTCAGCAAACACTCCCAATTCAGCGCTAAACATCAGGCAATTGATCACTGAGCATTCAAGCATGTTAGCATTGAACATTTAAGTTTTCAGCATCACGCGTCAAACACTGAACCGTTAAAACCTACTTTTTCAATCTCTTTTCCGGCATTTTCATTTTATTTTCTTTTATTCAATATTTTATATTTTTCCTTAGGTTACCTTCAATTACCATCGATTACCTTTTTCTAGGTACTTTTTATTTTTTTGTATATTTTTAGATGGCATTCTTATCAGCCAATCAAAAGCCTCTGATTTTGTGTATTTTTCCGAACTACTTTGCCACACACCTTGTACTCGTGTATGAAAAAATAATTGTCACTTTTTGCTACTTTTGTGCTGGCGGAGTAGTGCGGCGTTTGAACATGGTCCCCAACACGGTAGCCATAAAAGTTATCTAAAATGGATAAAAAAGAGCTAAAAGTGGTATGTTAACTTCCCAAGTAGTGGGCCAACTCTCGAGCCGATATGTGATACTCCAAGTAGTGGGTTAACTGTGGTACTTTCGAGTAGTGGGTGATTCATTGACAAAAATCTTATCGTCGGTTCCTATTGGCTGCTTGCGTGGAATCTTTGGATAATCTTGCTTGTAATCGATCAGGTGTATATACAAAGTACATCACAGAGTAGGACAGTATTAGGGTACCAACTTGTCTTGTATGCT
Source organism: Magnusiomyces tetraspermus (assembly GCA_030578715.1). NCBI lineage: Eukaryota > Fungi > Ascomycota > Dipodascomycetes > Dipodascales > Dipodascaceae > Magnusiomyces > Magnusiomyces tetraspermus. Next base: position 183,636 of record JAKTYL010000031.1, on the reverse strand, counting down.
TGCCCTAACATCGTTTTCCGTGCGCCAAACTCCCTTCTCTTAAATAGTCGTGTAATCCTGTAAAAAAAAATGAAAGCCTTGTAAGAACAGTCTCATAAATATATATTCCCACTTATTGTTCCACTCACAGCTCTGATTTGTAAATGCGTATTACATTTAGGTCCAGAGCAACAGACAACAGTATTGCTTTAGATAGACTGGTGGCCTTGTGAAAAGTAGGCCTAGCTCAAAAAGATGCCTTCAACGTCTTTGAATTTTACTTTAACCACTTTTCAATAGCCCTATTAAACTTGTACTCTTTTTCCAGTCCCATTAATCATACCAATTCAAATGCTATATACTTCTTTATTTGACTTCCCTGTGTAAAAAGTCACACTTTTCTTACCCGGTTACACAGCACTCTTCTCTAAGTAGCAAGTGATGAAAAAAAAAAAAAAAAAAAAAAAGTGGTAAAATAATCAACAAAATCGTAAAAAGCAAAAAACGAAAAATCTCAAAATTTTACACTTCTGCCAAGACATCTGTATGGTATGTCTCAGCCGTGCGTTAACTCTATCTGTCTGATATCCGGTTAGGTCTGGTACTTGGTATATTAGGTCTACTGGGCATTAGCGCCAAAAAGTTTACTGGGTAGTAGTACCAATACTACAAAAGTTTACTAGCAAAATCACACCGGTTAGCAACCCACTTGCTTTTGATGAAATTCAAGATAAATACGCTTGGATTTCCTCCATTTCCTTTCGTTTCATTATTCTTTTCTTTATTCTTTTTTAATCTAATCTAATCCTAATCACATTTATTAATTACATCTATTAATTACACATATTAACTACATCTATTAATCACATTATCTACAATGATCACTTCCCACTCTGGTCCTAACAACCAGGAGTACCCCCAAAACACATCCTACGTTCCCGAATCCTCCAACTCCTACTATGAACAAGACAAGAAGTCTGACATTGAAAAGTTTGCTGCCACGGCCAACGTGACAAGCAACGCTGGCGGCTTTGAAGAGTCTGCAGCCTCTGAGCCCGGTCTCAAGCGTGCTCTGCAGCCTCGCCACATTTCCATGATTGCCATTGGTGGTGCCATCGGTACCGGTTTGGTTATTGGTACCGGCAGTGCCTTGGTCACTGCAGGTCCTGGTGCTGTGTTTATAGCATTCTGTTTGGTCGGTGTGCTTGGTATTTATCCTGTTATTTGTGCGATTGGTGAAATGGCAGCGTGGATTCCCCTGTCGGAAGGCTTTTCTGGTTACTCTGCTCGTTTCTGTGATGACAGTCTGGCGTTTGGTGTTGGTTGGGTCTACTTTTTCAAGTTTATTATTGTTGCGCCTAACCAGTTGACTGCGGCTGCACTGGTGTTTGAGTACTGGGTTCCGCGAGAAAAGGTGAATCCGGGTGTGTGGATTGTTGTTCTACTGGCGTTTATGATCTTTTTGAATATGTTTGGTGTCAAGATTTTTGGTGAAATGGAGTTTGTGCTGTCGAGTGTTAAGATCATTACTATGCTTGGCTTGATCATCATCACTCTTGTCATTGCTCTTGGTGGAGGCCCCGACCACGACCGACGCGGTTTCAGATACTGGAACGATCCTGGTGCTTTCAAGCCTTACACCAAGGCCGGCCACACTATTGAAGGCTCGCTTGGTAAATTTGTTTCTTTTGTTGCAGTCCTCGTTTACGCTGTCTTTGCTTTCCTCAGTACCGAACTCGTTGGTTTGACTGTTGGTGAAGCTGCCAACCCCAGAAAGAACATTCCCAAGGCTGTCAAGCTTACTTTCTTCCGTATCGTTCTTTTCTACCTCCTCAGTGTTCTTCTCCTCGGAATGTGTGTTCCTTACAACGACAAGGGTCTCGCTTTTGCTGTCAATGCCGGCAAAGGTGCTGCTGCCTCTCCATTCGTTGTCGCCATCAGAAACGCCAAAATCAAGGGCCTCAACCACTTGATCAACGCCTGTATCCTGGTTTTCGTCATTTCCGGTGCCAACTCTGATATCTACATTGCTACCAGAACTCTCTACGGTATGGCCATTTCGGGCAAGGCTCCTCGCATTTTTGCCAAAGTCAACCGATTCGGTATCCCCTACTACTGTTTGGCACTCAGCGGCGCCTTTGGCTTGATTGGTCTGCTCAACGTCAGCTCTGGCTCTGCCAAGATTTTCGGCTACCTCGTCAACGTTGTGTCCATCATGGGTCTCCTTGCTTGGGTGTGCATCTTGATTACTCATATCCAGTTTATGAAGGGTATGAAGGCTCAGGGCATCCCCGAGAGCGAGCTTCCCTACAAGGCACCTTTCCGCAAGTACGCCTCCTACGTTTCTTTGGTTTTCTGCATGATCATTTTGCTTGTCAAGAACTTTACTGCTTTCGTCATTAAGTTTGACGTCAAGACTTTTATCACTGGTTACATTGGACTGCCCGTCTTTGTTGTCTTGGTCGTTGGATACAAGCTGATCACCAAGTGCAAGATGATCAAGCCTGCCGACATTGATTTCTATCCTCCTGAACGTGCCAAGATTGATGCCGAAGAAGCTGAATACGTTGAAGCCGAGAGAATCCACAACCTCAGCCATCCTCCATCTAAATGGCAGAAGATCTATGACCACTCTTTGGGTTACATCTTTTGAACAACGAAGAAGGGGGGTTTCCTTTTCCAAATTTTTAATGACTTTTTGTTTTCTTTTATTTTATGTGTTTATATATTTTTGTTTTTATACTTTTTTAAAAAATGGACTTTAGATGATTTTCTTTTTAATCTTTCTGTGCAACACTTGTTTCCTACTTGGTTAATTATCGTGTGACTTTTTTTCTTTCTTTACTATTTAAGTTTTGGTAAATATCTAAGAGGTGTGTATGACACGGATAAGTGCTAATTTTTGCCTGTTGCTAATTTTTTGATGGCTAAGATGTATGAAACGCCAAAAAATAATTATCAAAAACAAAAAAATAAAACTTATTTGGATATGGGTGTTTGGCTTATACGGATATTTCACGTCGTTCTTTATTTTAACGATGACGGCAATGACGAGCACTGGAGATCAACAAAAGACACTGGATTAGCGATTGTTGGAACGGCTTAGCGTCGTTTTATGATGGCATTTGAGATATTAATATACTTTTAGTAAACAGCTACGAACAATGATGAGCAAATGTAAACGAACAGAGACGATGCACCATTTGCGGGGCAGCCTACAGAGTGTCATGACATTTATTTTCAAACGTTGTAATATTGTGAATTGTTATTTTTATTCCTGTTACTGTTGTGCCAAAAGGTGTGTTGATAATATACCTAGACTGTAATTTATTGTTGTTTTGTTGATCCGACGGCATAACCTAGAGAGAGACCCAGGGCAAGCTTACAAAGAACTACAAGAATGTTTAAAACACATACGAAATATACCTGTCAGCGTAGAAAAGGTAAACAGATAACAAGTGGCAACAGCAAAATAAACTTCTAAAACACTTTGTATCCCTGACCCCACAACTTGGCTCTGTATATTTGGTTATTATTGCAACCGATTGGTAGAGTATGGAAAAACAAGAAAGTTGTCTTTTGTTTATGGCACCGAGGCTGGAGGCAAAGTTTAATAAAAATGGTAGTAGTAATAATAGTAATAATAATAATTGCCCACAAGGAACACATGATTAAAAGACAACATTAACTACTGACTTGCTACTGGTCTCAATTTTTCAGGTATTGGTTTGGTTTGGTTTGGTTTGTAGGATATTTGGCAAACAATCAAGAAAAAATACATATTTACATTTATTCTTATCGTTCTACTCTAGAAGTATACAAGGTATGAAGGCGTGATACAAAATATATTCAAGGCCCAAGCATCTTCCATGCATGGATTCTTCCATCTCTCTCTTTTATCTCTTAATTATTCCTCTTCCAAAACAATTAACCAACCAAGTAAAAAAACACTCCAACAACTTTAAAACCCTACTCTATCACTATTAATCCATAAATATACAACCCCAAAAGGTGTAAACGCTAGCACAAGTGTGTGTGTGTGTGTGTGTACGCCTGAGGTTTAGCTACAATGCTTCAGTTTTAAATAAATAATCAATGAAAAAATAAAGAGTTTAAAGAAAACGTAAACTAGCCAGCTTTTTTCAGTTTTTTTCTTTTATATATATACTTGAAGATTCAACAACCATGGGTGTGTCTAAACCTTGTTGGTCGGAGGAAAAAAAATGAAATAAATGAAAAATAGCATACCGCTAGATCAAAGAAACGATATTTAAAAAACCGTTGTCCGTTTATGACGCCAGTCTCGGGCTGTACAGGAAGTGTGATAATCTTTGAGTTTTTACAAGTCTGACTTTTACAACTGTATCAATCAACAAGTAAAATAACGACGCAACATCTTTTTAGCAACGCTCAGTCATCATCGATGCTTATCAGATGTTTATCGATACTTGCAGCTTTCGAGAAAGACGTGTGATAAATAGAGCGATAATAAACGGCAATGACTACATTTTTACAACAGCAGCTAAGCAGCACAAGGATCCGTTTTGGCATTTACTAAATCAGTCCAAGAGACTTTCTCGTTTTTTTTTTTTTTTTTACATATTTTTCACCTTTTTCGTTTTTTATTTTCTTGGTTTTTTTCTCTTATCGTCGCGTTTTGAGATAAGAAAATTGAAAAAACAAAGCTGTGGACTTTTTGTTGGCTGTTTTTTGTAGTCAATATAGATAAGAGGAGCTAGGAAGAAATCAAAGAAACAGGTGTTTTCTTAACGGGCTTTGCACTTGCTGATTAAGACAGCCTTACTCCTTGTCGTAGTTTATTTTCTTAAAAGTCGCTAAGCTGGCGACTTAACGTTAGCCACGTTCTCAGACCTTTAATCCTTTTTTATTTGGAACGGCTGTACGGCTGTGAGCAATCAAGAACTCTGTCTCCACGCGGCTGGCTGAGGGCTAGTTAAGTTCTAGTAATAATCAACGAGCAGTTGGAGAAACATCATTTTTCACCGTTTTTATTCTACAATCACCAGTTAGCGTTTACACATAACGAAAAAGCTCGTATTCAATAGTTTTTTTTGTCCTTTTTTGCCAGAGTTGTTTGACACTGTGACTGTACAATGTTGTTGTTGTTGTTGTCGTGCACAACCGACAACGAGTACTCAGCCACAGAGACACCAAGCGTGGTGTTGGGAAAAAACAGGAGCAGAACTGAGAAACACAGCAAAGACGCAGATGACAAGCTTGTTACAGGCTCGTGACTGCCATTGTTTAAACCGGGCTCGCCGTCTGCAGTGCAGGCCAGGCATTTAAAAACTGTGCCGAGGCACAATGGCCAAAGCAACGGTTTGCCAACCAACCGCTGGACTCGGAGAGAGAGGGACGAAGGGTATTTGGCAGCAGCCCGGGTGTTTCCGGTTTTCACATTCACATCTAGACATCCTTGCATGGAATTCACAGCACGAGAAGCAAGGAACACTTTCAGGCCTTTGTTTCTGGCAGTTTCAAATTCCACCGGGCCACAAAACGGGACTGCCAGCCCCACGGCAAGGATCTGTGACATTTGGCCCTGTGCACAGCCGCGTGGTTAGCACACTCGAAAAAAAAAAAAAAAAAAAATTGGGGTTTTTTTCGAGTCCTTTGACGCTGGAGACCAAAGCCAGGAGTTGGAAAAAAAAAAAAAAAAAAAAAAAAAACTTTTTCCAACCAATCAGCACGCCTCCTCTAAACAGTGCGATTCCTCAGATACGGAAGATGTAGGGTAACTCGGAGAGATATAAATACGGGCAGACATAATCCCTTTGGCGACCTCTTTAAACCTCTCTTCTCTTTTACTCTGAAAGACTTGGAAGGACTCCTAGATACCATACCTCCATCTGTTTGCAGACATGTCCTCCGTTTCTACTCTAACTCAGCGCCGCCCCTCCGAGGCTGCCGACAAGGCCCAGTTCAAGGCCAATATGGGAACCGTCAAGTCGGCCATTGACACCAACGGCAACACTTTTGAGGTTCCTCAGTTTACCATCAAGGAAGTGCTCGACGCCATTCCGGCCGAGTGCTTCAAGCGCTCCTACGTCAAGTCGTTTTCGTACGTCGCGCGCGACCTGTTTTTCATTGGCCTCGTCGCCTACCTGGCACACCAGTACATTCACCTGATTCCTTTTGTGTCGCTCCGGGTCGTCGCCTGGATCGGGTACGGCATTGTCAACGGACTCTTTGGAACCGGATGTTGGGTGCTGGCCCACGAATGCGGGCACGGCGCCTTTTCTGATTCCAAGACTGTGAACGACATTGTTGGCTGGGTTCTCCATTCTTCTCTTCTTGTTCCTTACCACTCGTGGCGCATTTCTCACTCGAAGCACCACAAGAACACTGGTAACCTCCAGCGCGACACTGTGTTTGTGCCCAAGTCCAAGGACGAGTTCTTTGCTGCCCGTGGAACCACCGAGGTCCTTGAAGACGCCCCCATCTACACGTTGTACAACCTTGTGCTGCAGCAGCTCTTTGGCTGGATCATGCATCTTTTCACCAACGTCACTGGCCAGAAGTACCCTGGCCGTTCTGCCTGGGTCAAGAATCACTTTGTCCCTACTTCTCCCATTTTCGACGAAAAGGACTTTACTGACATTATCATTTCGGACCTGGGCATTCTCACCACCGGCACTCTGATCTACCTCGCTGTCCAGAAGTGGGGATGGCTCAATGTGTTCTGCTACTACGGCATGCCATACCTCTGGGTCAACCACTGGTTGGTGTTCATTACTTACCTCCAGCACACTGATCCCACTCTTCCACACTACGATCAAGAGGAATGGAACTTTGCCCGTGGTGCTGCCGCCACTATTGATCGCCAGCTTCCCTTTGTTGGCCCCTACATTTTCCATGACATTATTGAGACACACGTTTTGCACCACTACGTCTCTCGTATTCCCTTTTACAATGCCCGCGAAGCCTCTGCAGCGATTAAGAAGGTCTTGGGCAAGCACTACCGTTCTGACGGATCGAACATGATTAAGTCATTCTACAGAGTGGCTCGCAGCTGCCAGTTTATTGAAGGCGAGGGTGTCAAGATGTTTCGCAACTACAACAACATTGGTGTTGCTCCAAAGCCCGTTGTTGTTGACAAGAAGCTGTCTCAATAAACGTGTCGCGGAAAGCATGCTTTGCCAGCTGGACTTTGCACTCTGTGATTCTTGAATACTATTATACATGCTGCTTAAGTATGTTTCCCTTTATCTTTGACAAGAACCAGAAGGCTTGTTATATCTTGATACTTCTGAGGGTGTAAAATCACATGTATACATATCCTTGTATTGTTTTATTAAATTTGTTTTCTTTTTTTTAAATTATCCAACTTTCACTTGATTTCATTGTAAAACTCTCCTTGAAATTACGTTACTATTTGGCCGTGTTTTCGCAGTGCGTCTGTTTTTTGGGTTCAAAAAAAAAAAAAGCCTTACAGCCAGCAGGAGAAGAATTTACCTGCCGTTGTTGTTGCTCTTGTCGCTGTGATAACCAACCAGACCACCAGGCTTTTTGATTTTGATTTGATTTTATTATTTATAGACGTGACTACCTACTGGTTCTATGACAAGTACTGTCATAGAATGTGCTACACAATTACTACATAACACCAGATAGACAGGTCTTTTCCTTAGCAATTTCATAACACCAAATGTAAACTCATTAGTGGTACTTCCTGGCTTTTCGTACTTTCCTGATTTTCGTGAATTTTCAACACATGTT
>JAKTYL010000031.1:109970-175817 GCA_030578715.1 Magnusiomyces tetraspermus | reverse complement strand
AGACCACCAGGCTACTCTTAAATTTGTGAAAATGCGATATTCACCAATTTTGTGGTCACTGTTTAGCATGAGCACATATAGTCACATGATAACTATCATTCAACAAAAGATTAGAACCTAAAAATTTTTTTAAAAAAAACGGAACAATTGAAATAAGCATGATTTAGAAGAAATAACAGACTCCTAAACTTCCCGAGCTTTCAACAGAAAAAAAAAAAAAAAGAAAGAAAGAAAAAAAGTATATTTTAAGGACTACACCAGAGAGTTTGAGTGGAAAATTTGTTGGTTCTTAATTCAAGTACTAAAACAGTACACACACTGACTTGTGCAGACATTCGCAGAGACGCAGCTCTCCATGACTCCGGTTGGGCATTAATTGATGGTGTGTTTTGGCCAAGAAATGAATAAATATATATATAAATTCAATTAATTAGATAAAAATAAATAAAATCAAAATTAATGATATTTTTGAAGCGGCATTTGATTATATATACTAAACTTGAATATATATATGCATATGGATCAAGGCCTGCTTGATTACAATATTCTCAAAGCCTTGAAAAAAGAATCTACAAGGTCTCAAATGACATTTTAAGAAAATGTGCCCAAGTGAGGAACAGCTTTCTTAGCATAATTCTTAACCCCATATAATTTTAAGCACAGGCTTTTAAGTCGGACGCAAAATTAAGAATAATTTTTCTAATTCAATCCAACTTATTCAAGGATTACAAACTATACAACATAGGCTTTGTAGCCATCCTTTTACATATCAACTTGTACATTTTCAAAAGAAACATCCATTCTTAGCTTGTGTATATGCCAGACCAAACATGAACCCTCCTCTTAATAGTTTTAAAAAGTAGAAGCAAAATAAACATTTCTATATATGAATGCCATCTACCAGATTTCTTACAACAATAAGAGGTTCGATGGTCTAGTCGGTTATGGCATCTGCTTAACACGCAGAACGTCCCCAGTTCGATCCTGGGTCGAATCACTTTCTTTTTTCATGTCCTTGGAATTGAAAATGGTATTTTTTTTATTTGTCTAAATCGTGAGGTACAAAAAGTATGGCTTTGTGGTTTAGTAACAGTTTATTGAACGTGTTTTAATATAAATGTATCTTTATTTCTATAAGAACAGAATGGCATTTTTTGTATATATATATATATATGCTTTGGGAGTAAATAGCCTATTCATTTATTTTGAGCGTTTTGCAAAAACCCGTTTTTGTCTTATGGGCTCCTTTTATTCAAAGCTTCTGAGACTTGGTGTTTAGTAAGGTATCCATTCTGTTGTTGTTTGAGCAAGAATGTGGTCATATGTTCTTGTTTTGCTTCTTTTGACAGTTCCGTAAAGTCTAGAGATATTGGTGTTGGGTTGCTACAAGTTCTGTTACTGGTTTTGTTGAAATTTTTGACAGGCTTGGGGTAGCTTATAGAGGAATAAAAAGAAAGAGATGATGTTCGTGGCGCGTGTATATGTCTGAGTTCTGTATGGTTTGGGGTTTTAAGTGTTGAGTTTAAGGAAGTATTTTTCGATACTTGGAGAGCGACAGGGACAGTTATTAAAGGCGTGTTTTCAGATGTAATACCGTCTATCAGCTGTACATGTTGTGATGACATCTCATTATTAGTCTGGGTCCTGCTTCTAAAACCACCAGTGCTACTACTACTGCTACAGCCATTACCACCAAACCCAAACGCTTGAACCATTTTGGAGTTTACAGATTGCTTTTTAAGTTTGAATTTAAACGCTTTACGTTTTTGCTGTTGGTCTTGTTGTATTTGCAACTGGTACTGGAGGTCCAGCATTTCTAAATATTTTTCTTGTTCCAAAGGTGACATTGTTTCAAGAACTATCCAATGCTTTATTTGATCCGATATTTGTAGATTGTTTAGATAGATACTCATCTGGAGTTTTGGTCTTGTTTTGTCTCGTATTTTCTAGTCTAGTTGAATTAACAAAAAAAAAAAAAAGAAAGACATGAAAAAAAAAACAATCCTATTCAACAAAAGTACCCAAGCAAATTTATCATTAATGAATACATTATAGTATAAACACACCTTTTTTAAAAGCATCATTCAAAAACGTCCGACGTGTTTTATGTCGTGACAAGTTTTGGAGCAGCCGACAATAAATGACAAAACGGTGGCCGTAGATTACAATAATTTAAAACTTTATGCATTTGAAACGAACATATTGTCATCAGGTTCCTAACAATACATGTTTTGTTTCTATCGGCCTAGCCCAACCTTCTTTTTAAAAGGGTTGTTTAATTGTGGTATTTATGCATAGCCGTGTGGTTTGTGTAGAAAGTGAAGCAGAAAACTAGTTAGATAACTAACTAGTTATCTTCAGAGTTTAAATCTTTTTTTCAAACGGCGGAAAAACAAACAGTGGTAAGGTGAAGCAAATATACGGGATGAAAATTGACAAAAAGCTACGTTACTCAGAGAGATTTGAGAAAAAGAAATTTTAAAATCCAAATGTAAGAATTAATAAGGATGGCTGAGAAGCTACGAATAGTAATACCCATGACCAGTATTGATGAGATCGGAGTCACTGAGGCAATCAGACGTCAAAAAACTGTTTTCAAAGGGAGACAATTATAATAAAAACAGAATATATGACTTTTGCCCTAAGATCTAATTGAATGCCCGAGTAAACAGTCAATTTTATTAAAATTACAACAACAATGTTGTCAAATTTGTACCGCCGTACCAAAAACCGTTGCTTTCATCTCGCTGTTGTATAATACAAAATTAAAATACATACTCAATATTTCTGCTTCACAGTCATGTCGCCCACGTATTTAAGCAGATTTTTCTTTCAAAAAAAAACCCTTTCTTGACCTCAACACCTTCCTTGTTATACTTGCCACCAAACTCATTTATAACAAGAAGGGCTTTTCCTTTCTAACATAACTTCTCTTTTTTTTCTTCTTTGTTGAACAATGGCCTTTAGTCTTAAATTTATGAAAAAGAGTATTACCTTGGATCTTGGTCTATTTTCTATTTCCTTGCGTGTTTTCGTTTTCAAGAAAGTGAGATTTTCCATATAACCAGCTACTATTTATTGTTTTTTCCTTAAAAACAGTCATAATCTAATATTTAAACACTCTAAACGAACCAAAAAAAAAACAAGCCTTTCCCAAAAACAATTGCAAGATCTTTTAAAAGTGGCGTCGCTTGTTAATCTCCTTGCTTTACTGTATATCTTTCGACATCGTAAAATATGGATGGGAAAAGTGACACAGTTGAGACATCCGCACCAACAAACTCATCCTTCGACTACAAACAAAAATCTAAACAATCTGCATCAAAACAAAAAACAACTACTGCTCAAACTAAAAGCCAGCTCACCAAGCTCATTGACAACAGCCTTATCAGCAACGACTCCTTTACTAATGCAGAACCAAACAAGTCTGCAACAGCAGTACATGGAAACTCCAGTCATCTTGAAGGAACAGACAGTGTTTTTGTCTCCAGGATCTCATACACCGATTCAGGTGATGACAGTTCAACTAGCGTCGCAACAAACACTATCACACCGAAATCGCGCTCATTCTTCAACCACCCATTTTCCTCCTTTTCGTCTAGGAAAAAAAATGATACCAAATATGAACAAGTAAAAAACCATGATGATTCAAGACCAGGATCACTGGGATCATTAACTTCATCATCACCGCCATCTTCTTCCCGCTCTAAAAGTGTTGCCTTTAGCCCAACACATGTTTCAATATTTACTAAAAAGCCTTTCAAATCTTCGGAAAAGTCAACACCTCCTGGTAGCAGTAACTCATCACTGCGTACAAATTCAACTCCTCCCAAACCAATTCTTAAAATCAGACCCTTATCCGCTGCTGCTTCTACTTCTCCGTCGGTACCTGCGCCGTACGCTTTGGCAACACCAACAACCAATATTGATTTACCTGACAGGTTTCAAAAAGTGTGTCCGAGCAGTGCTCCTAATACTAGCTTGATTTACAGCGAGAGATTTCCTTTGCTTAAACCAAGAAAAGTGATTTCGGCAACTTCTTCCAGACCCACAAGTCCAGAAGTCGTCTCAAAGTATAGCGGTGGAAGTGGCTTGTTTGCATCTTCTTCCCGTGAAACTTTTGACTGTTTACAAAGAGACGCTGATAGTGACAGCGGTATGTCGAAGCCTGGCGAACCGATGCAAAACATGAATGAATTTGATGAGCATAATAAAAAGAATTATGTGAGCAGAATGAACTCTTCAAACCAAAACGCTGGATCTCAACACGGTACTTTGTGTCAAGACGAGCCTACATTTTTATTAAACAAAGACACTGGGATTTCTTTGGCATCTGAGGAACTTGACACTACAAGTACAACTAACAATAATAGCTCAGCATTTCCTTTTGAAACCTCGAGAAAACGCAGGAATTCTGTATCCATAGCTGAACGTGAACAAATTCCAACATTCAGTAGACGTGTATCCCATTTTGAAGGGCTGTCAAGACGCAACACTGTTTCTACTAGCAGCCCTCCTGTTTTCAACACCAGACCGAATACAACTCCAGTTTCAGATTTTCTGGAATTTACTGCGAGAAGGCAAAATTCATCTTTTGGCTTGCCGCCTGCATTGATGCAATCTCCACAAAAAATGATATTCTCTAGTACTGAGATGCGTTTATCCTCATCTGCATCCTCCCATTATACCACCAAACACACACTGCTAGAAGAAACTATCTCAGAAGAGGATAGCAATTACGAAACTTCTGATGATGACAACGATAATAATAGCAACAACAACAATAATAATGACAATGACAATTTTGATATACCTAAGCTTTCGTTTGCCGTTGACAGTTTGAAAACCCAAGGTTTGTATACCCATTCTAACCACACATCCAGCGATATTAGTCCTTATTTGCAAAGACCAAATAATCAGAGCGAATCGCGAGTTTTGTTTATTGAGCATAGGGGTTCAAATAACAATTCAGCGGCAACGTCAATGTCAATTAATAATACTAAGCATAAAAGCACGTTTTTGAATAGCAAAGAAATGCAAAGTGCTGGTGGCTCAGTATATCAGTCACAAGAATCAAGTGTTTGTAGTTTGGGAGCAATGGGAGATATAATTACATTGACTAGTGCGGTGAGTAGAGGGAATACTGCAACTAGTGCTAGTGTGTTGAGTGATAGCTCTCAGGATGAAATAATGATGATGAATGGTGGAGTGATGAGCCAATCGAATGTGTTGTCAAGAGTTGAATCTGCAAATTCTGCAGAAAGTGATAAACTGAATGAAGGCTTGGAGAATCATATTGATGAATTGGAAAGCAAGTTGAATGAAACTTCAAAATTTCCTGACGTTTCGCAAGAACAATCCCAAGACAATGATCAAGACAAAAAAGGCGACGAACAGAATGAAGACAGTTTGCAATCGAAAAAGGGTACTAATGATTTTGATGACCATTTCTTTTTTTCTAGCCCGCTCAAAAAGGTTTGCTCTCAAACAAAAAGTGATGTCAGAGAAAAGGAAGGAACAAACACAAAACCCGAATCAAATCCAGTGGCTTCTGTGCCAGCTGTACAACCTGCAGTTAGCTCCCCAAAAACGAAACAAAATTCATTAGCGGAGTTAGCAACTAGTTCAGCAGCTGGCCCTTCAGGATATAAAAACTCTAAGTACGTAAACCAAAAAGCGACAGTGCCAAAATACTCAACATTACACTCTAAGCGTTCACGCCCAACTCAAACAAGATTCAACAATAGAAACAAAAAAGGAATAAATCACAGTCATCCAAAAGTTTACGACAACCCTGATCCTTCTCCCAACCCATCGCATGTCTCTGGTTCAAATCCCAATCCAGACCCAAACCCACGTTCTGACAATAATGCCGATAATACACCAGTTGTACCTCCAATTCCTATTCCGGAAAAGGGACCTGGAAAAAATATAATTTTATGTTTTGACGGAACTTCAGAAAAATTTGGACCTGGACCGTTCACAAATGTGTTGAAGTTTTTTAGAATGCTTGACAGAACACATGTTCAGGACCAGCTTGTTTATTATCAGCGTATGTATTAATGACTTTTGAGAGTTTTTGTACCTTTGTTTTTGTGTGTTTTGCTAACTTACATTTTTATTTTTTTTAGCTGGTATTGGAACACACGTTCGTGCTTCAGGAACAGTTTTTTCCAACAAAACTATTGGTATGCGCGAAACCATTGCCAATGCTGTTGATGCGGCAATCGCATACACTTTAGACCGACACATTCGCCAAGCATACGAGTTCTTGATGCGTTTTCATCAAGAAGGTGATCGTATATTTTTGGTTGGTTTCAGCAGAGGCGCATTTACAGCAAGAGTATTGAGTGGGATGATTGAAAGAGTTGGGTTGTTGTGTCCAGGATTAGAAGATATTATTCCAACAGCGTGGAATATTTATAAGAATTGGGAGTACGCTGGACAGCCTGCTTCTAATGACAGTAATACTTTGGCTGACGAGGTAAGTTGATTAATATTTTGAAATTAATCAAATGAAGAATACTAACATTGCAACGGTTTTATAGTTTAAAATTACATTTTCTCAACGATCAGTTAAAATGCAGTTTATGGGATTGTGGGACAGTATCAACAGTGTTGGAATTTTTTACGACAAGATGTTTCCACACGCAAGCAGCACAGGCAGCATTCGACATATTAGACATGCCATCAGTATCGACGAACGACGCGGCAAGTTTAAGCAATACCCATTCTCGGAGCTGTATTATACATTTGCTGGAAAGTACAATAATACAACTCCAAATACAAGTGAGTCGTCGTTGAGTACGAATTCTGCGAATGAAGACAAATTGGGCGGTTTTGAGGAAAATAAGTACAATAACAATTTTACCAAAAACAATTACAACAAAAATATTGTTGAAGAGCCAGGAAACGAATTGCATATTGTTTCAACTAACCAAGGAATGGGAACTTTTGATGTTGAACTTGATTCCACGAGTACTGGCGATATAAGTCCTAAATCTACGAAAAAACCACACCAGCATCTACATAAACCTCACCGTCCATCTTCAAAACATAAACGCCAACACCAACAACAAAAAACAGTTAACCCTAAGCAAGCTGGTAAAGATGTAAAGGGAAAACGACCAATAACAATAGTGGATGATGACAAGGATATCAAGAAGGAAAAAAAGAGGTTGGAAAACAAGTTGAAAAAAATGGATTTGCAAAGAGTTCCTACTGATGCGTTGGCTAATGTGGCATTTGAAGAACCTAAACCTGATGGCTCTTTTCCTTGTGATATTTGTGAAAATTGTGCTAACGCTGATAATAGTTCCAAAAAAAGTACATCTCAAACTAAGCAGATCAACATAAATAACAGAGCGAATCGAAGAAGGTTACATTTATCACCAGCTAAACTCGAAAAACTCAACTTTTTCCGACGAATATTTCAAGGAAACAATTCTGAACCCAAGAGCGACAAAAATGAAGAAACAGAACATGAATTCATTGACGACGATGAGTTTGTAGATTCTGGATTTTCGTCATTGGGGATTAGTTCAGTCACAAACTCTTCTCAACCAGAATCGTCGACAAGCGTCTCTAGTCATTGCCAAAAATGCCGCCGAACTGGTAGCCAAGAGACTGGATTATGTGCACCTCCTAATTCAGTAGCTACTACTATGACAAACAGCATTATAAAAATAGAACCGTTACAACTGTCTCCATTAGATTTGAATCGTTGTGTAAGTTGCCCAGCTTCAATTTCTCCAATGAGTTCGTTGAATGATGAAGAAAACAAGCGCAGCTCTTCAGTATGTTCTTTATGCTCAGCTCCCAAAATGGATGACGAAAAGCCAGTGAATTCTAGCTCGGATGCAGACGATGAGTCACAATCAGTTTCTGACTTTAGCACAGAATCTATATTGTCTGATGAGAGTTCACAATTCATGAGCGTTCAAGAGGTGGTGCTTCAACGTCTTAATCGAACTATTTGGTCTCCTGATGAAGTTGATAGTCCTGAGATGAATTTTCCTACTCGCCGTAACGTTTATGGTATCAATAGCAATGTGAATGGCTGTGAAGTTGGTATCCACAATGGCAAAGACAATGGCGGTAGTGGTGGATGTCAAGATGTAATTGAATTGTGGTTTCCGGGCGATCATTCCGATGTTGGAGGTGGATGGCCTCGCAATTCTAACAATGCTATGTTTTCTGATGTTGCGTTGCGCTGGATGATTGGCGAAGCCTGGAAAGCTGGGGTAATTTTCCGAAAAGGTGCAGTCGATGATTATTGCCAGTTGCATCCTTTGATTGATAGTTTGAATGCGCCTTTACACAATACGCTGGATTGCAGATGGAAGTCGAGTCAAGATGACGAGTTGGGAAGAGGTGACAAGAGCTTGTTGAGCAGTGTCTTTTGGTGGTTATTAGAGGTGTTGCCCATTCCAACTTACCGGTTCAATAATGTGAAGGATTTGTGGACACGGACGTTTGTGCCTAATATGGGTAAACACCGAGTAATTCCATTGAATGCCAAATTTCATTGGAGTGTTTCGTGGAAAGAAGCATATGGAACTAATGATAAAGATAACAATGGGGGACGAGTATTTCCGTATCACCCACCTAATCTTTCAGACGCACATGAAAGAACGCCACTGAGTAAGAGTGCAAAGGAAAATCCGCCAGATGATATCGCAGAGGCCAAACGGTTTAAGCGAGCACATGGATCTGGATCTGCTGCTGGAGCTGTTGCACGTCGAAGAATCGCCCGTAAAAAGATGCAGCAAAAAATGTTTAGATTGTAAACAAATAGTTTATCGTAAGTAGTTTGAATTCAATACTATTTACTTGTTTTCATTGTAACCTCACATTTGAGACAAATTTCAAATTTATTTTTATTAAACTATACAAAAAAGCATTCTCGATTATCTTTTTTATTCCAACAAGTTTCGTAAACTAACAGTGGTACTGCTAATATTTGTAGTACTCGAGGTATTATTGTTGATAGTAGTGATGGTAGACTTACTCTCTACCATGCTAACATCTCCATCCTCGTCCACTTTGTTGAGAACAGATCCAAGTGTCGATTCACGTCTAACAGTAGATCCTGGAATACGGCCATTACCAGGTGGTTGAATAAGAAGATCACTTCTTGAAGCCCATGCGTCATGAACTGCTTGAGAATTAAACTCCCCATTTTCATTTTCTTTATTATAATCGTTATTGGCATCATTACTGTTTGCTTCATTAGAGTCTCGGGTTCCTAACGACTTGGTGGTTCCGTTTCCAAGTTCCAGCATTTCGTCTTCGGTATCCAAAATCGCAGACGCGCTGTTTCCATTGCTGCTGTTCTCGCCATTGGCAATACCACCTTTGTTGAATGCTTTCGAAAACAACAAAGTGGACTGGTTTTTTGGCAATTCAGGTCTTGCGACGAGACCTCTAGAAACAAGTTCTGATAGCTTTTTAGGTTGAGGAATGAGTTCTAAAAAATAATAGTTAGTATTTCAAGTATCTTAAAGCAATGCTGATTTTTTTGATTTGCCTAAACTTACGACTCAGGAATTGTAAACTCTCCAGTTGCTCCACTGAGTTTGCAAAATCTTTATAAGCCACTCTTTTCTTCTTTCCTGCTGCAGAACCATCTGCTGAAGTGGATGCTGATGAGGTTGATGAGGATGCACGCATATACGCTTGTTGGGTAAAGTAGTTTACAAACAACTCCGTAGCAGCAGCAACTGCATAGACTGCTGGCGTCGAGATGGCAACCACGTCGCCGTCTTGCTTGACAATTCTTTTGATACGTGCGACTGGAAGTTTGACATTTTTGGAATTGGAATTACTGGTAGTGGTGTTTTTGAGTGCGGATTTGGGTGGGCTGGCTGGTTGTTCCGTGCATGTTTCCTTTTCGTTATCTTGAGCTTCCATTTCAACGTCCTTTTGTTCGTGCTCAGTATCGTGTTTAGAAGAATCGTTGGTTGCTTCAGTATTTGCAACTACAGATGAACCACTCTCTGGATTCTCAAGCACTTTGATTGATGTATTGTTGGTATTGGTATCTGACATTGTTGTGTAATGTGATGTGTATATAATATATGCTTGTCCTCTTGAAATATATTTGGCTTTACTAGAACGTGTATGTGGATATGTTAAGATTGAAATTGGAAAACATGTAATGGAGTGGATAAAGGAAAATATAAAATGAAGGTTTGTTTGTTTTTGCTGTGGTTTAAACTTTTCAATATTCAAAGCTTTAAATGGTCACGTGATATTTATATGATTTACGTTTAATTGAACAACTTTTCGCGGTTTTCAAAAGTAAAGTGATAAAGAATAGAAATGTATTTAATTGTATATATAAATAATTAAGTTTATTAAAACATAGAAGAAAACTCATCAATATAATTATGAAGTGTTCATCATGCTTTCTTTGGTAAAGTAAACAAATCTTGAGATGAAGCATATCTATTTCATTGAATGCAAAGCATCTTCGACACAAATTATTATATTTTTGTTTAGAAGTATTTGTAAACAAGTAAAAACGTATATAAACATGAAAAAGAACTCAAACTCACCTGTAAATACTGTTTCACATATCTATGGGGGGGGTGTTCAAAAACAACCTTGAAATAATCAAACAAAACAAATATACATACCATTTCTTTATTGTCTTGATATATGTAATATCAATCAACTTCTTTACTGCTTAAGTAAATGCTATAACTTTCGTAAACACATTTTGTTTGTAAACGCGTTTTTATCACTTAGTTAGTATTAAAATTCGACGAGGGTTTTACTGAAAGCATATATTGAACATTTCTCATTCATTCTTTTCTCTGCTTCTTCTCTTGATGAATATATCATGCGTGTACTGAAAACATCATTACTGAACAAAATGAAACTACTGAATATCACCACAATCTCTCGGTAAACTAACGATAATGATAGATAACTGAGAAAAAATAGTTGGAAAAGGAAGAGAAAAATATACCGAAACAAAATATAGTTACACCGCAGCAGAAAAAAAAATAAAAGTTACTGAAAGGTGTAACTGAAAATATTGCTGTTTCAGAATATCGGATCGCAATAATGAAAATAATGGGACTAAAATAATGATGAAATAACAATATGAATTACTGAGGTTACTGATACAAGCGAAAGCTGTTATTGAGTATTGAATATTGGAATTGTAAACTGTGTAAATATTGAAATGACTTTCTTTTTCTTTTTTAAAAAAACGCTGAACATAAATTTGTTGCTGGCATAAAAGAACTTATACAGAATTATTGAATTGAATTAAAAATACGAAGATAAAGACGCGTGCTGGAAATACATCAAAAGCTGTAGTTTATCCTTTTCTTTAGTTGAAGCAATATTCTTTTCTTTAGTTATAGTCGTCCCTGTCACGGTACGAATCGGTAGCAGGAGGGGGTCCCGCATAACGGTCGCGGTCGTCTCTGTACGGTCTTTCGTCTCTAATAACGTCCCGAGGAGGAAGGCGGTCATCACCACGAGGTGGAAGTCTATCGTCACCGCGAGGAGGAAGTCTATCATCACCACCACGAGGAGGCAATCTGTCGTCACCACGAGGAGGTAATCTGTCGTCACCGCGTGAGTATCTGCGCTCAGCGTATCTGTCTCTCTCGCGGTAGTCGTTGCGTGGTGGGGGAGGGTATCTTTCACGGTCGTCATAACGGTACCTGTCGCGGTCCATTCGGTCCATACGGTCGCGGTAGTATCTGTCACGGTCGTCATAACGAGGAGGTCCACGACGGTAATGGTCATCATAACGGCGGTCATCGTATCTGCTGCCGCCACTGCTACGGTAATCACGACGGTCTCTGTATCTGTCGTCAAAACGAGGGCGTCCGCCACGTCTGCTCTTTGGTGGTCCAAAGTATTTACCAGGTGTAGGAGTGCGAGGTCTCTTTCTGCGAGCCTTTTCAACACAAAGAGTACGGCCAGCAAAACTGTAACCAGTCAAACTCTCGACAGCCTTGTCGGCAGCAGCAACATCGCTGAAGTTAACAAAGCCGAATCCACGAGACTCTTGCGAGTGGGGGTCCATCATGATTTGGCACTTTTCAACGTCGCCGTATTTGGTAAAAAGTTCTCGGAGTTCAATCTCGGTGACGGTTTTGGAAACACCAGTCACAAAAAGATTGGTTCCTTCGTTGCGAGAGTCATCGTCAACGTTTCTGAAAAAAATACAAGATATTAGAGGTTTGGACATGAATAATAATATAATAGTAATAAAAATCAAAATAAAACTCACGATAAAGGAGCATCACGATGGTCGTGCTGATCACGGTCGTCACGTCTAGGAGAAACAGAGCGTCTATCATAAGACACTTCAGGGCTCATTGAGCGATCGCCTGTTAAAAAAGGCAAACAAAATGTTAGAAAAGAGCTTCAGAGTTTTAACTTTTTCAAGTTAAAATTTCAAAATTCCAGCTATTTCACATAGAAAAACTGCCAATAAAGCTAATCCTACTCACCTTCACGGTAATTATCAACTCTGCCACGGAGGTCAGATTCTTCGTAGTCAGTCATTGTTGGTAAATGGGTTGGGTATAAACACTTGTACAAGCGTAATGTGTTTAGGAAAGGAAGAAAGTAAGTGGTGGTGGTGTTGGAAAATATAGTTTTGCGTTGATGTGGAAAGTACGAAGGAGTTGGGTAAGGGTTGGTAAAATGAGTTACCTAATGGCTATTCACGTGAAACATCATCTAGAATTCCAATATGGGAATGCCTAATTGTAAAAAAAAGACTTGTAGAAGTAAATACCAGGTACGAAAAAGCTAAAAAAAATTCAATTAAATTTATTCATTATTGCAATTGAAAGACATATGTGTTTGGCTTTGTCCATTCATCTATAGAATCCCAATAACAGCCTTTTTTTCGCTAACAAAATAACCTCACTGAGCACTTTGGAAACGTCTGCCCGAAGCAGTTTTGCGTTCTTTTTCTTCTGTTTCTGGTTTCGCACGATTTAAAACCTTTAAAAACTCCGACACTCTGTATCTCATTCTCGAGTGCATGTAAGCCTTAGAACACTTGATATGGTAATGAAAATAATCTCTAAACGTCTGAATATGCGAGATACAGTTTTCACGTCTTTGGGGAGACAGGTGCCTTGGGAATAGTACAAAAGTGACGTATCCAACATCTTCTGAAGCTTTCACATCTGGGAGACCTCGAATCTCGAGAGGAGGCTCTTTAGCAGAGTACAAGACCTGTGGAGCATTTTGAATAGCCCGTTTACGGGCATCCACAAACTCTTGCAAAAACACTTTACCAAACACTCTATCAGTCTCGTCTTTGAAAATGGTTGAAAAGACAACAGTTACCCGGTCATTAGACGCTTTAATGAAGATTGACTCTTCGGGTCGGTAGTGGATAGAAAGCACTTCTGTCCGAGTAGCAGCATCTGGAACATACAGTTCCAAATTCTTTTGAGCAGCGTCTGCTGCAAGCTCGTCAAACTCTCTGAATGCCTGCTCAAACGGCGCGGCCAACGCATTTCTTTTCAATAATGACAATTTTTCAACAAGCTCGTCACGCTCCGTAACGTCTAGTTCGCTCAATTGGTCCAAATCCAACATCAACGAAAAATCGTAGCCTGGCTCAGGTGTGGGTAACAAAAAAGGTCCATACTCGCGTGCCAACAATTCGTCAACACCGTATTTACGAAGATCTGAAGCACATTTGATATACATCGACAATAGGATTTTGGACTTGGATTCTGGGGTCGAGATATGAAATGTCACATTGTCAAAATCAGAAACGACTTGGTCAATGGATACTGGAGTAGCACCAGGTTCTAAGCGTTCTGCAAGAATTGACTTGAGAAGAAGATTGCTGTATTGTAGTAAAAGCATTGGTGCTGAAAGGTGGTTTAGGAGGTGCTAATGTTGACGATAAATGTAAATTTCAATTGTGAATAATGAAAATCAGGGTGGATTTGTAGGCTGTGCTGGCCGATAGGAAGTAAATGCCCTAACCCACCAACACGGCTTTAGAAACGGGTTGACTCTTGTTCAGGCGCGGCTGTGCAATACAAACCAGTTAAACACTAGTTATGTGATTATAATTGTGATTATTGTATTCATTTTATCTGATTCTTCGTCACATATCAATGACAAGCAGTTGTGAAAGATGGCACCAACAATATACACGTTTATCCTTTTATTCATCATATCCAGCGTATTTGGATCAACAATTTTTGATGCTTTTGTATCAACACTTCAACGTAAACTCGGCCTTCCATCAACAGCCACTTCCATTCTACAACAAAACTTGGATGGTGTCGAAGACAATTACGATGATTTTGGTACAGACATTCCAGTTTATTTCACAGACATCCATAGTGGGCTGCCAACGTGTGACCCACTGGGGAGTCATAAAGAACATCCTTACTCTGGCTACCGGTTTTCGTATGAAGTGAGAATTCCTTACCGCGATTTTACACAAAGGAACAGTAATGGCAAACTCAAACTTGATATCAACGCCCTGAACTATGCAAATTTGGTACGTTCAGAGTATCCAAAATCGTTTGTAATGTCTACTTGTGATAACAGCTTTGTGAAAGGAGAAATTGTTGTTCCAGTTGCTACTATTGGCCAAGATGTATGGAACTTGACGTTTTGTAGTGATTATATACCGACTGACAATTTGGTAAGAACCGACAGCCATTCACCTCCAAAAATAAAACTTAAATATGATGCTGTTAAGCTCGAACAGCTGTATCAACAATCTCGGCTAGCCAAATTCTCTTCAAGTTCTACTGACTCATCACCAAACCAAGATGATGCACGCAACGCGAATATCAACAACAGTGGCGATATTCAAGAAATTCTAATTCCTCATCCTTTTTATGACATGTTTTTAAATCGACGGCTACAACTTGCTGATCCTTACGAACCAGATGTTCGACCACAGTACTGTTTCCATGTTTCCAAGGCCCGAGAATTCAAGCATCACCAAGACATCACCAAAAAGTACACAATGGTAAAGGCAATGAATAGTTCATCGTTTGACAACTATGACTCAACTAGTTTTGAAGAAAAAGAAGAGTTGGCAAGAAATCTGACACCCCAATGGAACGATTTTGTTTTGCGACACGGCAACTTTGTAGGTGCCATGTACCAATGTGTTGACAACAGGGAGTCTGCTCTGGCGTTAGGCATGGCCAAGATATCTAGTAAAAAGTTTTGGGAGAAACAGGAAAAGCAAGGAGACAAAACAGAAGAGACTTATGATGCAAACGGAATGGTGTGTACGAGAGAAAATATGCGGCCTGTAATGCCATTGTTGAGAGACTCGACAGAGAGTTTGTGGGCGGTTTTGGTACCAAAGTTTGGATCAGATGGTAGAAATGACGAGAATTATGTTAAAAATGAAGAAAAGAGTAGCCAAGCAAACCAAGACATTAAGGAAAACGAAGGACTACATAAGCGCGGAATTACTAACTTTATAAAGTCTAAGCTTGGCTCAGTGTTAATGAACAAGGCGAATCCTGTGGTTAGAATGAAGAAAATGATGAAAGACTCACGAGATAATCTAGGAAACGAGGAAGATATTGAAGATGTTGAAGAACAAAGACTAGAATTTGTTGTTAGAGTACCTTGGCTATACACACCTGACATCTTCGACGCTGGTTATCCCAACCTTGTCGTTTCAAACGGAGGTTATCTTTATTATGACCAAGACCACTACGACAAACAAAGCCATGGTGGTGCAAAATCAATGTCTTTGAAAAGAAACAAGCACAAGAAAACTACTAAATATGAATCATTTGTTGACCGATTCTGGACAGAAACTACTGATACACATCTAACGTTAAACAAAAAAGGTCAAAAGCTGTTTGAAGAAGAATTAAAAAAGTTGGCGAGCAGTCAAGGTGTTTGGCAAGAAACGGGAAATAAGGAATTGCTTATATCGCAAATGGGTGGACTAGGAAAAATGAGAACATTAAGTGGTTTATCGATCAAGCGAAAAAAAAGACAGCACAAGTTTTTATCAAGATCTCGAACACGAATGTGGCATAAATGGATTAAAAGTGTTGATCCTTTAGAGGAGTATGGAGACGAAGAGCAGGAAGAGTAAATGACAAATTATGATATAAACCTTAGTATGGCACTTTTTTAGCCTTTTAAACAATTGTAAACTCAAGATTGCCAAACTTGTAGTTTATTACGCATTCTCTTGTGTTGGTATATCCAGTTTGTCTCAATAAAGCATCAAACCATTCTAAATCATCAGCGATTTACTAGTTGCCAAAATTACACTCTTAAAAATGAAAATGATTTCATTAAAAAATACATAACTATATATAATTCACTTTTAATGAACAGAGTTACCACCCTATAAATATCAATGTTTCTACAAAACACAGAAATTAACAATTGACGCCACATCATTAAAGATCTTGAATCAACTAAAGAAAACCAGTTAGTATAAAATTCTAACGTAAAAGAATGGATAAGCTAATAACATTCTTCATTCCTCTTTTTCTTTTCCATTAGCATTGCTTTTGCTTTATCAGAAGGAAGGCAACGGAAGATATCTGCACGGATTTGCGCCTCGGAAAAATGAGTTTAACATCCGAAAATATTTCATCATCAAAGCATCAAACTATGGCCAAGGAAAAAAAGAAGAAGGATGAAATGAGAAAAGAAAAACATACTTGTTTAAAATCCATGTTATTGATTTGCTTACAATAACAAAATTCATCATTCATTGAACACTACTGACTTGGCAAACAACTAGTTCAAATGGTGAAATGGTTCATTTTCCAAACGAAAATTACCATTTTACCAATATAAAGACAAGAAAGCAAGTACAAGAAAAGAGAAAGAAGAAAATATCAATATAAAGCAAGGGTTAATCAAGAGTAATCATCACTGTTGTTTTCAAATGCCCAAAAGTCAAGTAATGTGGAGCCAAAATAATAGGAAGGAAGAAAGTGTAAAGGGATCTAAAAAAACCAGTGAAAATTCCTTTTTAAAGCATTCCATTCGCACCGCCAATCAGATACTCTAGCGATTGCTTCAGGCCGGGTAATAGTTTTGAAACTAGGGCTATCTAATTGATGAGTAGATTACCAAAACGTTTGACATGATTTCCCAGTGAAAAAACTGATGAAACGTATTTCGGAGATTATGAAAATATAATTAAACCGAATTAAAGAGACTTTAAGCCTTCAAAGACAAAAAGGGCTCCATGGCTTACGTGAACTTATAAGTATTCCCTTCCAAACATCTGTTTCAATAATGTTTCCAGATTAAACAATGGTATTACACATATATCATTCGTTCCTGTGTATCAGTAAACCAAATTGAGATGGCAAAATTACTTATCTGTTTTTTACTTTTGATACGTGCAAATTCATGTCTTTTGACTGTTCTACAACAGCTTTGAGATGATAAGATAAACATTTATTAAAAGCAGAATTTGGTATAATTTAGCAGTTGCTATTGTCTATTAAAAACTTTCCAGTTTGGAGACTAGATATCAAATCTCTTTCTTTTTTGCGAGATTTACACAATACTAGCCACACTCCCAGCATCCAAGTATCTTGTACACAACAGTTTTCTCTTGATTAAAAAGTATCATTAGGTATAAAAGCAAAATGCAAGCTAAACAATATATATACAATTATATTGAATTTAATAATTTTTGTTTTATTCTCATAAACTAAAACATACACAATTTTTTAATTCCATGCCTGGATTAGGATACGTTTACTCAGAGGGGACTAAAATAAAACTGTTAGAAACTGATCGTGAAAAAAAAGTTTGACAAAATCAAAAAATAACTTACTGTCGACTTCACCGTTGTTGATGGCGTCGATGGTGACGTGGGCGGGCTTACCGTTGACACGGGCACCAACAGACTGAGCAGTACCGAGAATCTCCTTGACGGTACCGGAGAGCTCCTTAGCGAAAGACTTGGATCTCATTTCACGAGCAATGTTGATAACCTCCTCAAGGGTAATGCTACCGTTGTGCTTGATGTTCTTCTCTTTCTTTCTGTCTCGTGGGGGTTCCTTGAGAGCAGTGATGACGAGGGAAGAAGCAGAGGGAACGACAGAGACAGCGGCCTGACGGTTCTGGATGGTAAGCTGGACAGTGACACGAATACCCTTGAACTGCTTGGTGGCTTTGGCAATATCTTCACCGACCTTCTTGGGAGAAAGACCAAGAGGACCGATCTTGGGAGCAAGTGCTGAGGAAGCACCAATTTCACCACCGGTGGCTCTCAAGTAAATGATCTTGATTTCATTGGGATCGACCTATACCAAAAATAAAAAAATAAAGGCTACATGTTAGAATACAGTTTGTCAAAAATTACAGATAGTTTTGTAAATTTCTAATGGTATTTATTAAATGCTTTTACACATTGTTTACATGAACTACCGTTACCCAAGGATATACCCAAGTATCACCGAAATATATCCCAGTATCGGTTTCCTCTTTATATTATTTATTTTTCCAAAATAAATTTATTTAATTCAATGGTATCGTACCTTTGGTGGCATTGTGATGTATTTTCTTCCTGTGCGGCAACTGATGTAATCCGTGTGCTGTGTAGAACGGGTGTAAAGCTCAAGCGAGAGAAAAAGTAAAAAAAGTAAAACTTTTCGAAAAGTGCGACACACACTGGACGGCTCTGTGTGTGTGGGCTTCTACTCGTTGCCGCCTATTCTGGATGGTTCAAAAATTTTCCTGTCACATATTTTGGCTCTCTAAGAATATTAGGGAACGTCTACAGTAATACTGGGTACTAATGAAATATGGTCTTGACACATTGAATGCCATGGATATGTATGTGGATTGATGAGAAGAGTTGCAACATAAAGTTTAAGTATGTGTTGTTTCCAAAACACCTACCATGCAACAAAGAAGTTGCATAATCTGGATATTTTTTGATATTACAATCTTTGCACATCATGTGACAAGAAAACAATAAATTCATGTGACTGGCTGAACAATCAAACTTAGGGCTTAACCCTACAACCATTTGATTAACCAGCTAGTTTTCTTCGCGTTTTGGATATTTCTTTTAAACACATAAATATTCATGCTTGCTTTGGCTTATGATTAATCTATCCCTTGGCCATATAATATAGCTGATTATAGCAAAATCTAGAACCCAAATGTACAAGACGGTTTATTAGCAGCATAACTATTGCATATTTCAACAAGCCAAAGCGACTGAGAATAGTTTGTTTATAAAACCAAACTCTTGCTTAGCCTTGGTAGTTTTGGAATCATCCTAAAATGATGCTTTTGGTTTTTCTTTGCCCAAAGCAATTTACACAAAAAACTCAAATACTCGCTTGTCCACACCTCCAGTGACAAGAATATCTTGAGCTACGCCGTCATCTCCAACAGCTGGCAACTGTCCAACATCAATGTCTCTGATCTTGTCAGTGTGCTTTTTGGTGAATTTTTTAGATAACCCATATTCATCACTATTAGATGCTCCGTCTTTGACCTTCTCATCTTTTTCTTTTTCCTCTTCTCCTTCTTCAAAGCAATCAGCTCCTCCAAGCTCAACAACTAGTTTGCCAGTTTCAACTTCCAAGCCGCGAACCAGCCCATCATCTCCAGAAACCCAGACTCCTGTACCTGATTGACTCCATTTAACTTTGGGCATCGAATATTGATCTTGTTGCGCATGTGCGAGTATATTGTGAAGCACCATTGTACCATATGGCTCTTTTTTCTCGTCAACGCCTGTGCTAGATGCTTTGCCAACATTTTCCTTTGTAGAGGATTCTTTCCCTAATGAACTAGCATCAGAGGATTGTGAGGAACTTGGATCAGCAAATGCAGAGGGAATTCCATGTGCGCTGGTTCCACTCAAAGCTGGATTATTTCCTTCTGGCTCTTCTAAACCTATTTTACCCACAATAACTCGCATGTAGGGAGAATGAGATGTCGCGACAGCAAATCTGTTACTTCCATCAGGGCAAATATCCAACGACATTGGTGTGAAAGTAACAAATGAAGAAGTGTTGACAGAGTCTAAAAGGTTTGTACGAGAAATGATAGACAAAAGTGGAGTGTCATCAGTGTTCACTCCAAAAACAGAAGGCTGTGACATTGAGAGTGAAGAAAATTGGGCAGTTAGTTCTTTGGTAGTGACGTTTGTATAATTGGGTATGCTTAGATAGTTAAGGTATGTAGAGTCCTGGACACAAGCCAGCACAACTGGCTGGCCGGTATGAGGAAGCTGGGCAATTTTGACTATTGTAGGAATTTGCATAAATTTGTATTGCCCTATTTTAGTCAATTCAACCTTTTCAGAACCAGTATTGATAACAACTTTGTAAACAACCACCCAGCCATCATATCCTCCACTAGCGACAAGTCCAAATTTGCTAGAGTAATCCATGGCGTTAACTAAGCGAGAATGTGCCTTGACTTGTCCAGCGCATGCGCCAGTTTCCATGTCTGTAACAACAAGACGGCCATCCATACCGCTGCTGATGATAAACCCAGAACCCATATAGGCAATTGACCTAACAGCTGAACCTCCATGTACAGCGTGCCATACATGTTCAAACAGTCCTGTTTGAGCATTATAACACCGAATTGATTTGTCAGAACCCGCAACGAACAAGCATGCCGCAGGAAAATACTTTTTATTTTCATTGTCTTTGCCAGTTTCGCCACTGTTGATACTGTTTACCACCTGATTTTGCCCAATGATAGCTAGCTTCACTGCAGTGATAATTCCTACAGTGTCAAAGGGGGTGACAACTTGTTTTGCCATAAATCTCGTCAATGGGTATCCATCGTTTCTTTCATTAGTGTACTGTGCAGCTGGGTTTTGTTCAAAATGTTTGTTTTGGGTATAAAACCTGAGTTTAGGATCAATTAGTGGTATATTATTAGATGATGACTGAAAAATCGGCTGTGTAGACAAGTATCGTTCGTATTCATTGACAATTCTAAAAAACTCGTGATGTTAGATAAATCAAACCTCGCGGAAGCTAGAAGGTAACACTAAATTAACCAAAAGTTACATACACCTCCAAAGTTTCTTCTTTCCGTAATTCTAGTCCCTGGTTTTGATCAATTGCTTTCGATCGATGTGGTCGTTCATTAAGAAATGCATTCAAAGTCTAATGAGAGGGTTATTGTTAGAAGCTAAAACAGCAATAATAAAGGCAAATTGAACATATGTTGTTTATTTCGTACATCATGATAGCCCCTAGAGGCCAGATATTGCTCAATTAGCAAATCTATCTTCTCGTCGATTTTGTTCATTCTCTCAAAACAAGGAATGTATGTGTTGCTAAGAACAACGGAATTGAACGCTTTTTGAATCAAAATGGACACCAAAAAGTGTATTTTGCACTGCAAGGCTGAAGAGATAGCACAACATGATAATCATGTGATTATCTATTTTCGATGATAACTAAATTACGAGCCTAGTTTGATCGGATTATCGAAACCTTAAAGTATTCACTAAAGCCATTGACAAATGACAGGTAAATATGCACACTTTGCTTTACTAAATATTGTTGATTTATTGATTTTATTGTCTTATAGACTATGAAACTACCTTAGTGTCGCTCGGAACAACTGTGCTACAGAATTACAGAGTAGCACGATAAGACCGCGGTCTTGGCCGTGACAGGTGCACCCACCTGTCTTTGCTTGTTCTTTGTTGGTATCGATTTTCACCATGATTTGTTTGATTGCTGGTGGGGTTGAAGACCGATACAATCGATACCCGGACTTGGACTTTGACTTTGAGCTTTTTCGGAGTCCTAGCCGGGCTGCGTTACATATCATGGCCCACTTTTTGACTCAATGCTCCTACCGGTAGAAGAAGCCCGACCAGGAAATGGAACCCAGGCTACTGGGAGAGCAGCTGAATAAATTTCGGAAGTAATTGGTTTGATTTTTTGATTTTATTTTATTGTTTAGAGACGTGGCTACCTACTGGCTTGAAGACATTACTCGTTATAGAATATGCTGAACAATTATTACACAACACCAAATGTAAACATATTAGTGGTACTTATTGGCGTCTCAACACATGTTCCGTCTCAAATAAGATATAACCGACACGATCGCTTCTTGCCTCATCAACTTAGGCTTTGCGAGAGTTTAGCCCGAGTACAATTTAACTCATATCCACTTGACCTTCTTTGCCGACTTCAGGGTTGATAATTCCATCATGGATTTCAGAAAGGTTACAGTTGCCTGCATTCCTTCCTTGTTTCCTAATAGGAACGTTGTGTCCAAGTCTACCGAGGACTTTTTGAGTTGATCTCTCCCTTCGGAGTATTTTGGGCACTCTTTGAGTATGTGCTCCGCGGTCTCAGGATCGTGGCGATCTGTACTAACCTACTTAGTACTTCTCCTATTTTGAGAAATTTAGCTTTAGTGTTTACCTTCACGATATCTGCAATTCTTCTGTAATAAACTACTTTATCCCCTCCTTGGTACTCCTGTTGCCATTTCTGACTTGTTTCTTTGTTGATATGTTGTAACGCCTTCATCTTTTCCTCATACTTTTCCGATGCGACTCTTTCGCCCTTTGGTTCCTAAATAATGTTGTTTATTTCCTACGTTTTTGAAAAAAATTGAAAAGGCTATTTTCACCTTTATTGACACTATAATCAAATACACCATTGAGTGACAGCTTGAAGACACACTTGATATTTTCACACTCAATTACAATCTAACGTTATAACTTTGCTTTGGACTTTTGAACTACAACTTGACCTTGTTACTTTCCAATTAGTGGATCGTGTACAATTGCTCATTATGAGCTTTAGCTCCATGCTGTCATTCTATCTTGTCCGCTATTCTTGGCTTTTGTATGGCCATGCATGTATCTTGACACAGAATACTTTATCGAAGCCATGAACAATACTGGAACTATGTCTCGGGTTATCAATTAATGTGCAACCATTTGCTTGTTATCACCATATATAACTTTTTTACATAAATAGAGGAAATGCCATGTATGAGGTAGTGGTATCAAAATATTGGAGAATACACCGGCTTCAAAAAAACAAGAAAAAAGTGTTATAAAGTATAATAGTAAGCTTTGTGACTTTTGCATTTAGTATACACCAACTGAGCTGCTATTAGCTATTATCTTTGATGTTAATATTCATCAAATAGTCACACTGTTATTAATTTATCTTCTACATATTACAAAGCTTTATTTATTGTAATTTTGGATTATGACAATTATCAAATATCATTAAATTTCAAAGTTTCATGTGATTTAGAACATAGCCACAACGAATGTAGTCAAGAGCGCCAAAACTGAACCAGAGACTGTTTTCTCGTAGCCAAAACCAGCTCCAGAGTTAGAAAGTGTGTAATGATGAACCTGGGTGCCATTTTCAAGAGTGCCGTTGATCAAGTAAACAGTTGCAGTATCAGTTTTAGATTTGACGTATCTATTGTGTGGAAGCTCATTAAAGTATCCTTCGACGATAGCAGTTGCATTTTCGCCAGAACGTGGATATACGTTTTCACAAGAACACAACTGATATAGCATACAAAGACAATAGACATCAATGTATTGAGTGGTATTGTCTGGCAAATCTAATACTAAATAGTACTTGTATCGGTAAGAGCCATCTTTTCCCCAGTAGCCAAAAAAATCACTGTTAGGAACGTTAGGAATTGACATGGCACCGATGCCTTTGGAATTACCTCCTCCCCAAAATTCATGAGGGTTCACTTGATAGTCTGGACTCAAGTTGCCAGCAGAGTATGCATACCGCGAGCCACCATAATAGCGACCAGAAGGCATCTCTGTAGACAAAGTGTCATAAGCGTAGGTAACTATACCAGGAAAAGAGCCATTACCCTGAGTGCCTGGATCCTCAGAAAAATGGTTATTAGTCCAGTCTCTGGCCACTAACTTGGGTCCTTTCTGAATATCAATTTCAGTGCCATCGAGTGAAGTGACTTTTTCCAAGTTGGTAGATTCTTTCTTAACGAGAACCAAAGCCAAAGCGTAGCATGAGAAAACGAGGGCAGCTTTGAAAGTTGAAAACAGCATTTTGAATTTGAGAATTATTTTTTATATTGAATTTTTTGAAAGTAAGATCAGTTGAATGGTTTAACCAACAAAACCAAGGTATTTTGGCAGGTATTTATATTAAGATCTTGGAAAAAAAATATAATAAAAAAAGAAGGCCGCAAATGCTTTTTCCGGGAAAGTAGAAAAAATCTCCACAAAAGTATCAAATTTACAGAGTAAAAAAAAAAAAAAAGGATAACCGGAAGATGAATATAAGATGACTACTCCCATGCCCAGTCTCTAATTGGTATTTTTGTGATGGCTCTCTCGCTTATTTACTTGAAGCTTGAAAAAGAACTGTGTTTGAAGGACTGGAAAACTATCAGAAAACTCCATGCATGGTAAAACTACTCACTTCAATTAAATTGAAGTGGATAAAATGCCAAAGATATGCAATGAAATCATATCGAGTCTGGAAAAACATTGATAATGAACAAAAGGATAGGGCTACAGTAACTTTTTCCGAAAAAAGTTCAAAGTATATATGGTACACTGTGAAGCTAATTTTGCTCACAACGGGATACGGCTGCCATACTTAAAACAGAATGGCCCTTTTTGTACAAATAAATATATATATGGACTATTTACTCCTGCCCTGTGAAGTTATGGTACAGGTAGATAAAACTGTCGACACAAACTATGCTGTGATATCATTGATAAAATGAATAAAGCGGAATAAGTATAAGCCACAGTAGTAAATGACTCTTGTGATGGATCTCGTAACTAGAAAGAGATACGGTATCAATCGTAGTATAAACAGATAGTAACCGGTAGATATTTGCATGCTCCGATTCTCCGACCTCCCGAGTGAATGCTTAGCTATTCAATGTAACCGTTCTAGGGGTCGCCACATGAATGGATAATGAGTGACTTTAGTGTGATATAGGAGCTGGTTCGGCGGGAACATACATCTCGTATTTTCGAGAACGATGGCTCTTAGCTTGTAACTTGTAAGGTTGTGCCTGAAGTTACCCTGTTGAAAGTGGCCAGGATTGGGATCAAAGCCTTATGGTAGGCGATGGGTACTCGAACTTTTCAATTTGTGCAAAATGATGAAATACTTACTGTACCAGCACCTAATACTTTCCTTTTATTCATTTTTGTGATGGGGTACTTTGTTACGATCCGTTTTTTTAATAATTTTTATATAGGATGGCTAAAAAATGCATTGTAATTGAAACATCAGTCGTACAAGAGCTATTTAGCGTTTGTGAGAAGAACGATGCAATTCACAAATTACTATCTTTTAATGAAACAAAAAGAAAACAACTGGTTGAAACGAGATTTTTGTTCTTTATGAAAAATTAAGTCAAATTCACTTTTCTGAGAGAAATATCACCATCTTCTTTACTAGAATCGATGAGTGATTTACTAAAGCTCTTGTATTGTATTGCATTGCTTTCCAATAGTAACTATATCGATTCTCGACTTTTATGGATTGTTTGGAAATAGTTGCCATGCCGCATATTTTCAGACAATGGATTACATATTTTTACTATCAATGAAAGCTCAGTCAATTGAAATGTTTGGAATTGTTCAAGCCAATGAAAATGAAACAAAGACTTAGTATAGGAAACGCATTAACACCAACTGTTTAATGAATGCAGCAACCGACAAAAGAAGGATGGATTTTGACTGATTCAACTGTTGCTCAAAAACTTTAAGCGTCATAAACACTCATGCTGCCGGCTACATAGGCTTCAATTCAGAAAAAATAACAACTAAACAAAAAAAAAAAGCAAGTGCGTTTCGATTGCATCATCCGACGAAAGACGCCAAAATATTCAAATAGTTGCCTGGTTTAATGGAGACGGCTCGATTTTTGTATTCTGAACAGAATTAAATACAAAGTCCATTCAAGTATATTGAAAAAAAAAAAAATGCTTTACATATTTAAACGTGTTGAACATGGCTCAGATCAAGCCAAGGATTTGAAGACGTTTTTGTCCAAACCGTCAGACTATTCAGTTGTATATACATTTGCAATACTCTACAGTAGCTATTTTTTTCATTCTACCATGTCAGTGCTTCATCATGACTTCAAGCGGCTCATTGTCGTACGAACTGGCTGGTCAATTCATCACGAGCAGATACAGATATAATCTTAAATACAGTGTATTTTTTCATTATCTCTTATTTTTCGCACTCCTGACTAGGGTATGGGCAGTAAACGAGTAGATTAATACTAATTGTAAATTACTCATGGCCAATCAAAGTGCCTAACTAATTTACATAATATGATTCATACATACATGTAAACCACCTTTTCTGTATGTGCTGTCTGGGCTGAAAAATATATATATATATATATATATATATGTATACTCGAATAAAACTACTTTTCTCGTTTACTTTTTTTTTTTTTTTTATCTTATTCTTTTTGTTCTTTAACTAAAAGTTCAAAATGATTTCTGACCTCTCTCCTCAAACAATCATTCTAGCAGTAGGAATCTCTGCAGTGTTGTTTGTTGTTTTCAACTCTCTTTCATCGCCCAAATCTCCTTATCCTAATCCTCCCCTTGCATCAGGAACTGTAATTCTTCATACATACCGGTTCGTCAAAGATGCACATGAGTTCTGCTTGAAGCTGAGAGACAAGTACGGTCCACTTGTAACAATTAACCTAGGAATTGGCAAATACCATATCTTATCGGATCACAAATCTGCTATTACTGAAATGTACAAGAACGACAAACATTTTGATATCGACTTTTTCCTTAGATACTTCAACAAACAGGTCGAAGGCATGTCTGAGGAGTTCAACACTGACGAAAAAATTACTGCTAGTTTTTTGAAGTCTACAGTCAAGGATCTTAGAAATGCCCCTATTCTTGATATTCTTGCCGGCCGTTATAAGCAAAGTATTCTGGAGGGTTTTCGCGAAATTGAACTTCCCGATTTTAATCCTTCGTTGGATACCCAGCCTAGTATTGAGGTTGATCTTGTTCCCTATATGCGCAAAATCTTGTTTACCGCGTCTGCTGAAGCAATTTTCGGCCCGAAGTTCCCTGCTAAAGATATGTTTGAAACATATACTACTATGGAGTACGCACTGCCATATCTTATCCGTGGATATCCTCGCCTAGCCTGTCCTAAAGGTTACGCCGCTCGCGATATGATCATTGTTTATCTTGAACGCTTCTTTTCCAACCAGGACAAAGATGGTAACCCCAACACCGATTTTTGCAATTTTGATTATGTTTCGCCCGTCGTCAAAAATCATTTGAAAATCTTTGATACCGATGCTAAGAAATACAAGAACCCAAGAGACATGGCTACCTATATGTTTGGTGTGTTGTTTTCCTCCACTTCTAACATTACAAACTCAGGTCTTTGGCTGACTTTCTATGTTTTTGATAACCCAGAAGTGTACGAAGAAGTCACAAAAATTTTGACTGAAGCTTATGATGAAGATACCGATGACTTTGATTGGAAGAGCTTGTTCGGTAATGCATATATTCAAAGTGTACTTAAAGAGACTTTGCGAATGCACTCAAATATCGTAAGTGCTCGCCAAGTAACACATGACAGTTCACTTACAGTTGAGAATGATAAAACCTATTTTTTCAAAAAAGGCGATATTGTCATAGTTCCTTCAGATTTGGTTCACTCTAACGAAGAACTCTATCCTGATGCTTCAACGTGGAAACCCAAACGATTCCTCGACACTACTACTACTTCTGCCAATTCTAAATCCACAGCTGGCCCCAAACCCGAACCTAATCAACCTAGCACTGATTTTCCCAAAGAATGGAACACTTTCCTTGCATGGGGTGGTGGAAACCACATGTGTGGTGGTCGCTTTTTTGCTAAAAACGAAATGATTATCCAACTTGTTTATACCGTTTGGTACCTCAATCTGAAATTCTTGGAGCCAATTCCACCTCCATACATTAAAGAAAGATTCTCACTTGGAACTGTTCATCCTGCTAAAGGAATGATGTCTACCATTTCTAGAAAAGCAAAATTGCCAACCTAAAACTTGTTTTTTCACCTCGCTTCTTTTCATATAGTGACTGCCCTTTTTTGTTTTTCCTTTATCGTATATTCATGTCCAAAAAAATAAATGATAATAAATACTACACGCTTATTCTATCTATCTATCTATTTATTTTTCTTTAAAATGATCTTGTAGAGTACTGCTTCAAAAAGTCTTCCAATCCCTGGTTTTGGTCACTAAGCGACATACCATTTTGTTGATCAGAAGGTTGCTGTTCTAGTTGATTGTTTCCTTCCATAAATGAGCCAGCAACAACTGGAGGTTCAACCAAACCTTTAAGCACTTCATTGGAGCTAGCGCTGTTAAACCCATCGAAGCCCTCTCCTGCGACTGGCATAGGCGAAGCCAGACCACTAGTGCCTGCAACTACGCGTGGTGATTTAAAATTGTCAAGTGGATTAACCATCTCCTGTCGTTGTTGTTGTTGTTGTTGCTCTTCAGAACTGCTAGGCTCAGCTGGCTTTCCAAAAAGATGTGCCAAAAGTTGCTGACCGCTCAAGGTTTTAAGATCATTAGACTGATTAGGAGATTCCGAGGACTTCTCTTGAGGAAATGAGCCTGGATTTTGTGGGTATGGTGTTGAATCTTGAGTATTTGATCCCTGTTCAACAGGATATAAACTTTTTTCTTGAGGATAAGGGACTGGTTCTTGAGGCATATGAATAACGTTTTCACTATCAAGGCCTGCAAGCGCTTGGTTTCCTGTAGATTCCATCGGTCCAGCAGGGTAAGGGACATTAGAAGCATCTAAACGACTATTTTCATTTGGTTCGGTTGATGGAAATTGCAAAATGTTGGAGTTGCTAGAGTTATCATTACTTGAACCTGCATTGCCACGAATCAATGACAGCAAAGACTGTCCGTTCATGGCATCCCTTGAATCATTCTGGTGAGGAATATAAGAGTCATTGGATCTGGATGAAGGCATATGAGGATTAGTTCCTGCAACAACTGGAGACGCAAGTTTGTTACCGGAAGCTTCGGCACTTGCAAACATGGCCTTCAGAAGATCTGGCTGACCGAAAGAGTGGGAATTAGATGGGTATGAGTTTTGCTGAACTGGAAGACGAGCATCAGCGATTTGAAGTGGGATAGATTGGGATTGCTGCTGGCTATCACCTTTGTGGAGAAAGCTTAACAAATCCTTGCCAGATTGAATGTTTGAGGGAATGTCGTTATATACATTACTGGTTGAATTATCACGGGACGCGTTATTAGCAACAAGCTGTCTGGATTCCAAATCGGAAACAGTCAACATATTCATTTTCTGTGTGACATCAGAGCTGTCGGCAGACGAAGGAGCAGGACTAGCTCCAAGAATCGCATCTTTGATGCTGATTTGGTTTTGGAAAGATGAGTTGGAAGTTGAAGCGTTTTCAGCTAAGGTTTGTGGTTTTGAATGCAGCATTCCTAGTAAAATAGAACTATCATCATTAATGTTGTTTTGAACTGGTGGCTGCTCCGAAGCAGATGAAAGATTTGATGTGTTGCCTTTAATCATTCCAAGCAACATTTGAGAGTCATCGAGTGCTTTCGCAGAATTTGGGTCAGAAATGGATGTTGATTCGGTCTTTGGCTTAAGCATATCCAGCAAGACGTTACTATTAAGCTTTTTATTTCCAAAATCTTCCTTGGGAGCTTCAGTAGGAGGAGCCACAGGCTTTGGCTTTTGCAAAAGTGAAAGCAACGCTTGAGAACTAGAGCTAGGACCAGAAGTATTTTCAGTTTTAGTGAATGTAGGAACTGCATGCGTAAGCGGTGTTTGTGTCTTGTTCTTATTCTTAGCCAATAAAGCAAGCAAAGCCTTGTTGGACCGAGATGGAGGTCGAGAGGGTTCAGGTAGCTGATTTGGACGAGCCATATAGTTTTGTTCAGGTGATTGGCGAGGTTGCCCAGCTGACATGAATTGGTTTGGAACTGGTGGCATAGAAAAGGGAGGGAACATGGGATATGGCATGTTCATGGAGCCTGGAATACCCTGGGGAAAGGGGATAATTGGAACAGGCCCATTTGGCTGCATAATGTAGCCCATAGGAACAGGCTGAGGGGGTAAAACTTGGGGAGGAAGGCTTGAGGAAAACGAGTTATTCATATGATAATCCATAGTAGTAGGTATAAGAGAAGGCGCAGAGCCATCTGTGACTTTTTGTAAAGCTTCTTCTTCCTGTTTGCGATCCACCTCAGTTTGATAAAACGACAATGCGTCCTTGACTCTATCGATATGAGAGTCCCCTAATCCAGAACCTTGATCAAGTGTTGGGAACATTCCAGACAAAAGATTTCTGTCGTTAGATGAAAGATTTTTAGAAGGAGAATTCAAGATCTTCAACAAGTCGCTAGCCTGAGTCTGTCTGTCAACCATATTATCGTTTCCGTCCGTATTTTGAGAAACGCCCAAAAGTTTCTTGAGAGCATTTGCTTCAGACTCTGAGATCTTGGAAGACAATCCCTTCTTTTTAGCAATAAATTTGGCCAATTGGGACATGAATGGAGCAACAAGGAAGTATTGATTTGCAGACACAGCTGCAGCTTTGTTTTGAGATGAAAAAGCGGGAAGAGCATTGACATCGTGCCATTCGATTTTGCTGATTTCCTTACGAGTTTGAGGACAAAATTTAGTGTTTCCTGGTATTCCGTGGACAAGGTATAATTTGAAATTCTTTTGGTGATGTGTCAACTCAATAAATTCTTGGGGATCAAGATATGGGGAAATGTCAAAACCAATTTCTTCATAAACCTCACGAATTGCACACAAATCATCGGGCTCATCCTTGTTGATTTTACCTCTTGGAAATCCCCACGTTGCGTTTGATTTCCAACCTTTTACTAATAAGGCTTTGTTCATTTTCTTGTTGAGAATGATAGCGCCACGTACAGGAATGACGCTTTTGTAGTTTTGAAAGTGAGAAATAGCAGAATACAGATCAATATTTCGAATCAAGATCTGCAATTGCGGGCATACGCGAAAGAGCGACTCGGAAAACATCTTGATCTTCATTGAAGGAAAGGATGGGTTCTCCACACGGACAAAGTCTTCATAAAACCATTGTGCTTCTTCAAGTTGAAAACACAGACGCTAAACATCAATATGGCAAAATAACACAAAAATGCTAGATGTTAGATACTAGGGAACGTAGTTTTATCAATTTGTTGTTTCTCAAAACTGAGAACTGTAGAATCAAGGACAATTTACCTCAGGTTTTTCAATGTCTTCTAAAGGCGAATTAAGAATAAAACGAACAGCTAGATCCTGAAGTGCTTGGACTAGTGTTATTTTTTGATAAGAGAAAGAAGTCGCTATCGACATGGCTTAGTAGTGAAAAATGTGTAACAATAGCAAATGTTATGGCCATGTAAAAGTAAAGAAAACTCGTCTATTTTTATGGTGTATGGTTGTGAGGAAACAGCGATAGTGTGTAACACAATGGCTCTGGTGGTGGTGCGTATGTGTGGCGATGGGCATGTGATACACGCTCACATGATATTGCTTATTGTCTGAATCAAAGTATCATGTGATCATCATGCCCAAGTATTTTGATTTGATCAAGTATATTAATTGTAAATTGTCAATTAGTGTTCATAACAATCTATTTAGCTCACTGTTAAATTATCGAAATGCTGGAATTAAAACAAAAGCTGTTTGTGTTAGGCAATTTTTTTACCTTCGAAAACGTTAAAATCATCTTACAAAAACTATTATCAAGTATTATGTGAGTCTTTTTAAACCTACAAAAAGACCTTGAATACATCGTTTTTCTTCACTCTGAATATTTCTTTTTAATACTAATAGTACCAGAAAACAACAAAAGAATCAAGAGATCTTAGAAATATTTTATATTAAATATATTTTTTCATTAATTATATATTATTATAAGATCATAGAATTCGTTAAATATTTTTGCCTAAACAGCAACATGAAAAGTACAAGTAAAAATTTTTTTTGTCGGAAAATAAAAAAATGCAAAAGATGATTCAAAAAAAAAGGAAAAAATCAAAGCTTTTAACGAAATAAAAAAGAAACCCGCAAACTTGTTTGAGTTCGCCTGTATGTGTCTCATTTTACAATAATGAAGATCCTGAAGCACCAGCCATTGGAGGGTTTTGAGGCATACTGGGCATTGGCAGCTGACTTTTTTGCAGGTTATCAGTGACCCCATTTCCATAACGCTCGTTATACATGGGGCAGCTTTTGTTGGTACGAATGTGGCCAATGGCGCCACAAGTAGCGCACTTTCTGGTTGTCGATTTGCCTTTGCCAACACCTTTGTTGCTCTTAGGTGCCTTGTCGCCAGCAGCGGCCATTGCAGCAACCTTTTTAGGAGGCTCAATACCAGCCTTTTGCAAGCGTCGGAACAAACGACGATCCTTGTTGCGTTGCATCTTGGCAAGCTTTTGCTCCAAAATAGCTCTATGACGCTTATTTTTCTCCTCATCATTAGTGGGTAAAATGTCATCAGTACTTTGGGCCATAAGCTCATCTTCAATCTTTTGGCGACGTTTAACGTAAGCACGGATCAAGTTGGGATCTTGAACAACTTCAACTTGACGCTGGACTGTCCCATTCTCATCTCGAACAAAGCGTGTGATGCGAAGAACTTTGCTGTTTTGGTTAGCAGATGCCTGGGAAAACAATGATTCACTGTCATTTTTGATGTTTTGATTAGCCACTGTAGACAAGCTCTTGCCAGTTTCCATTGCCTCTCCCTCTCGTTGAGATTCTGATTCGTCCCACTCCAGATGATCAATATTAGGATTAGAGAGGGCTTTGGATTGAGTGTACCAAATACGCTTGATTTCCTCATCATAAGCTTTTTGCTGAAGTGCCACATTATAACTATGACCACCAAATTTAGACTTGTCAAGTCTTTCATTGACAGACTCGCCCATAGCGCGGAAACCACCCTTCATGGAAGTACGCAAGAAACTGAAAGCTTCACCACAGCCTGATGGATCGCCTTCACCATGGAGCTGAAGCATGGCCTTGCCTTGTGTTGCATTAATAAAGTTGCGAGTGATGTTCCAAGGTGCAAGTTGCTCTTCAATACTGGTGCCTTCATTTTCGTCATCATCATCTTCAACGGTCTTTCCGTAACCAGCATCTTCAAGATGTTGCTGGCCAACATGCATGGCATCAAGCAATGCAATGTCTTCAGGAGAAATCATAGCTCGGATACCATCCTCATTCAAAAGAGTTTCAGTAGGCTTGATCTTCCAATAACTGTAGTCATTACCAGTACGTTGAAAAACCATGAAATCTTTAAGTCTTTGGCGGTTTTGCATTTCATTGTGGTCTGGGAAATGCGGTGAGATATCTTTGACGTTGATTCTTTGGTGCTCATTTTTGTTTAAAAGTCTAAAAACAATCATTTTGAGCCTGTTTTTGCTGGCAGTGGTAACCTTACGAGAATGTGGACCAGGAATAGGTGTAACTGGGAATGTTTGACCAACAGCAAACAAGTAAGGAATTGTACGAAGAAAGTGCTTTGTTCCTTGGCCTCCGCCAGTCGATCTGATCAACAAAAAGTCAGTTTGCTTAGGGGTATGCTTGAAAATAGGAGCACGAATCATCTTGTTGTACAAAGCCGGAACAACGTTGCCAGGCTCAATAAAACCAAAATTCCAAAATGCAGACTTGTCTTCACCACCCAAAACGTTAGTCTCACCAGTAGGAAGCTTAGGGCGCGTTCTATCATCAGGACTAGTTTTACGATAATAGTTAATGAGCTTGTTGCCCATACCAAAGCTAGATAAAACTAGAGGAAACTCCTCAGAGTACTCCAGCATAAAAAACTGAGCTGAATCACCAAGTGTCAAATCAGTAGTTTTAGATAAAAGTTCAGTAATTGGTTTACCCTTGTCGCGCTTACGCTTGCGTTGCTTGATTTTAGAGAAATGAATAACAGAGCCTGGACGAACATTAAAGCTAGGTCGATGAAATGAACGCATTTCATCTTTAGTCAGTTTAGCTTTGTAATGAGGAGACTGTAATCGCTGAGCAACCATCGAATGATCAATATGAAGTTCACTGATAATGCTTCGAACTTTAGATTGATAGTTTTCTTTTAACAAATCATATGCGCGATCGTTCGAAATATTGTAACGTTGTAAAATGTTCTTGCTAGAAAGATCAGTAGGCTTTGAAACAGTTTGTTGACGTTGAGCAGCCAAGTTGAGGTTTAGAGCTTGTGTATCGTCTGTGAACAAAAGATTGCTGTCGTTCATATCGAGAAGCGCTTTTGACTTTTTATAGTTGATTACACCATCAAGGAATCCTTCTTCATCTTCTGAATCATAAATTTCATCTTGGATAAACTTAATTTTCTTTGAAGGCCTGCTGTCAATATTGTCAGCGGCTTTGTTTTTCTGTCCTTGTTGACCGATTGTTTGTACATGACGATTTGCTGAAGCAAGCATATGCTGTTGAGGTGACTCGTTCTCGCTTTCGCTATCACTACTATCTGAGTCAGAGGCGCGTTGAAGAGGTTCAGCGGTATCGTTTGAAACATCCTTCATTTCTTTATCCGAATCAGATTCCCACAAATGATCCAAATTCCAGTCGGCTGATGCGATAAGGATATTTTGTTTTTCGTGTTGAGGGTTGAGTTTCTTTTCATTCATACGTTCGAAATCCTCGATTCGTTTGTACACTGAATCAGAAATAGATAAAGATGTTGAAGGGTTGATATCGGTAGTGTGACCATAGTTCTGATTTGTCCTTTGGGCTGATTTGTTGCGCTGAAACAAAAGTCGTTGGTCGGGCTCGATTTCAAGATTAGTTCGCGTTGGAACAATTGGCTTGTTTGGTTGAGCCTGAGGAAGAACAAGTGTGCGTCCACGAGGACCAAAAATGGCGTTCATTTTCAAAATCTTTCCTTTTTGAAAATCTGGAAAGTATTGACGTAAAAGATCTTCAGTAGCTTGATCGCTGTGGGTTAATTTGTTGTTTGCCGCAGAAGTGCTTTGTGAGTTTCCTTCTTTTCCAGCAGCTGACATAGGAAGTCCAGATGTATTTCCAACAGAGCCAGAAAGTGGCAATGTAGAACTAAAGCCACCACCGATTGGATTGGAAAAAGCCAAAGATGAAGGTATACCTGTCGCTGATGAGCCTAGTGGAAATGATGATATTGAATCAAACACACCGAATGTCGATGTTGCTCCATTATTTGCCTCCACACTTCCAGTGATCCAGTCATCATCAAAAGTCATGGCGCTAACTGCTGCTGCATAATCACTTCCAACACGTTCTTCTAAACTCATTTCGCGATCTAATATTGCTGCCGAGAATATGTCCTGATCTTGTCCAATTGAAGCCGAAACTGGTAAAGATAAGCTTGAGAAAATGTCTGTAGATTGTGAAAAAACAGCCATCGACTCGGCAGTTTCTGTTGCACTAGTCCCCCAAATGCCATCCTCAGCGCCGATACTTTGACTCGTTACTGACGATAAAACATCCCCAGTAATAGAACTTGTCAGAGTCGGTAGTCTTGCCCCTGAAGTGACATTGTTGTTTGAAATTTCTGTGGGAATAGGCTTTCCAGACGGTAAAGACGCGCTTGACATGCCAGATTTTGAAATGGGTTTTGTACCTGGCTTGGAGCCTTCCAAACTACCAAACGCATCAAAAGCAGCTACATCTCCATCATCGTCAATAGGATTGTTTCCACTGGGAGCTTCTTCGTCTGGCAAATCATCGTCTGAAAGGTCTTCATCAGCATAATCAATTGCATCATCTGCGTGTTTTATAGCTCCAGAACCGCCGCCACCACCACCAGTGACTAAATCAAGATTTCCGCTTAATGCCTTTTTCCAGTCATCTTCGGCACGGGTATCTTCGTCATCAGACATGGTATTGGTAAAATATTAAAATTAAAAAAATGATCAAACGTATTCAATTACAAATATGGGTGTTGTCGCGTGGTTGCGAGAAGAGCAATGAAATAAAAACAAAAAATATATAGAAAAATACAAACGTGAATTAAAATTCGAGGAGGTGATGAAAACCAAAAGTATCACGTGAATTTGATATCATGTGATGTGTTTTTATTGAACTAATTTGTTAGATGAAGATTTACATTTACAGTCTTAGAACTAAAAAAGAAAAAACATGTAAATTAAATTAATATATAATCCAAATAAGAAATTAAAAAGTTTTGATTTAAATCAAAAAACCCTCATTATTTGAACTGTTGCTTTGTATCGTATCCATACAAATACATCCACAACCAGAAGGACATTCCAAGTTTGGTTCACTCCAAGGCTCTGTGTCGTCATT
The DNA here is from genome assembly GCA_030578715.1 of Magnusiomyces tetraspermus. NCBI lineage: Eukaryota > Fungi > Ascomycota > Dipodascomycetes > Dipodascales > Dipodascaceae > Magnusiomyces > Magnusiomyces tetraspermus. The sequence goes on along the minus strand of JAKTYL010000031.1, from coordinate 139,487 downwards.
TGCTTCTTCATATTTAAATGGAGACACTGAAGGCGCAAGAAACCATTCTTCAGCACACTGGGCGTGAAGAATATGTTCGCAGTTCAAACAGAAAAAGCACCTTTCATGTAAAGTCACATTCAACCTACAGAACTGACAAGCCCGTGTGACACTGTTTGCAAATCGAATGTCGCTGTAGTGAAAGTCGTTGAAAATAGAGCTATCAGGTTGCTTGATTTTAGGAAACATAGATTCCATGCTGGATGCGTATTCAAACCGCCCATTGTAGTGATGATTGTTGACACGGCGCTTATTATTTACACCGTTGGTATGATAGATTTCTGGGTTCTTCATATAATTGAATTTCAAAACTTCAAGACTTTCGATTTTGAGACCCCACGAAAACAACAAGGCAGCATACTGCATCCTGTAACTTTTGTATTTGTTTTCCTTAGGTTGATCGAGAAAGTATATGGGATTTAAATTCTCCGAATCCTTCAACAACTCTTCGTTGAAAAAAGTAAACCTGACACCTTGAGCCAAAGATTCACCATTTAGTCTAAACGCGTCAGTCACCAATCCGTTACGAGAGTTTGCTATACTCTGGGTATCACAAAAACTGTTGTGGCTCATAGACCTAGTTGCAGGATTTGTACCAAAAATGGGACCCAAATTGAAATCAACCTCACCCGTAGTTCCTGCCGTGTTGCCGCTATTGTTATTGGTCTTTCCAACAGCTGGTATATTTTGCAACATGCTTTCAGTACGGAAAGTACTAATAATTGGTCTGCGAGTAGAAACTTGTGATCTTTTAGGAGATGATAAGCTGGCCCCAAATGGCTGTTCTTCTTTATAGCCATCTGGCTCCAAGCATTCTGAGTCAACAGATCCGAACCAATTACGAGTCTTGGTAACACTTGATGGTAAGTTTTTAGATGGAAGAGCCATAGCGGCAGCTGTTGCTGTAGACGTTGGTGTTGAATCTGCTGATCTCGCTAAACTTGGCACCGCCATAGAAGCAGCTTGAGTAATTTCGGCGCTCATTTGCAAAATATCGTCATATGACATTTTTGGACTGTGATTGACGCTGTCCATGTAAAAACTACTTGCTTTTCTTCTGTGTGTAGCTTGAACAAACAATGGAGAAACTGAAGGGTTAACAAATTTTGGAACAGTATTTGGATCGTTCAAAAACGCAGTGAGCAAGATACAAGACATGTTTGCAAGCATTTGCGGATCTTGTCGTTTTTCAAAGTATTCAAACAACTGTTCTATCAACCATTGACGGCCAAAGGGATGATTTCCCCATTTATATTGACCGCTAATAAAAGTGACTTTTTTCTGCCCTTCTTCTTCGGAGCCATCTTGTGTGAATGATTCCGAAAAAAAATCATGGGCAGTTGATATTGGTACTTCGGTTGTTAAAATCATTTCCAAAAGTTTCCAACAATTGGCAAGCTCAGACCGATTATATTTTTCAGCAACTTTACAATTGTGCTGACACAACAAGTGCGGTGGTCTACCCATGATCTCGTATTCTTTTGCAAGTTCTGGTTGAGCAGGAATCAGGTATGAATATTGATTAATAACCTTCACACAGTTTCTGGGCTGGTTATCGTTGAGATATGCGAATTTTCCGTTAGTGCCTTGTGACCTTCCAGCAATAGAATTTCCCCCGTTTTGTTTTGCCCAAGGCCTGTTAGAAACTTGCGCCCGTGAATTATACCTCCACGAATTAGGCCAAGCAAACCGCTGACTAGAAGTCAAAGCCATAGTTGTTGGTTTGAAAGAAGTTACCGAAGCATCATCATCAGAAGAATAATAAATATAACTATCATAATCTTCAGCACCACTATGAAAATCAAAATTGTCAATCAAATCATTAGAAGCAGATGTGCCACGAACCAACTGACTATCAACACCAGACAATGCATTAAAATCATCACCTCCGCCTCTATAGTTTTTGTACTGTGGAGAAAAAAAGCAAACCAGTTGTCCGGTTTTTGACCATACTCCTCCACAAGTTCGAGGATAATTTTTCAAGTTTATTCTGGGCGCTCCTGCGTTAAATTCATTAAAATTAGCAATTGAAGATGTTGGAGAGACAGGTGATAATGGCATATTGTCATCATCATCATTCTCGTCGTCGTCATCGTCATCATCATCAAAAAGTTGTGATCGTAAATCTTGACTCTCAGTTCCATACTCTGGCGCATCAATACCAAAAACGTCGTTTGGATTTTCGCTAGTTGACATTTTCTCGCCAAGAATGATTCGCATACAAGGTTCCAAGCAGTACATGCTTTTTTTAGCACAGTTTTCTGCAAACAACGCAAGCTCATAAGTCAGATCAGGAAGACCCTCTGGCGATACTTTGTAGTTTCTAACAATATTGAATTCTGGAGCTTTAGATGGGTATTCTGGTGGAAACTTGACGTGTACCGTAAGCGCAACTAAGTCATTAGGATTGTCGTAATCTCCCGTCAGCGTGGTGGATGATGTATTTACGCTTATGACTATTTCGCCTTCAGCGACATTGATCATCTCAAACGTAATGAGTGGGAACTTTTGGTGAAACTGGGTAATCTCGTCACCTAGGTTAGAAATCAAAACAGGCGGATGACCAGAATCGCTGTCGCTGTTGTTGTCATAATCGTATCTATCTGTTATGTTTTCTAAAGCTGATGGGCCGATACGTACACCATCTAGCCACTCCAGGTTGTTTCTACTGTAATTAAATGCAAAAGCAGAAGGACCTCCGGAGGCTGTCATTATTGCGGGCCCATGCCTGCGACTAATTTTGTTGTGATGCGACCGTTTGTGTGAATGTCGATCGTTAACGTGAAAAAATTGGCCATGTCGGTCTTTATAAGATTGAGAAATTTGCATATGATTTGACAAAAACGAGCCAGGCCGCATTTGAACTGAAGGTTTCGGCGAAGATCCAAATGAGTTGGTTTGTATTCTAATAGTAGGCTTTTCTTCACGTTCGTGCTCAGGCTTTGGTTCTGGGTGGTATGACTTGTCTTCAGCACCAAGTCTGGTTAAAGAAACGGTGATTGGGTTTCCTCTGACATACCCAAGTTTTTCAACTTTTGCTTGCTTCACTGGCCAAAAACGGACATCGTTATCTTTTGCCCAAGTAACCAGTTGAAACTGACGGTCTTCAAATTTAGGATTTTGCCCCCCTCTAGTACGCCATAAAAACTCACGCACTGGGCCAGTGTGTGCAGAAAACTCGTGTACGGGGTCTAATGTTGTAACACTATGCAACGGCCGTTTTTTAGGGGATATGTCAATCAGGGAAACACTGTTATTGCCTCCACGCAGCGGCATAATCGCACAGCCTGTGCCAAATGGCGTATGACGAGCTTTTCCAACCGGAAACTCGGTACTGATTGTGAATTCGGGTTGTGTTATTTTCTCGCCTTGCGAGGGTTTTAAATTCCATACTTTGACAGTCCTATCGTTTGAACTGGACATTAGAATATCTGCCGAAGTGCGCGAGAAATCCAAGTCATTCACTTTTAAATCGTGGGCATGAATTGTGTATAAAGGAACTGAATTAGCTCGGTCGTCCCAAATAAGAATTCTAGTATCATGACAAGATGCTAGCATATGTGAATCATAACGGTTCCATTTAACTTGGTTAGCACCTGAAAAAAAATCGCCAAAAGTTTGAATGGGTTTACGAGAATTTCGTAAATCCCAGCAATGAACAAATGAATCGATAGACGAAGTCGCGAGTATTTCTGGTTTTTTGCTATGAAAATTAATATCTGTAATGGCTCTAGAATGTCCATGAACAACCCTTTCAATGGCACGACTAGAGGGTAGATTGAGATCCCATAACAATGCTTTTTGGTTGCTTGTAGAAATGACCCAGTTAGGGCGGGAACTGTGGGGAGACCATTGAACGTCTGCAACCTCCCAAGAAGTCAAATGATGAAGCCATCGTGGAGGATTATAGGTGTTGTTGATATCAATCACATAAAGACCGTTTCGAGACGCCAAAACAATATCTCTTCCACTAGGACTGATAGACATCGCACCTGCAGATTGGTCGACTCTGACGGCCATAGGCGTCAAGAAAGAATCAATTTTACGTTGAGGCATAGTTTAAAGGAATGAAATGCTATTAGTATGAAGATTTTTAGTAATTATAAACGAGTACGGGTATATGATAGGTATTTGTGATCAATCCCTGATTAAAAGTTGTTGAAACCTTGGCCTATCAAAGGTGCCATGTTTTGCTGGAAAGTGATAAGCGCCGATGCTTTATTGTTTATTGTCTGATGTTCAAGGTCTATAAAAGCAGGCGAGAATTGCTGAAAGAGATTTGAAGACTTGTGGTATCTGAAATATGCGGAAATATAAATGAATGGAGGATTGTCAGTTAAGGCAACATGAGATTTAAGTTGTATTATTTTTTTTTTGATAAACAGTGATAAGTAAACTCAATATATGGGGGATTTGGAAAAAAAAGTGGTGGTGAATAGTAAATGTTGTATTATATAGGAATGGGAAAGTGTTGCATTTAAGATGTTTTTGGATTACGTGATACTGGCTTGTTAACAAAAAAAAGTCATAAATTATTAATATATTCCATTCAAAAAGTATAAATATTACAGTAAAAAGTGTTTATATAACCCATTTAGTGATAATTACAATATTTCATGAGTGAACAAGTAGGATATACTCTCGCCATTATGAAGACGACGAATAGCTTCAGCAAAAGTACTCGAGACATCAATAAAATCCAGCTTACTACACTTTGTAAGATCATGAGGAACAGTGTTTGTGCAAACCACTTTAGATATCGACGAATTGTTAAGACGTTCAAAAGCAGGGCCAGAAAATATACCATGGGTAACAATAGCAATAACTGATTTGGCACCGTGCGATGTCAAGATTTCAGAGGCTTTGACTAGAGTTCCGCAAGTATCTGCCATATCGTCAACCAGAATGCAAATCTTATCTTTGACATCACCGACTAAGACCATTCGCGAGACTTCATTTGCACGCTGGCGTTCTTTGTGAATAAGAGCAAAGTTCAAATCAAGACGATCTGCAATGGAAGCTGCTCGTTTGGCACCGCCAGCGTCGGGAGAAACAATTATAGCGTTTTTACAATCGATTGTGTCACGAATATACCGAATTGTAGATGGCTCAGCGTACAAATTGTCAACAGGGATGTCAAAAAAGCCTTGTATTTGAGAGGCGTGTAAATCCATAGTGATGACATGATCACAACCAGCCCGTTGAAGGCATTTGGCCATAAGTTTTGCAGTTATAGGAGCTCTGCTTTTATCTTTCTTGTCTTGACGAGCATACGCAAAGTTTGGCATGACTGCAGTGATTCTTCTAGCTGAAGCAGTTTTACATGCTTGAATCATAATAAACAGTTCCATCATGTAAGTATTAATGTCACCGCAACCTGTTTGAATAATAAAAACGTCTTCATCACGAACACTTTCTCCAATAGTGACTGATGTTTCGCGGTTTGCGTATTGGGAAACGTTGACTTTTGCGAGATCAACGCCAAGTTTTGAAGCAATAGCCTTCGCTAGTTCAGGGTATGAGTTTCCAGCCAGGATTTTGATGGAACTTGTTGAAGAGGGCATTAGTAGGTATATAAGGTTCTAGGCTTATAGGGGTTATTAAGACGTCAAGGATTGTATGAGCGTTAGAGGTATGATATGTTTATTTGAATTTTAAATAGAGATGACATGAACAGGAAAGAAAGAAGAAAAAAACAATTTATCTCTGTAAATATACAACTCTAAACACAGATTTACCCAAAACCAAGTTGCCATTCGTGAAACTCGTTCAACCAAAGGCTTTACACGTGATGGATTGGATATATTTCAATGGACAAAAATCCAAACGGTTTTTCTGGGTAATTATCAACACACGAAAATGGACCCTGTCGTTTGAAAACTGTCAATACTAGCAAAAAAAATACATTAGATAAAATGAGTTGGAATAAATACGATATTAACAAAATTGATACCTGAGGATTCCTGAGTTCCGTTCCCGTTTCCTGGTATGATATGATATTTCTAGACCGTTGGACTTATTTAAAAGTGACATGGGAATGTAAATTTATATTCCAGTGACATCATAGGCCTTATCTTACCTACACTTTCACATGACACTTAGTAGCGTGCACATCACGTGTTGATACAAACACGTATCCTTGCCACTGGTGATAAGCACATTTAAGTCTGATGTGAGTGTTTCTATGTTTGTCATTAACCTTCAATATCACTTTTCATCATCTTTTATCACTACTAAATACTTGCAAGCCTAAAATACCCTTTATTGCTCTTGTTTTTTTAAAAATACCCAGCTAAACTCTAAAAACACCCTGAATACATAATTCTACCATTCTACAAACCTCCAAATGTCTACCACATCTTCTAAGCCTACAACCTCTGTCAAACTAGTTCTTTTAGGAGAAGCCGCTGTTGGCAAGTCCTCATTAGTATTGCGTTTCGTATCCAACGATTTCCAAGAAAATAAGGAACCAACGATCGGTGCAGCTTTCCTTACCCAAAAATGTCCACTCGCCAACCGCACAATCAAGTTTGAGATTTGGGACACCGCTGGACAAGAACGGTTTGCTTCTTTGGCACCCATGTACTACCGAAACGCCCAGAGCGCACTTGTTGTGTACGATGTAACAAAACCAGCGTCGTTTGTTAAGGCACGTCATTGGGTTAATGAACTCAAAGCTCAGGCTAATAAAAACATTATCATTGCATTGGTTGGCAATAAAGTTGATTTAGTGAACGATGGACAAAAAACCTCAAGAACGAAAACGAAGAAAAATAAAAACAAGAATAAGAAAAACGCTACGCAGGAAACAGAAGCAAATGAAGATGAGCAAGAAGAAGATGAGCAAAGAGATGACGATGGCCACCATGATGATGATAATGAATCGGCTACCCGCAGAGTTGCTAAAGAAGAAGGTGAAGCACTTGCTCAATCTGAAGGCCTTTTGTTTTTTGAAACTTCTGCAAAGTCTGGTTTCAATGTTTCTGAAGTGTTTATGTCAATAGCCAACAAAATTCCCGAAGAGTCGGGACCAAAAGGATCAGCAGCAGCTGGATCAAATCGCAATAGAAACGGACATGGTAGCGGAAATAATAATGGGAGAGTTAATTTGGAATCTTCAGGTCAAGGAAGTGGAGCCCAAGGTTGTAGCTGTTAAGAACAGGCCTATTCAACTTTTAGTTTATATTTATATTTATATTTGCTTCATTTGTTTATTTATTTTTATTAGTTAATCTTCAAACAAACCAATTAATAACTTGTGCTTAAACAATTGATTTAATAGTCTGAGAGCCAATCCATTTCTCGCCAGGTTTAAGAGTAACAAAATCAACCACAGTACCTGTTTCTACACAGATCATGTCTCTATACCCATTTTTTGGAGAGAAATCAGAAATGTTGTTTTCCCATGGATTCCACACCACTACATTGTCAAGATTATCGCGAACAATTTCAATTGTTTCTTTTCCATTTTCAATCAGCTTGACTGGCTTTTTGGGGTCATTGATTGAGTAGACGCGGTCAGTCTCAGAAGTAACTGAAAACGCTTGTTCATCATCGTGGCAATCTTTCTTGGTGACCTTGTCATGGTAATCAAGTCCAGAAAGTCCAGACACTTTGAGATTTTCAATACCTGAATGGACAGCAAAAAAGTTGTGGAAAAGCCAGTGAAAGTCCCAAGATTCTGTATTTGCTGCCTTTCCGTTGCTGGAAGGATTAGAGACCTCTACATCAGTTTTCATGATATTGTCATAAACAGTGACCGAGAATATGACCTGGAAATCAAACGGCCAAAGCTTTTTAAACTTGTCGGACAAGGTGTCAGGAGACAATCCAAATTGAGCAGTGGCTGGAGATTCTGAACTTAATCCAAGAAACTCAAACGTGGCGTTTCTGCCAAATCCATGTTGAGGCAACTTTTCGCCAGTCGCAACAAACGATTGAGTGACTGGACCGAAAAATGGGAAAACCAATGGAATGCCGCCACGGATTCCCTTGTCGGTATCGTAAACTGCAGATTCTGAGAGCCAAAACTGCTCTTTACCGTCGAGCTTCCAAGACAAAACGGTGGCACCTTTTAAAAGGACTGTGACCACTGAGCGGCCGTCATGAGAAGTAATGATGACTTTGTTATCTTCTTCGCGAGTAAGTCCCATTATGAAATAAGCGTAAGTAAAATTAGATGATAACACGAATAATTTAGTAATTCAATAAGAATGTAATTGAAGAAAAAGCAAAAAAGAACAAAGTTTCAACAGTCAGAAGAATGAGAATGGACTGTGGGGGAGGTTTACCCGGTCATTCTTGAAAAGGTATCAAAGTTACCATACAAAATCATAGAAGAAGAAAAACGTATATGTAACCCCGCACCTTGTGAATCAATTTGTATGTAAATTGAAAATCTTGGTTGAAATATCGACTTGAGTCTTCAATTCAGCAAATGCGTTAAGTAACTGTGAAATCTTGTTTTTGTGAGAATTCAGGATATGACATAACGTATTCCAAGGTAGCAAACTGGGAATCTTTGCAGAAAGTCAGAGAAATAATACTAAAAACTAGTTATAGAAAGACTTTAGACCGGTTTTGTACAAAAAATGATACAAATGAGCATACCTAGTATACACTAGTTCTCAATGTGAGTAAACTTTTGTGACCTATTTCTTCACCTTCTACACATTTACTTTGAATAGATGAAAACCTCTATTATCTGAAATATTAATCAAAAATTTTATATCCATTTCAAACACTATTTTCAGAAACAAATATATCTAATATACAAAACGTCTTTTTCTTGTTTTCAGAAAACCAAATCAGTACGCAAAACCCATTTGACTCCAGAATTGATCACCGCACTTTCATGCAACAAACAATCATCACCATGTTTATGAAGCAGAGCTGTTCCTTTATTCAATTGAATTTTCACTACCGTTTCAGGCAACTCAATTTTCTGTTTAGTTTTCGCGTACGCTTCAACTCTATCTGCATCTCTTTCATTTGGATAAAACAACGTTTCTCCACCAGTCACTTCACCTTGCGGTTCACCAGTCAGGTATACCAGCATTGTCCAAACTGTTTTGCCTTGGGATTTTTGCTTATCACTACTGTCATTAGAACTTGAATCCTCGCCCTCTCGTTTTAACGGGATGACAGATGCTTTTACACTCTCATCATAATGCTGCCCAAAGTAGTGACCAGGAATGTAGCGGTATATTCTAAAGTGATCATTAAGTCCTATACAATCTTCAAACTCTTCTCTTAGCCCTTGAACCTCGTCTTCATCTCCATCGCATACACCATGCTCATCGTCCTCGTCTTTGTAATTGCATTTGCCATCCACAACATCTTTTTCAAAAGATGCACAATCAGAGTGGTACTCTCCATACTCAATCTTGTTTAAAATACAGGCTTCATGAAGCAACACGACTCTTAACTTTTTCCAAAGCCGCTGTGCTGTGAGTTTATCATAAACCTGAGCACGATCATTCACTCTTGCGGCATAATCTTTTTTAGGCGGCAATTGGGTAGTAGCAAAGTTCAACTTGGTATTATTATCATTATTAGCACTACTATTCCCAGATTTGTTAGCCAATTTTTTACATCCAGTTTGCGAATTGGAAGGGTTCAAGTTACTATTTTTTTCAAAATATCGTATCAGATCATCACAAACTGTAGACGAAAAAAAAGAGGGGAGTGTATAGATCTGGCCTGGAATCACATCATTGATTTGTTGATACTTGTTTGGAAGAAAGTTGACGAATGAAAGTGGCCATTCGATTCGGACAGAGTCTGGGTTGGTAGAAGACGAAGATGAAGGTCCTTTTTGCTGTAAAGCGTTGGTGTTTGCATTTTTTTTGGATTTGGATTTGTTCATCGTAAATAAATAAAAGGAAAGAAAAAATATGTAAGAAGAGTTGAGCAAAACAGATTGAGGAACTTTTTAGGTATGAAAAAACTGGCATCACACTTTTTCGGCGTGACCTGGGCTTTTTGATGACTTCAATTTTAACAAATATGGATTCATTTACATTTATGTGGTTCATCGAATAAACATTGGTTCTGGTGAAGCGCTGCCGTAATATTCACAGACCAACGCTTTTCAATTTCAAGAAATTTATTGTTTTTGCTTTTCACAGAGTGTTGCTCATTCTGGGCCTATATCTAGTTAACTCATTTGATTTACATATTGGCACTAACTAATAGTTACTCATACAGCCATCTAACAACTTTTATTTCCTAAGACTATTTCGTTTTGATTTGCATTTTCAGCCATGAAAATTGCCTCATATTTTTTAAAGTCATTTTCATTATTTGTTTTCGTCATCTCATATAACCAAACTGAGCTGTTTCTGGATTTTTTCTAGAATCAAAACTGCATAGTTTACGGTAATTAAAAATATTGGTTTAATGCCAAATGTAAAGGGAAAAAACGCAGTGCTCATTGAAGATATTTGCTTCTACTCTTGGTTTCATTCATTTATTTATATAGCTGAAGCTGTATTATGAGTATTCATTGCTGTGATATTTATTTTCTTTGAGACCTGAGCTCAAAAAGTTTTAAACAATTTGCCATGGTTTTGCCACTTAAAGCCAGCTTGTAAATGATTTGTTATCATATTGATGTACCGTTTAGAAAAATTCTTACTGATATCGGTTATCTTTAATTACCGGATTTATTCAATTACCTAGCATAACTTTTATTTCTATAATAACCAGATATTTTTATTAGAGCATTGATTATACATTAAATAACATTTCAATGAATTAAAAGGTTTGTTCATCTTCTTTTCCAACTGATAATTAATACTTAAATACCCATAAATCATCATGAGCGTTTGATTATTTTTTATCACTTTTTTTTTCTATCACTAATATCTAATTTAATAATCATTAAGTTTCAATTACCATGGTTCAAAACTTACTTCCCTTTTTTCTCCTGTTATCACTAGCTTCCTCGGCCTCATTAGGCAAAGTCGAGTTTTTAAAACCCAATATCAACACCTTGGAATCTAGCGACAACAGCCTGGCTTTTGAACTAAAACACAACCAAAATCCTCAATATACCAATCCATTTTTTCGTTCTGCAAATTTTCAGGCTAGAGATGTGGATGAACCTGATGATGATGAAAGCAATGAAAAGGATGAAGAAAACACCGAAGTTGCTGCTGGGACAATACAATCTCAGGAAGATGTTTCGGCTACTATTCAAAAATTTTCTTTAGGTACAAAGGAATCTGCAACTAACTCTTTAGCCAGTGATGGAGCATCCACTGTACCAACAAATGATGAAAACAACAAATGCTTTACAAGCACCACTAATGTTTCGATATGCTACACAACGGTCACACTACCAGAAACTCCCGACCCAGCCGATACTTTTTCAACAGAAATAGATGAAGATTATATTGAAACAACTACCAGTAGTATAACAGTCACTCTTACGTACTCTGACGGCCTCGCACCTGCCATTCCATCTGGAGCCCGTGCTATATATATCAACAGGGCAAATTACGTCAAGTATGATACTAGTCTTGATCAAAGCGAAGTAGAAAAACTTTTTGACGCTGAAGAAGAAAAAACTGCTCTTTCAACAACTACTTCGGTTCCAAGTATTACGCCTACTGAAAATCAATGTGGATGCTCAACTATTTATGCTACAGCTTCAGATGATGATACAGTAGACTATGAAACTGTTTTGACTACACTTTTTGTTATAGAGGCTGCTCCTTCTACACCAACAGTTGAAGCCACTATCCAACTACCTAGAAATACATCAAGCCTTGATACCACATGGAACTCAGCTAGAAATATTTCCACATCAAGTGTTGTTTCCGAAGTTCCTTCGCTTGAAACTGAAGCTAATCATTTCTTGATGAACGTGACTTCCACTACACTAACTAGTACAGAATCTTATTCTTATACATGGGCCGTTGATACACCTTTGGTTTTTTGGAGTTCGATAGTCAATAAGACCACAGTATACTATTCTAGTGAGGTAGCTCCTACTCCAGTATCAGCTTCAACCTCCGAACCAACGACAAACTTGACTACTACTATAAGCATACCCACCACTGTGACAACAAAAACCACCAGTACTTCAATTATCAAAGTACCAGTTACTGTCACTCCTTCTTATTACACGTCTAATGTATCTTCTTCGAAGCCAGTAGTCCAACCTCCTAACCCGATGACTCCATTTTTCAGATTCAATTTGACAACCTCATACTCATGCAATGTTACACTTGCCACACCAACTTCCAGCGTTTCATCAAACTTCACCATGTCTTCGGTGGCTTCTTCTTCTTCTGCTTCACAAAACACATTTTTTAGCCAGCCTGTTGTACAGAGATACCCAAATACCACTATGACTACTCCGCCATTGTCTTCTGAGTCCGCAGAATATTATCCAATCAACAGCTCTTTATATAGTATTCAAGCACTCTATACAAGTTCTAGGGGTATTCCTAGATTGTATCAATCTCATTTTTCTCAGACTATACAATCTAAGCCCGTTGCTTCTTCCATTGGTTTTGAGCCGGCTTCCTATTCATATGAAGAAATATTAAGCACAGCAGTCCCTCAATCATCAGTTGAAGATGTCCAATTGCAAAAGCCTACAGTAGTTCCAGAAATCCTTTCTTCTTCTGAAATCGCTTCTGCAGCTTATGACTTCAGCGACCTCATTAGTTCCAAAACTGAGCCATCAACTTCATCAGCTGAGCCACATTATATTAGCACCACGACCGTTTTCGCCTCTAGCAAACCAACTGATTCTGAAGTTAATGCTTCTGCCACTTTCGCTACACCTTCCTCAGAGTATTATTCTTCTTTTGTTTCTTCCTCTTCTATTTCAAAAGAGATAGAGGAAGAGACACCAAATTTGGCTCCACAATCTGTAACTTATGAGACTCCCAATTCATTTTCTGATCTTCCAACGTCAACATATGAATCTGGTGAGCCTAGAGAAACAGAATCCTCAACTCCTGCTTCAGAAGAGTTATCATACCTCACTCCAGTACCTTTACCTTTCACTTTCAGCACACCTTTCTCGGAAGAGCCAACTTTTACATCTAGTGCTTCTATTCCTATAACCGATGTTGAAGAGTCCAAAACCTTTGAGTCTGTTTTCACTTCTTCGTCCACACAACCTGCTACTCCAGTTTTGTACACTCATAGTGCCGATCCTGTATTAAGTTCTTTTTCTGAGACTCCTGAACTAATTTCTCAATTTTCTAATGAGCCCTTTTTCTCAATGCCCTCACCTTTTCCTACAAGCATTTTGTCTAGTATGCGAAGCACTTTGGAACTTTTGTCTTCTGCACAACCAAGTTCGTTGGAACTTCAGTCTCCTACACCAAGCACATATGCTGCTATCTCTGTATATCCCACACACTTGGTAGTTTCGTACTCAGCTGCTTCATACTCCGTAGCTTCAAACCCAGAAATCTCTAGCAGGACATATATTTATGGAAATATTATATCTGCTTCTATTTTCTCTAAGCCTACTAGCACAAGTACATACACACCCAGCTACCCATTGAAACTTGAAGAAACTCCAGAGTCTTCTTCCTTCTTTGAACCGACACGGTCAACCAAATCAGATTCATATGACAGTGCTGCAGAAGCCGTCGTAGAAACATCAGCAACATCTGTTACAAGAGCAGCAGAATTGGCACCAACAACCAGTCTCAGCCCAAAGCCATTTGCTAGCCATCCAACTGAATCTTTGCTAACAACGTCCAGTTCATTGGCACTAGCACCATCAGTTACATCTATCCATTCATACTATTCCACTACCGACCATTCTACTAGTGCCTATCCTACCACTGAGTTAGCCAGTTCATCTTCAGCCACCAATTCAAGCACCACATCCAAGAAAAAGCAAAACAGTGCGTCATCAGTTAACAAGGGCTTGAAAACTTCTGTTTGGATTTCTAGCTTGGTTTTGATTGGTTTTGTTACTATTTTTGCGTAATTTTATTGCTGGTTTTTGTGAAAGCGTAAGATGATCTATTGTAATTTTTCCTTCACGTCTACTATGCTTAAAAACATTACTCTTCTATTACCTAGTGTAACTGTTTTTCTTTTTTTTTTTTTTGCCTTTTTTTTTTTTTGTTTCTTGCATTTAATACATATAAATAATTATAACTATTTGTAAATTGTCATTTAAATTTCATGAACCGCTCATTTTTGTCATTAACACCACTTCAGTCACTAATATGAAGTAACTAAAAATATGATTCTTGAAGGGAAAAAAAACCTTCATGAGAATATCCAGCCAATTTAATCAAGCATTAAATGTCATGCCATGGTAGTGAAACAAACGGCTTGTCTTGTTTACAAATCATTTAGTAAATTTCACATGCAAATATATGTTTTAATCAAAGCAATAATGACAATAATGATAAGATTTTTTTTTTTTTTTTGAACCATTGATGGTAATGTTTATGTTGAGGGATTATTGCTTTTTTGTTGATGTCGTTCTTTCTTGTCAAAATAACGTTGAATTAGAAATCAATTGAAATGGTATTGTACAATAGTAACGGGTGCGATATTAAAAAAAAAAAAAAAAAACAGAATTTATGCAATTATTGGTTAACCTCAAATGTGTTTGTTTTATTTCAACTGTCAATTTGACTCATTTGCCTGTAACGCTTGACATTGTTGCCATAGGTATTCTTCATATTCTTTTTCAGTTTCTACTGGGTCATATTCTTCGTCAATCATATCATTAAACATAGAATCATCACCATCTTTCATGATTTCGTCAAAGTCACCAAACTCGTCTTCTTGGCTACTGTTAAAACTACTATTCATGTTACTGCTGAAACTGTAGTTTGTATTATTGATATCAATATTGGTATTATTATTATTATTTCTATTGAGATTGTTATTATTGTTGTCGCCACGGTTAGGAGAGTTTGGATTGAATAGCTCATCATCGTATGCCAGCATATGTTGCAATTCCTCATCAGTGTAATCCAACTTGTTCAACGCTTCCTGTTCCCGCTGAATGTCTCTTTGTTGTTGCTGAGTAAACATTTGGCGGTCTCTAAAAAACTCTCGTTGCGTATTAGCTACGTGATTGCGAAGCCTGTCTCGATGCTGTTGCTGGTACGTTTGCCTCCTGAAATTTTGGATTTGGCTTTGTGAACTTAAATGTGACATAGGACGTTCCACTCGCCGGTGGTTTGCAGTTCGTTGGACTCCATGGTGAAAAGTTTCATTTTGGTGCTGCAAAGGTTGTAGCGATTGTGATTGCTGTTGATTTTGCTGCTGCTGTTGAAAAGCAGTTTGAAATTGTTGAGCATTTTGAAATATTGGTGTCATTTGATTCTCTTGTGGTATGTCAGGGGAGCTAGTTGGTGCAATATACGATTTGGAACCGTTAAAATGCTTTATGGTATTATTAATAATATATATTTATTGTTTGGCATGAAATAAGTTCCGTTAAAAAAGGGTATGAAATCAATATTAATGATGACAGTGATTGCAAATATAAATGGTGTAGGTAGAAAAGCAAAAAAAAGAGGGTGAATGGCCAGAGCTCAGCTACACGAAAAATAGTGAAATTAACATGACGCGTTAACGCGTTTGTAACAAAATCTAGTATGTGACATTACAAGTATTGAGGTTAGGGCTCAATTCTTGTCACTGAAATTGGCATCTTGGTCCCAGTTTAGGCACTAGCAACAACAGTAGTCAAAGGCATTTTACAAGTAGTAATAAAATTCAATTGATTGTGAATAAGTATTTAATGAGTGTATCTATGTTGTTTAAAAAGGAGAGTTGTTAGATCTCGGATTTGGTAGTTTGAAAATACGATTTCCTACAAAGTCTCTCATATAAATTTTCAAATCAATAGATTTCCATAGAATCCTGACGAACTTTTGAAAGAAGACCATATATATCACCACGGTGAGCCTTTTTCTTCTTTTTTTTCTACCTTTTTTGAACTCCAAGCCAATCTACTGCAGTCTCAATCGTTATCAAACCATTATTGGTAAATTATAAAAGCACACTTTTCCTTGTTTACTTAGTTATCAAAAACTATTGAAATTAAAAATGGACTATCTTGTAAACGCTGCTGAACAAGCTGGTGAAAACTACATTTCCCAGCAATCTGGTGGAAACTCCAAGAACAACAATAGCAACAATTACAATAATAGCAGTCAGGGCTCAAACTACTCTGATAATAACAACGGTAGCAACTACTCCAATAACAACTCAAACCAAGGTTCTAATTATTCGAACCAGAATTATAACAGGCCCAACAACAATAACAACAGCCAGGACTATGATAGACCTAACAATCGACCTGACAATGATAGACCCAATAGACCTAGCAACAACTATAACCAAGGCTATAACAACGATGGTGATGATGATGGTCAGGAATTTAGTAACTACAATAGACCTAACAATCGACCTGACAATGATAGACCCAATAGACCTAGCAACAACTATAACCAAGGCTATAACAACGATGGTGGTGATGATGGTCAGGAATTTAGCAACTACAATAGACCTAACAGCAGACCTAATAATAACTCGAACCAAGGCTCTAACAACAACAATTATAACTCGAACCAAGGCTCTTACAATAACAACAACCAAGGTTCCAATAACAACAACTCTGGCAACAATTATAACCAGGGTTCCAACAATAACAATTCCAACTACAACCAAGGTTCCAGCAATAGTAACAACAGCAACTACAGCCAAGGCTCAAACTCCAACCAGCAGCAACAGCAACAACCTTCTGCTCCAGCCTACAAACCTGACTTCATTGACACAGGCATCGAGATGGCTGAAAAACAGTTTCTCCACATTGATCCAAGCAAGAGAACCAAGGCTGAGGTCGAACGCGACGAATCAATTGCTAGCTTTATTAGAAATGGAATCTCCAAGTACACTGATTAAAAAAAAAGAGCTTTGGGTTCACTTTGCAGTGTGATATATAGTGACATGTCTAGATGTGTTTTCATTTAGTGTGATTTATATATAAAAATTTAGGTTTTTCAATGGATGAGAATGAATAACATAGATCAAATAGAAGCCATGAATTAAGATACTATTATAATTGTTCAAATTGTCTACAAATTAAAGTTGAAATAATCAAAACTAAAATAAATATATTAACTAAACTAAGCAAAGGCTTTTTTTTTTCATAATTATCAAGTATCCAACAAAATGTCAAATCAATAGTATAACCTATATTTCAAAACATGTTAGCTCTCTCGATATTCAAGCAATTTTAAAATATGAAATGCATCGAAAACCCCCAAAATAAACTGAAATGAATGATTATATGTATAATCAGTGGTTTTTTTGGTATTATCGTTTTGTCTTCAAAGTATCTCAGAAGCAGAACTGATGGTGCTCATCACAATAGCCATTCATTTCTTCAAACATTGGAGCAAAAAAAAAAGTACACAAGGGATATAAAAAAAAGCATACCATGAAAACGAATTACAATGTTGAAATCATTGTTCAAAAAAAACAAAAATGGCTACGACTAGAGTAAAAAACTCTTTCACTTTCCAGGACTAAAAAGCACTAAAAAACACATGTTAGCAAATAGAACATCAACAAAGAGTTTGTTTATTTGAATATTCAATCAAAGAATGAATATAAATGGACTCTGATTGGATCAGTCATAAACGAAGAATTCCTTAACAATTAATCCTGCATATACATCCTCGGACATCTTTTTGTTTATAATCATTCTGAACCAATCGTCGTCGCCCATTTTCACCTTGAATCGATCAATCAAATTAATCATCATTCACAAGTAAATGAAAAAAAAAAGACATACTTGTTAAAAATAAAGGTTCAGTGTGAAGTATACATAAACACACACGCTTGAAGTGTGTGGAAGAAGGGTAAATCATTGTTAGGAGTTGAAAAAGCAAATATATATAGAAGGGGAGGGAAAAATTCTTCATTTGTCAAGCGTTTTCAGGGTAACTTTTGAACCCTATTGAAGGATGAAAAAAAAAAAAAAAAATCAAAATGCCGTTAGGGCTCAAATAAACGTATTCACTACTACTACTAGTGAATTACTAGTAACCAATGTCTTCGCTGACAAATTCGTTGAATTAGGCATCTGTTTATAATGTCTTTGAAATATGAATTGGAATCTACAAAACAAGTAGCTGTGAAGTGAATATACACAAATAAACACAATATGTCTACGATTAAACAATCAAAATGTACACAAGAATTATTATCATCGTTTTTGTTCTTTTTTTATTTATTATACAAGCATATCATTAACACGTTAAAGGAGAAATTTACTCAGAAGCAGAGGCACGGGCTGAAAAGAATAAATGTTAGTAAATAATCCAAAAAAGTCAAGTGAATCAAAAATCAAAACTTACTGAAAGTGTACTGCTTGCTGTGCTTGATAACAGGCTTGATAACACCCTGCTCCTCGAGGTCTCTGAGAGCAACACGAGCGAGGGAGCCACCAATTTTAAGACGGTCGACAAGGACAGAAACAGAGACGAGCTTGAAAGCAGCAGCCTCCTTGAAGATTCTGTCGTACAAAGGCTGGTCAACAATAACGTGGTGCTGAGCCTTGTCCTTAACCTTACCCTTGGACCATTTCTTCTTGGACTTCTTACCACCGGCCATGGCAGCGGCGGCCTTAGCGGCCTTGGATTGTTGAATCTTAGGAGGCATCTGGAAAATAAAATGGTTAATATATTAAATCAATGTAAAGAAGGACGGTATTTGATAATTAGATTGATGTTGTTTAATACTGATGATACGCTTGTTATCGAAACTTGTTGTAGATATCGTCTAGTGGACTAGTAGGCTTCACAATATTCAACTCTGTCTCCCGTCAAATTCTCAAAAACCTTCATCTCTTTCAAATCACACTCTATCAAACTCCACCAACAACGACAACACCCAAATATCTTCAATATCAGCAACTAGGTATCATGATATCTCACAAAAATCATCAATCTTTTGCCAAAACCAATCCATAAAAAAGAATCATCAATAAAATATGTATATATCCAATGATGCTTATCACATCATAAATATACACATATCTATATTTTCACGTACTTTTAATAAATGTGTGTTGACTCAAAAAAAATTCGGTGGAGAAAAAAAAAGGAAAAAAGTCAAAAACAAATATTGGTATTTTCCCAATAGTAATTTTTTTTTTTTTTCTTTAGTGTGTGTCTATATCTTGTGTAGGGAAGGACATAGAGAGGCAAGGCTGTTGCACTACACAACACGGACCGTAACATGTGTGTATATAGTACATTACTGTTAGGCACATACTGCGTGTATCACACATAGCGCGGAGTGCTTACACACATGTAAAATGGAAAGGCGACACCTATAGTATATATCACGTGAATATTATTTTACTCTGTGGCTTCAACCGCTATGACTGCTTTGTGTTTATGTTACATGTCAGGAGTTGTAATTAGGGCAAAGCCCTACATACACTTTATCTTTTCCTAATCCCAACTTGTGGATGTTTCTAACAAGTCAGAAACCACCTACCTTTAATCACAACACATATCGTCATAAATTAGTTACCCATAAAAAGCTAGCAACCAGCAACTGTTGCCGGGTCCTATACTTTAGTATTTGCGACTTTGGCATACACAAAAATATGCACTGTTTAAACTTGCTAGTTTTTCTTTTTGAACTTCTCTCTTGTTTAAATTTAAAAAATAATCAAAGAACTATACGTTTAAACCATGATACATAGTAGCAGCTCTAGCCTAGCCACTTGTGAACGACTTGTACATTCATTAAGAAAAAAAAAAATTAAAACAATTAAAAGAACGAAAATGTCATTTTTCACCGTGAAATTTAGATGGATGATTTTTTTTTTTTTTTTTTTTTTTTTGGTCAAGAACAAAAAATTGTAAATTATAGAGCGAAAATTGTAAAATGACACAATGGTTTTTGATGGAGCACCAAATAAGCTAGCAAACCTTTGGGGGTATTTTTACATGTATTTGTTCAAGGCTTGCGATGCTTTACTTACAAAAGAAGTACAAGAACTGGAAGGAAATAGAAGTCATATGAAGCAATAACCAAGCGTAAAAGTTGATGATTGGCGTGCTGCCAGTCTTTGGTAAGAGCACAGAAGCTCTGAAAAGTAGCAGTGAAAAGTGGAGTCTACAGTAAAAGCTAGATTCTCTTTTCTTGTGCTTTATTATAAATTTAAGTCTATTCAATTCATTCAACGTATTATGAGTTTGAAACTTCTTTTCCTCAATGTTCGTTGTCTATTTAGCTCAAACTGACAAAGCTGTTTAAAACCAAGAGGTCGTTTTGAACCAATAAAACACAAATCAACCTCCAAAATACAAAGCATCCAATGAAATCAGTCAAAATCTACGGATGTCTTTTATAATTATTGGCTTACGTTTATTCAAAAATCAAGAATTAGTCAAAAAAAAAAAAAAATTCTTTGCAATGTGATTTTGCCGAGATCAAGAAAATTACTGTTTTGGGATACTTAGCAGTGAATTTCTGTATGCTGTATACATTTTTCATTTGCACATGATATTTTACATAAATTTCAAATGGTTTCTTTTCTATATTTTGTATATATATACTTGAATAATAATTATTTGGATATTGTCTAGTCACCAGACGACATGTCCATTTTTTTTTTTTTTTTACACGAGTTGTAAATTTTGAAAAAAATACAAAGAAAACGGGAAAGTACTGGGGAACGGAGAAACCAACGGTATTGACGGACAATTGCTATTTTTGAAGCCAGTTTACCTTTGACTCACATCCCAGCAACTGTAGCAGAAATATCCAGAATATGACGTTTTTTTTTTTTTATTTAATTTATTTTTATTTTTATATTTTATTTAATCCATGTGAATTCAAAAGTGTAAAGCCTTTGTACGTGTCAAGTTTAATTCTTCCCCATGTATTTGTTGGATACCTAGTAAACGTTTCTTCATACTTAAGTCCATTAAGTCTACATAGTTTTATTAAATTTATTTTTCTTAGCGTCACAAGACCATTTTTACTAGGCTCAGGCAGTCGCCGTTGAAACGTGGGGAAAGCCACACAGACACCCACATCAAATCAGCATCACATCACACACACACACAAAACAATAAAAAAAAAAAAAAAGGGGGAAATGGAAAACAGGGGAGTGTGTGTAGACGCATTATAAGCACCATCACATTGTTCAAACCGCTTGAATTGATCACATTGGAATTTACTCTCGCACCTTGTGACATCAGAACGGTTATTTGTTTTTACGCGCTTTGAGCGTATCACCCTGTACCAAGCCGTGCGCTAGAAAAAAGATGACAGAATTAGAAAACTGGCTAAAAGCCGAGGAATCAAAAACAAAGCAAACTTCACAAAATGTAAAAATAAGTGCAGCAAAGGTAAAAAATACAAGTACGCTAAAGCAATGCAGGCTTGGAAAGAAAAATAAAACAAGCCGTCATTGAATCACAGGAGCACTAAAAATCATGTACATAACGTCTCCACCCAAAATGTCGCGTACTCTCACAAGACCAATGTCGTGCGTGTGTTTGTTGGATTACATCTTGGTGCTAAATCCACTTTTTTCACAAGTCGTCATTGTTTTTGGGCTGAATTGGACTTGCTCGTTTTACGGGTCATTTGGATCACTTGGATCATGTATTGATTTTATGATATAAATAAATAATCAAGTAAATATATATATATATGTCTCACAATTACCCCCAAAGTTCTACCGTTTTTTTTTTTTTTCTCTCTTTCTTTTGTTATATTCTTTTGAAACTTCAATCATTATTCTTTAATTATTTATTGCTTTTATTAAAACCTCTACTGGTTTAACATATATTCCCTGAGTTTTCTTTTTTTTATATATATATAACGTCTCTCAACTCTTTTGGTGTGTCTCTGAGCGAGTGACTTATTTCTATACACAACTAAAAAACTGCTATACAATATGCAAATCCCATTGTTACTCGTTTACGCCTCTTTGGCGGCAAGTCTTCCACTAGACGTTTCAACTTTTATCAACCAAGTCTCTGAAAAAAGCCAGTTGGTTCTTCAATGGCCTTCTTCTTCTTCTTCTTCTTTTTCTTGGCCACCTTTCTCGTCGGACAAGACCAAATCCAATGACAGAGCCAAAAAGGAAAAAGACAATGAGTCTGTTGCTGTGGGTCTAGCAAGTTCAGACGACTACAAACAGCACTCGATCGTTTCACTGATTCCCAGATTTGCGTATGAGCGCTGGATCGAATCTGAAGCACACTATGCTTTTGAAGGAATTATTAGAAACACTGGAGGCTATGGGCCGGGTTTGGAGGACGTGTTGCCAGGTGCTGTTATTGCAAGTCCATCTAAGCATCGTCCAAATTATTATTATCAAGTAAGTTGCCAGTTGTGTCGATAGAAGCTAGGTTATTACATGAAATTCCTTGATACCTTGTCATTAAAACGGCTTTTTCTTTTTTTTTTTTTTTTTTTTTTTTTTTTTTTTTTTTTTTTTTTTTTTTTTTTTTTTTTTTTTTTTTTTTTTTAAGATTTAATTATTGATCTTGCTTTTTTTTTGTTATTTTTTGTCACCGTTGCTAACAAAAACTTTGATTTTACTTTGATTTTTTTATAGTGGATTCGAGACGCTGCTATTACCATTAACAACTTGGTCTTGCAACATGCAGACCAAAGGGCACAGAATGCCACTCTTTGGAATATCATCACTGACTATATCGAAAGCTCTCACAAAATCCAACGGGTCAACAATCCTAGCGGAACGTTTGAAAGCTTGGACGGTTTGGGCGAGCCCAAGTTTGAAGTGAATGGCACAGCTTTTACTGACCACTGGGGACGTCCACAGCGCGATGGCCCGGCGCTGCGAGCAATTACCATGGCAAACTTTATTTTTACTGAGGTCAAGTACAATAGGAGCGTCACTTTTGAGACTTACCGCAAAGTGTTTGATAACGTGATTCGTTACGATTTGGACTATGTTGCTTCTCGCTGGCACCGCGACAGCTTTGATTTGTGGGAAGAGGTGGACGGAAAACACTTTTATACACTGAAGGTGCAACACTATTCGTTGGTTATTGGGTCTAAGCTTGCTACAGCCATGGGACTTGGGGACAGTGACTCTGCCAAATCGTATTCGGCTCAAGCCGAGTATATTGCCCAGTTTATCAAGGATCGGTTTTGGGACTCTGAGCGCGGACACCTGGTGGAAACCTTTGGCCGTCCTCGCGGACGATCTGGTCTAGACTCTGCTTTGTTTTTGGGCTCGCTCCATTCGATGGACATTTTGAACTGGACTGGAGAGGACGATTCGGAAAATGATTTGTACGCACCGTACTCTGATGAGCTGCTGACTTCTTTGGCTCACTACATTACGTCGATGCGACACTTGTATCCCATCAACTCGATTCGTTTTGAAAAGTTTACCAACCTTGGCCTCAACTCGAGCATTGTGGGCTTTGGTGTTGGAAGATACCCTGAAGACGTGTACGATGGCTACGGAACTTCCAATGGCAACCCATGGTTTTTGTGTACAGCCACTGTGTCACAGAACCTCTACATTCTTGCCGACTATTTGATTAGCAAGCCTTCTAGCTACGAGCTTGTTGTCAATAACCAGAACAAGGCGTTGTTTGGCATCTTTTTGGACGGCCAAGACGGGTTTAGTTGGGACCACGATGTTAACTTTGCAATTTGGAGACGCTCGCCAGTGTACAAACTCCTGGTGACGCTGATTTTGGATTACGCAGACTCATTTTTGGATGTCATTCGTGAGCACCACGACGGGCAAGGCAATATGAGTGAGCAGTTTAACAAGTATAACGGGTTTATGGAAGGCGCCGAGAATTTGACGTGGAGCTATGGCGCCTTTTGGCAAGCAGTTCGTCAAAGAAGAATTGCGTTTGATAAGTTTAGAATGTTTGATGAAGAGAATTAGATAGAAAGGGGTTGGTGTGTTGAAGGTTTTCTTTTTTTTTTTTTTTTTTTTTTTTTTTTTTTTTTTTTTTTTTTTTTTTTTTTTTTTTTTTTTTTTTTTTTATTTTTCTATTTACTATTGACCGTTATGATGTTATGACGTTATGAATATTCATTCTATGATGTTTTTTTTTTCTTATGAATATCTTATGTTAGATTATGAATATATATATGAATGAATTGAATTCTAAGTTTAAATGTAAAACTATGATTATTTACAACGAGTTGAAGAATACGAATGGGTGTTTGATAGCAATTGATGGGTTTTTTTTTTTTTTACAAAATTACAAAAGATATACATTAAGCTTTTGAGGGTTGAATGAAGAGATAACAAGATAAACGGATTAGATAAAACAACTCATGATGATAAGGTAGATGTTTATCTCATTATCAAGGGTTTGAATTTTAAATACTTATCAAAAAAAAAAAAAAAAAAAGTAAATTTATTATTCATTTTGGGCGTACCATTGAAGCAATTATTAACCTACTGAAATTCTGGCAATTGAATACAGAGTTTGATTATTTCACTGCCCTTTGTAAAATATCCGCCAGGTTTAGGTTTCCAAAAATTACCCGTCTTCGACGAGTATTTAGTGATCACGTTTTGTAAAGTTTACCGTCACGTTACTATTTCAATAGTGTTTTTCAATGCAAAGTCACGTTTATTCGTCATTTCCTACTTTGGCGACCAAGGAAAATGTTTTCTAATTCCAAATGTTTCCGCCAGGGTTTGGGTACAAGGACTGAGAAATTTCAACAGTTTCCTATTTTGGACGAGCCCATACATTAGAGGCTTCAAAGGTAAAACTTGTCGTGATGTACACGTGAGTCACTGAGTTTAGAAAATTTCCTATCTTGGACGAATAGTAGTTTCCGCAAGGGTTAGGTTGGTGTTTAGAAAATTGTCCATCTTTGGTTGCAGTCACTGAGTAGAAACAAGGTGCCAGGCATTTCGCTGCTGCTAAGAGTTAGGTGAGACGGATTTTGGGAGGTGGTTGGGCTGGTCAGGGTGTATGCTGTGTGAAGGTATATCAAATAGAATAAAAAGTGGCGATACTAAAAAAAAAAAAAAGATGGCTTTGGAAGGCTTATACTGAATACTTTACTTACCATTTCAACACACTTGTTCATTTGAAAGAAGATGATGTGTATTATACAAGTTTTCAACACAATCTATTCTGCTTTGTGTTTGATCTTTGCTTGATTTATTTTTCCGCTTCAATACTTGATTCTCGATTAATGGAGTGAAAAACAAATCCACTAATTCCAAGACTTGAATCTACATATAATATAAATATTCTTTTTCCACTCTTTCTATTGCATTTAATAATCTATTGTATTTTACATTTCTCTTGTATTTGTTCAATCACAAAGCTTTTGTTTAAAAATCCAACCAAATAAAAATCGGCATTTACCAAAAAGTGGTAATTTTATAGTCGCTGAATGCTGAGTATGTACTCTACATGACTCACGTTATAAAAAATTCTTGAGTCATTTCACAGCACACACACACACACCAAACAATAGTATGTGTGTCTCATATTTCTATTTTTAAAGTGGAAGTTCTGTTTTCTACTACCTGTCACTGTGTGCTTTTTACTTGTATGTATTCTAATGATCCACGAGTCATCATGAAATCAAAAGTAGGGGAAACAATCACATTTCATCACATGACATTTACTGGATGATTCAAATCCATCCGTAACTAACTTGCTTCTTATTACATTGCAACTTGATAAAATCAACGCAACACCTTTATATTATATATTTATTTTACTCATGACGCTTGCTATTTTTTTTTATATTTGTTTATTTCTTTTCCTCTTTCAATTAATAAAGCAATGATTGGCGTTTAGAGCAATGAATTGACAAAAAAAATGCAACTTAATAATATATAAAAATAGTACAAAAAGCACAAAAATTCACAATAACGTAGAAAGGTTGCGGGAAGGGATCGATAGGTATGCACAAGCTTGTGCTGGCAAAGTTTTCATATCAACAATTGAACGTATGAACTTTTGAGCATTTGGAGTACATCTAGAGTACTCGCAAACAGTTGAAAAATTAGGTTCAAGCAATTAGCAAACTTTCGAAAAAGACATTTCAAGAGTTTCGCGAGCGTACGCGCTGTATACTTTCCATACATTTGTTCAGTATCAATGATGGATTGTTTTAGTAGTTGTTGCTTACTGTCAATATACCTTAACTGAGAGCGAGCTTTTATTCGCAAGCCAATCAAAAAAATGCCTTGAAAACTATCAAAATACTACACAGACAAAAGACTCCGTCCGGATAAAGATATACGTGTATTCATACTCATATTCTTACCCATATTGCAACAAAAGCCATTTAACATCTCTTGGCTGTATTCTAACCCTTTGTGTGCGCATACCCAATGCATGTGCTTAATCTAGACAAAGTGTAAAGAAATGAATAAACGAATTAATCTAAAGCCGATATCGGAATTAGATATAAATACAAGAGACACACAACGACAGATAAATGTTCACAAATACCCATCTAGACAATTTAGACACAGTGATAGGCACGGTCATACCCATGGCTAAATACAGATTTTTGCATTTCTTCAACTCTGCGGACTCAAAGAAACACCAACCTATTCCATTTATCCATCCAATCTTGAGCCATTCTTCAACCAGTTGTTGACTGACCGATAGCCAAGCATGGGTTATACAAAGAGTTAGGGTAGTTACGATTTTTCAAGAATATCTAAAGTAAGGCTAAGAGATTAAGCAAGGGGAACAGTAATTGGTATCAATCAGAGTATCAGTTCTGGTACTCGTGTCAGTATTGAATCATATCACAATCGATGACGAGCACTCGATGGGCGATACAAAGTTGTTACAAGTTGTTGTAATTGCAAGCCACAGATTAACTAAAACAGAAAGTGGCAGGAATAGTAGTTATCTGGGAGAGAGTGGGTAGGCAGAGAGAGTGTGTGTTTGGGTGCAATTGTTGTCTCTAACGTTTACTTGTGTGGGAGGCCTTTTTTTTTCATTTTGCATTGGCTGCCAAAATGCGGGGTAAATGACTAGCCTTTACATACCACCCATCTTACATACTAGTCTCTACTTGTATCTGCAAGTGCGTGCGTGCGTGCGTTGATAGAGGACTCATCAGCAAGAACCAATCAGAGCGGAGTAGGCCTACACACTAGGATTTGAAGCTGGAAATACATTCAAACTTCAACTATTTTGACACAATTACCGTTCATGGAAAATTTCATTGAAACTTTCATTTTTGATTTCTCTTATCAAAAGACTTTAACCTTTTTACCTTTTTGGAAATCTCCCGGTACTCCTCAATCGACTCGGGCTTTGGCTATTTCCATTGTCATCTTGACTGACAATCACACAATTGACTTTTGCCGGTTTATCTGTTGATCCAAACTGTCTTTTTTTTTTTTTTTTTTTTTTTTTTTTTTTTTTTTTTTTTTTTTTTTTTTTTTTTTTTTTTTTTTTTTTTTTTTTTTTTTTTTTTTTTTTTTTTTTTTTTCATAAATAATTTTTTTTGGTTGACTCTTTTGATATCCTTGTTTAGTCATTTAGCTTTTATCAAACTTAGGACTTGACACACCAAGAAAATAATCAACAAAAAATTTCAAACAATTAAAGTGCTGGCTTTATGTATGCATAAAAATAGTTTTAGGAGTCATTGGCCTTGAAGAATCATCTACACCTACAATTATCCATATCTATACATCTTTGCATATATCTCACCCGCACTCTAGTAGACCTTCTAATTAACTGTGTTTCTATCATTTTTATTGTGATTAGCATTTTTTTTTTACATCATCGATTATTGTTGATAGGCTTACTATTGTTTGTCGTTACTGTCGCCCGAAGAACAAGGATGGACAGAAAAAAGCATGTGAGCGAGTGTGCCTGTATGTGTTTGCACATTCGGCCCAATTCCGCAGTATTTTTTATTCTAGAAACTTTGATTTGATTTTTTGGTTCGGTAAAACCATTGTTCTTTTTTAATATTTTCAAGTATGCTTAAAGGTATTTGAATATATATCAATAAATGTATTTGGATTGGTGGGCATTTTTGAAATCCATGATTTATAACTTATCAAAACAACTAAAAAAGAGCATTCACATATTCCAAAATACCAACTCTACAGACTATCATGGTTATACACCACAGAGAAAGGAGATATGATGAAAAGTGATAAGGTACAAAAATTTTATTTTATTTTTACTTTTGATTGATGCATGGTTTTCAACTTTCATTCATACATTAATTTTTTTTTTTTTTCACATACCCTTTTGTTTTTGTGAAAATGGCCATGTGGATGTGGATCTGTGTTTGTTTTTATTCTACGATTCTTTATTGTAAGCTTGACTGTGATTACTGAACAATTTTTCTGTGATTACTGAACAATTTGATTTAATGTGATTACTGAACAATCTTTTTAGTGTGATGGAATGGCTCATTGTTATATCCACCAACACAATAAGAAATACAAGGGTCACAATTAACATTTGTACAATACAAACAATCAGAACAATAGGTGCGCCCAAAATACTCCGAAGGGAGAGAACAACTCAAAAAGTCCTCGGCAGACTTGGACACGAAGTTCCTATTAGGAAATAAGGAAGGAATGCAGGCAACTGTAACCTTTCTGAAATCCATAATGGGGTTATAAAACCGAAGTTTGGCGAAGAGAGTCAAGTGGGTATGAATTAAATCATACTCGGGCTAAACTCTCGCAAAAGCTTAAGTTGATGAGGCAGGAGACGATCGTATCGGTTGTATCCTATTTGAGATGGAACATGTGTTGAGACGCCAATAAGTACCACTAATATGTTTACATTTGGTGTTGTGTAATAATTGTTCAGCATATTCTATAACAAGTGATGTCATCAAGCCAGTAGGTAGCCACGTCTATAAACAATAAAATCAAAAAATCAAATCAACAATAGGTGCGCAAGCCGTGCGCATGTGCAGGGTTAGGTCTGATTGTGATGTACGAAAAAATGAAATGAAAAAAAGTACACAATAGGAAATACAGAGAAGCATAGAAAAAGAAAAAGAACATGAAAAACATGTTGAAGGGAAAATAAACTTCCGAAACGATTACAAAACAGGAGACAAACACAAACACCGACTGAAGCAGTAAGATAAAGAGAGTGGGATGGTGATAAATTTCTTGTTGATCTGGTGAATAAACAAAAATAACCAAGCTAGCCAATTTCTCTTATTATTTTATTTCAATTTATCTCGTTTTTTTTTTCTCTTTCGCATTGTTGTATACTTTTCTAGTAAATCTTTTTTTAGTTTATTATTATTACGCGCGCAACATTCTTGTACTAATTCTGGGGTATCTTGGCTACTTTTAAATTTCAAGACACAATACAAAAACTTTTTTTTAACCAAAGATTGGTTGTGTATAAAGGCCCTTTTTGGCAATTGGTAAAGAAACATAAATCGAGATTAAAAAAAAAAGAAAAAAAAAAGCAGACCACTAATGAAAAACATGAGAAA
>JAKTYL010000031.1:57190-109870 GCA_030578715.1 Magnusiomyces tetraspermus | reverse complement strand
TAAGGAGTATGTAAAACGGTTTTCTATATATTGAAATTTAAAAAGACTGAAAAATGACAAAAAGATCATGGCATTGATCATCAATGGTCTTTATTACCTTAAGTTTATTTTTATGTATTTATTTTTTCGGGTGATCTGTGGAACGTAACTAGAGCATCGGAATCAACAAGAATGCACTAGAATCGACAAAAGTACGGGAATTGGCAAAATATCGTGAAATCAATGAATACGACACGAGGACTACTTGCACGGAAGCTGGCCATCTTTTCAACACATGTGCAGACGTGAAGGTACGAGCAGGGTTGTATATATGCATGCAAGGGTATACAAGTGTATACAGGTGTATACAGGTGTATATACACATTATCACCGAGGTTCATGAGCTGGATTGTTGTTGTAGTTCAAGCAGATACGGAAGAATAGAGCGAAAAGGATGAGCAGATGGAATGACTTTGGTGGTGTTATACTTTTGCAAAGTTCACTAATTGTAAACAAAGTCAAGAACTAGCCATTGTGAAGTTGTATTTTTGGTCTTTCCTATATTTTGAATGTATCCAAACGTATCCAACCGTATCAAGGCTGGGTGACCACCCGACCTTCCCTCGTTGTCGGTCGTTTTGGTTGAGCCAAGACTATAAACAAAAAGCATGTAAAAGATATACGACAAGTACAATGAAATTTTAAGATAGCAGCACAAGCTCTCCGGAATTTTAGAGGCTTTCACATACCTGTTTTGTAAGTGCTGTTTAAAAAAAAAAAAAAAAAAAAATGTGCAATTTGTGTGAGACATGTTGCAAACAGCTTTTTCAAAGCCATTAATCCAGAAACTAAAAGAGTACACGTAAGGGAATTTGTTTATTGTTTTTATTATTATTATTATTATTATTGTTATTGTGTTTTACCGCTGGGGTCGATGACCCTTGTATTGACATTGTTTTCCATGCTTTGCGTACTTGGGTTTAGTAGTGTGCGCTGCGCAAATTCTACAAAATAATAATAATAATAATAATAACAAGACAAACGAGTCAGCAAAGGCCAGCCGTACTTGCCGTTTGAGACGATTTCGGGTGAGCGAGCGAGCGAGTGAGAAGATATGTGTGTTTATTATATGTTTTCAGTTTACTACAACTTTTCATCTGCGATACCATCAAAACTGCTTTTCTTTTTTTTTATTTTTTTATTTTTTTATTTTTTTTTTTATTTTCTAGGATTACGTTTCTCCTGCTTGGCTTTGTTTCCGTGTAGTTATGCCTTGGGAAATATGCACATAAACTTTCAAGGCCTGGCTCAATACACGCGCGCTGTGTTGGAGTCATGAAAGTCTAGACCTTGGAAACAAGCGACTCTAAGAATTGACAAAAATGAGTCCAAGATTGGTCCAAAAAAAAAAAAAAAGAAAACAGTTGTTCCATTAGCGCGACGTCAACGATGACTCAGGCCTTCTCTTTTGACTTGAACTCTTGTTTGTAGGCAGTTGAATAGCGATCTGTGTTGGTGTGTTGAATCTAGTGATTTGTTGTTCATGACTTGACTGGTTCTGAACTGGTTCTGGTCGAATCATGGTACATTTCCCCAGCCCTTTTCAACTCTTCCAGCACAACTGTACATCATCCAGGCCTTGGATGGACCTGTCCACACCGAATATTGCCAGAGCAGAAATGGCAAAAAAAAATAAAAAAAAAAAATAAAATAAAATAAATAAAATAAAAGGTCCCAAGATCACCAACAACGGTTTTTGATATAACGTTCCGTGCACCCGCCGACTTTTGGAATAGTCATTTTGGACCAAGTCGTTTTGGATCAAGTCGTTTTGACGCTACGTCTAGTGCCGCCGGCTCTCACTTCCAAGGCCCTTTTTCCTGCAAGGCCTGGCTGTCCTCCACCGGGTTACGGGCCACTCCAGAGTCTTTTTTATCTTTTAAAAAAAAAAAAAAAAAAAAAAAAAAAGGCCCAGGCGACGGTGCAAAAAGATTGACTTGAGTCACTTGTCAGGGCACAAGGGCAGTAGTAAAAAAACAAGGGAGAACGTGGCTAAATGCACCTTGGCCACAGCCGTGTGCTGGCAAAGCAGGAAAATGTGTAATCTGCCACTATTTATCCTCCCTGCCAGCACTGGCCAGGCTTGGGCTGTCGACACGGCTTTTTGTCTGCAACAAGGCTTCCGCAGAAGGAAAATAAAAAAATAAAAAACGAAAACCACCTCCCGCCTGAAACAGCCTTGGGTTTATAAATACTAGCCCTCTTCCCCAGGTTTTGCCAATTCTGTTTAATTTTTACTTATTTTTATTTAATTTTACTCATTTTTACTATACTCTTTAATTCTCTTGTTTTGTTTTTTTGTTTTTACCTGTTTCCTCCAAATTGACCTCAATTATCCATAATGACCACTACTGTTTCATCGTGTTCGACCACCACAATCAAATCCTCCTACTGCGTCGCTCCTCCTCGCAACAACTTTAGGCCACTGGGGGCCCACCACCACCCACTGTCTCCCTTCCAAAACGCCTACAACAACAACAACAACAACAACACTCGTAAGCGCGTGCCGCTACGCAACGTTCTCCCAGCATCGTTCACTGACATGTATGCGCCCGAAATCCTCAACTCAATCGAGCTCACGCCAGAAGGCCGGCCGTCGTTTACACAGCGCGACATTGTGGACTGGAAAAAAAACGACGTCCGATCGCTCTTGATTCTGCCTGAGCCGTTACCCGAGTGGAAAACGCCCGCCAGCAAGACCGGCTACACTATTCCTCAAATCATCGAGCCCGGCTACCGGGTCCAGATCCTCCCTCTGGACGCGACCGACGCCCAGATTGTGGAGATCCTGGTCGACTCTGACCTGTACAAAGAGCATGGGTTCGAGACACAGTTCCGGGTCCAGACCGCAGAGTACACAGTCAGAGCTGCGCGCGAACGACAAGCACGAACCGGCGCCGAGCTGCCGCTGTCCTCCGCTTCTCGCCCGTTTACAAAGCCCGAGTGGAGAAACATTATTGAAAACTATTTATTAAACCTGGCATGTGAAGCGCAATGCAGAGCCAATTTTCAGCAAATGTGCAGGCACATGAAACGCCAGAAAATGATTGCTCAGGAAGACGCCCACGGCCCTAATTCATCTCCTACGTCATCTCCGTCCACTCCGCCAGGAATCCCATTTCCCTCAAACTCGCCAACCTACTCGTCGGCCTCGCTGCTGGGAGCCAGCAACGGCTGCTCCATCAATGACGAAATCAACCGAAAGATCAATTCCCGGTCGAGCCCAAGCAACGCGTCCTGCTCGCCTCTGCTCAAAAAGGCTCTGTTGACGTGTCTGTCGACGTCGCCCAAGTACGCGTCCTCACCTCTGCCCACGGCTCCGGACGTGTCCAGCCAGCCGAGCAAGGCCCGAGTCTCTTTGAGCAGGCTGGAGAAACAGCAAATCTGGGTCAATGTCCAAGCAGCGCTGTACCAGCGATTAGGGCTCAACTGGAAGCCTGACGAGTTGATTTAACTTTTTTTCCTCCTCCTCTTTATGATTTAACGCTTCCTTTGCTTTTCTAATGAACCAAAATATACACCTTTTTTTTTTTTTGTATTTTGTATTTTTTATGACTCTTTTTATCTTTTGTAAATTTAATTTTAACCACGTCTCTAAATCCCTACATGTGTATTTTGTAAAATAAAATAAAATAAAATAATATAATATAAATAAAACTGGAGTCGAGTGTTTGCGCGGGCAATAAAGTTTTTTTTTTTTTTTTTTTTTTTTTTTTTTGGAGAGAGACTTGCCCATGCATGAAGAATGGAAATGAGCAAGATGGATAGTTTTTGGTTAGTTATAAGTTGGATGGTTATAAGTTGGATAGTTATAGTTATCGTTGCAGTTACAATTACAATTACACTTTTTTGTGGGGGCACATACATACAAACGGCCTGTTGCCTTATCTCGTGAAAGTGGCTACTCATGCACTTTGGCATGTTCGGCAATACATTTACGTGGTAGAGCCCATGCTGCAGCTATGTGGCGACAGGTTCTGTTGACGTGACATGCAGACAATTAGTATTCGGAAGTTTTAGGAAGACGGTCAAAAACAACTGTTTGAGGGAAATTAGGAATTGAATTCGGATGCGTGGTTTATAGAATTGGAGAGAGAAAGAAAGGCCTTGTGTTATTGACTGCTCGGCTCGTGAAAGACTAGGAAATGACGTCCAGGAGCACAAATGTATGGACATTATGTTGGGATTGGATGTATTTTAGGTGTTTTAAACTGCCCGTTAGATGGCCAGGGCTGTCCAGTTTGTCATATTTACATTTACATTTACATTAACATTTACTTTTTTTTTTTTTTTTTTTTTTTTTCCAACAAAAACATTAGATCAAGAACAATAAGCATTGTGCAGTGAGTATCAGGAATTGGATTTCTTTTAATGCCAAAAACCTCGAGTATTATCATCATTTTTGCACATGAATACTCTCCTTCTTCTTCTTCTTCTCTCTTCTGCCGAAGAATATCTGTGCCTAGGAATATACATGCCCACCATAAGTCCACACGTCGATCAAGCCGAGCTTCGGATGTTTAGATATCCATATACTCATATCTACTTCCAACCACTTTTTTTTTTTTTTTTTTTTTTTTTTTTTTTACACAAACGGCTCTGTGTTTCACCTCTCGCATAGCCTTTAAAATAAGCATTGCACATGGCAACTAGACTGAGATCTTATCTTCAGCTTACAAAGTGTGTGGTGTACGGCTAGACATGAGCACACATGCCCAAGTTGCCAAAGTTGCCAGTTGCTAGCATTGCTTCTGTCAAGTCTACAACCGACACTTGCTCTCATGAACGTGACAGTCTTGATCATGGACCCGTTTTGTCCTTGACCCGTGTTTGAGTCTTTACGAAACGGTTTCAAAACTCCAATTGTACCGGCCAGTGCGTTTGGCTTGAATATATATATATATATATATATTAATCAACCATGCTTAACAAAAGGTCAGGCTTTGTTTTTAAAGGCTGGGTATATATGCAAACCTCACTAACCGCGCCGAACCACATGTAAGCATGTTTATCGTGGCTACCAGGGCTATTCTAATCACTTTGCTTTGTCACCTGGGCGTTGACAAGGCCCGCAACGTGTTATTTGCGGAAGATACTCGGGCCATTTTTAGCTACAACATTTGTCAAGCTTTGGTCCCTTTTAAAAATAGTTGGTTCGAGGCGTCTGGAGGTATACGAAGGTTTACATTTATTTCTTTATGTATATATATGTATATATATGTATATATATATATATATATATTTAAACAGCTCTCTCTCTCTGCGTCCTTTTTTTTTTTTTTGAATTTCTCTCATCAACGCACCACATGAACTGGATCTTTTTTACTCACGAGCTCATGAGTTTGTTTTGAGAACCATTCCTGTAGAATCATATCTTGATACTCGTACTTCCAGCTTATGGCCCCATAAATCCATGACCATCCAGTCGAGGCTTAGGCTAGAAGAACCGGTTAACGGGCAAATATTGCCACTACCACCACCACCACCACTACGCCGTACTTTGTCTCCCCTCACACACAAGCAGTTTCAAGACTAGATTGGTTACCTGAAGTAAGCTTTATGGTCACACTTGGAGCTCTTGACTCTGGTTGTTTTCCCAAGGTTGTACTTGTAGCTATCTTCACTAGTAATTCCCATATCCAGAAACAGTATTTCATATTTATATGCCAAGTCCTCATCTTTCCAAAACCTTTATTTTCTTTTTTTTCTTCCAGGATTGTGTGTATGTGGACCCTGAAATAAAAAAAAAAAAAAAAAAAAAAAAAACTCCATTGAATTTTATGGCTTTTTTCATTCTTCTCAAAAAAAAAAAAAAAAAACGTGGGGTCATTCCCCTCCTCCTTTAGAAGAGAATGACTACTTAGTTCTGAGCGTAGCACATGCCTTTCAAAGCCTATTTTATTGATGTTGTTTGTTTTATCAACTTTTAAACTTTCCGGCAAACCCCTTCTTCTAAACTCTTTCTCTCTCTCTCTCTCTCACCCCGCCTTTTTCTCTGTTTT
The DNA here is from genome assembly GCA_030578715.1 of Magnusiomyces tetraspermus. Taxonomy (NCBI): domain Eukaryota; kingdom Fungi; phylum Ascomycota; class Dipodascomycetes; order Dipodascales; family Dipodascaceae; genus Magnusiomyces; species Magnusiomyces tetraspermus. The sequence continues at coordinate 103,829 of JAKTYL010000031.1, read as the reverse complement.
AACTTTCTTCTACACCCTGATGCACTCACCCAACGGACTTCCATCAGACTTCCAACGGCGTTATGTCTTTGATCTTCTTAGAATCTTCGGTACTCTATTGATCCTCGTTTTTACTCATTGTATAACGTTATGGACTGCAGTTTTATTAATGAACTTTTTTTTTTTTTTTTTTTTTTTTTTTTTTTTTTTTTTTCGAATCTTGTTCTAAAGTTGGGACTTGAAAAATAAATTATTTATGACATAGACCATCTGACAAAAGTTAAATTAATATATATACATATGTATAGATGTATATAAAAACGCATATGATTCAAGTGTACAGACTAGCAAAATCACAGTCTCTTGTCTTCTTTCTCCTCTCCGGTACACCTTCTCCTCACAGATTTACCTTTTTGCGCGCTTATTGGTAACCAAGTTGGTTTGGGTTAGGACTAGATCCAAAGTGGTACAAGAGAGAAGCATAGAGTGAATAGAGAGGTAGAGAGATATAAACCCTTTAACCAATTGAACTTGACTACTCAAGCCATGAGCAAAAACTGAATAGTTCCGAACGGGGTAATGGATGGTTTGATTCAGTGTTACAGAAGGAAAGATATTGTTTTAAAGAAAATAGAAAGAAAAAAGTTGCCATCCACGAAACAGTGTTTGCCAGTGAAGCGCAATGGCTGATTGTATAAATCCTCTATCTAATGTAAAAAAAAAAACAAACGGAACTTGGAGGCGCGCGTGTCTCCTGAGATTGATTTACAGACTCTTTTTTCAATGTCTGTCTAGAGGAATCGAAACACTAGTCAGAAAGACATGTTTTGAAAATATACATGCGTATATATGACAAAAAGATAAACTGGAGTCTACATAATATACACTTCAATGACCCTTTCAGTAATTGATGTTAATTAAACTAATTGTGCTTAACTAATTGATCAGTTTGTTAAAATTGATCTGCCACTTTAGCTTATTAATATATTTAGCTTTTTTTTATTATTATTATTATTCATTCAGGGTTCTACTGAGTTATTATTTAGATTCATGGCGATGATCTTTTGGGATATAATTGTATTATTGATACATTAGTTTCATTTTATTATTATTATTTTTTTTTTTTTTGATAATTGTGTTAATGTCTACTTATTTCTATATTTTGAAAACCCTTGTCGTTTTGTAAAATGGCAACTCGAGTAATTTGTATCTTAATCGACTATCAGTATTTCAAAAATAGCCGAGCTAAACATTGCTACTGATGCAGCTGATTTGATGTCTGTGGCTGCTAGACATTGGTTGATTGTGTAAAGTACATTTTTTTTAATGAAATACATGACAATCTATTTAATGCTAGCTATTAATACTAAGTGATAAAACCAGTTGCTGATGCTAGTTGGTACTTGGTACTTGAAGGCTTCACAAATGTGATGAAATGTCAGCTTTTTTTTTTTTTTTTTTTTTTTTTTTGATCAAGGCTGTTGGGATATACCAAATATCCAATTTCATCACAGTTGTTCTCAACGGTTTTTAATTTGTGAGTCGCTTATATCTCAGTTATATTTCAGTTACTCTCATTATTATTTTATATTGAAGGACGTGGCTTTTGTTATACTTATTATTGACAAGCATTAGTAGAACCATAGTAGAACGCCCATACCGAAACCGCTTGTTTTCAAACTTTCTTTGATTTGTGCTATTATTATCATTATGATATTATCATCATCACAAACATCACTAATATCATTGAGATCATTATCCCTTTTACGTTTGTATTTGATACAGCTAGGTTATGACAGTTTGTTATTAATTTTGCTTGCTTACAACTCTTGTGTGCACTGATTAGCATCTATGTCCAGTTGATTATCGTTTTATCATTATATTTATTTGAATTTATCCAGCTGTAACAAAAAATATATAAACTAGCGAACTACATTCGAGTATATTAGGATATCTGTGACAATGCTTTTAAACAATAAACAGTGGTAATATAAATAAAGTGTTTAATGAAATCAATAGTGTGCTAATAATGTATCATGTAAATATACTCTACCAAGACACATGCACCAAAACCTTTTTTTTTTTTTTTTTTTTTGAATTGATTTATCGTCACTATTGCAAGTATCACTCATTTTCAATTGATCCCTTTTATTTCTTCACTACAAGAAGCGTACTACTAGAGCTGTATCACGATCATTGTGTCATTCTATTTCATTATTTCATTGTCTCTACGATCCCCTGACACTTGAAGCTTTTCGTGACCTTTTTAATAGTCATAATCACACGTCTTTTGTCTCTTACACTTTGGTGATACCCAAGTTGTTGTTTTAATCATCATGCTTGTCGTGATTATATTATTCTTATTGTCGTTCTTGCTGGCACTCGATCTTTGTTGCCTTTTTTCATTGTCATTGCCTCCACACTCTTTCTTTCTTTTGTTTTTGTTTATTACTTCAGCAATCTTTGTTACAATAATAATTCATTTTTCCTTTCAGTTTTTTATAAAACGTGCCTTGATTAGTGTATGTGTCTAGAGCTTAAACACTTCACGGCCAGCTGTTTGTTATTTCATTTTATTTTGCTAGTTTGAAAATTTTTTTTTGCTCGAGTGCTTCTTCTCGTCATTAAATATTAATAAATGTTGATAATATTGAAAATAATGTAGTTGTAAATGTGAAAATCCATTTTTGTAATATATGCGATTAATTAAACGATTAATAGAATAAATAATAAATAAATAAATAAATAATAAGCTTTTAATAAATAAAAATGTATGCTTCATGTAGTTCTTCTAATTTTTTTTTTTTTTTTTTTTTTTTTACAAATTCATGGCACTTGCAATAGCAGGACCATACAAAGTACCATCCAAAGCAGGCTCCATTTTGAATTTTGTGTCCAAACCGTCCAGTTTAGCAAAGATGTCCAAAAAGGTTTGGCAGCGTTCCCTAAACATTGGATACTTTTCAATAACAGTTCCTGAGTACGCAATGCAAATAGTCTCGTTTGGCATTGTGGTTTCAATGTTCTTTGTCAGTGCTAGTAAATATGCTGCAGTATAAGCAGCTGAACGACTTGAAACAGCTTGGAATATTCTGCACACTTCTTCAACTTCTTGCAAGTTGTGGTTGTTGCTGCTGCTTCCAAACTCGTATCTAGTAGACTCTTCTAAGATGCTGCGAGCCTTGTCTAAATCTCCATTGAGGAAATGGCCTTCAGCTTTAGACATGATTTCAGTGTCAAAGCCGTACTTTTCTTCAAACCCGCAAAACAGATCAAATTTGTTGTTGAATGCTTCTTTGATCACCAATCGCGAAATTTCGCCAAGATACCTTCCAGAGACTTTTGTCTCAAAAGGTTGGAACCCAGGGCGCTCTACTTCGGAATCAACTATTCTGTCCCACTTGGTTTCTGGAATAATATTGCCACCTAATAACGACAGCTCAGTATTCACAAGTGCCTGCGTCACTTTTCCTCCTTCTTGGGTCATTGGTAGGATGGCAGATGCATTGACACCAGTTCCCAAAATCAAGGCTGCTCTGGTGTTTTTGGAAAAATACGAATGCGACACTAGCGATGCGATGGTATCATTAATGATGGCAGTCAACTGAATGTCAAGTCCTAAAGCTTTGAAACATTTCGAGAAAACGTCATTCAGTTCCCAGCCAATGATTTCGTTTGCAACCGTGTATCCTTTTCCCATTGTCAAAATGATACCTTTGCTGATATCCTCGAGCTGGGAAAATGGAAATGACCAGGAAAGACCCATGTACAGCTTCTTGCAGGATGTTACATTTGCAGACTTGACAACGTCTTTAATTTTGTTGCAAATCCACATGAAAAAGTCGTGTCCCGATGAGTTTTTGAGCGAATCAGTGATGGGATATTGCGTGGAATGTAACAGTGAAATTGGAGTAGTGGAGTCGCGGCCAGCCAAGTTTATCAAGGCTACACGAAGCGTCGAGCCACCCACATCGACAGACAGAAATGTACCAGTTTCACGACCTGACGGCAGTGAGGTTAAAAGAGAAGGAAGCATAGTGGGTGATTGAGAATCGTTCAGAGACTCTTTCATGGTTTGAGAAAGAGAAGAAATAATAGGAACAAGGGTTGATGGATGAGACAAGGACAAGAATTTTGATTGAATGGACTTGAAGTTCATGTATTCGGTCGAAGGATATTTGATGAAAGAGTATGCTGGTCCTAATAATTGGTGCATATCAGAATCTAAAGACAAGAGGTTGTTGAGAGTATTTGAGTTATCTTCAGTAAAGTTTGAGCTTTGCTTCAAACTAATGCTTTTGACATTATTGGTGTTATTGTATGCGCATGAGTTGTACGTCGTCGAAGATAACGAAGAGGCTGAAGAGTGGGCTGTCGAACAAAGCGAGATAGATGAGCAAAAAAATCGGGAATCGCTATGAGTTAAGTCTGGCACTTCTTCATCAGTAAGAAAGTCGTCTGAGAGTGTGCTATCTTGACCATCCCACGAATGTTGTGGAATTAAATTGTTGAGTTTGGAAGAGTAGGAATGCAAAAAGAAGTCATTTTTGGAAGAGATTTCAAAGTCTGGCAAGATATTATGCGAGTGAGAATACATTTTGAGTTTAAACGTACAATGAATGAATAATTAAATAAATTTGAACAGATAAATAGATTCAGGAAGTAAATTAAACAAGTGAATGAATCAAAGTGAGGAAAGAGATAAGGTTTAAAAAACAGAGGGAAACTGCCGGGTTTTAAATGATTTTAAGTTTTTATAGATTTCTGGGACGAGGAAAATAAGAGAGAGCTATAGAAACGCTTGAGGTAACACTGGTCAATGTAGCGTTGCAAAGCAACGGGATTAATGGAGGTTAGTGCTGGACAAAATAAGGCTGGTCTATTTGTTACATGCCTTTTGTCTAGTAGCAGCATCTGCTTGTTTATTTGCATCATACACTTATGGTCCTAGCTCAACCAGCCATTTATCCCAAGGTCGTAAAAGAAAGGAAAGAGGTGAAAGAGGCTTGGTTGTTGGACTTAATGAAAGAGGTCCTTTATTATCTTGAAAAAAAGAATTATAATTCACGAATAAAATAAAACCTGAATTTTTCTCGACTCTCAAGGCGCACCAAATAATCAGCACTCACCAAGCCCTCGTTCTGGTATTGCGGTTGAAAATATATTAATAGCCCTCCATTTAAATTTTATTTCGAGTCTTTACTCTTTCGCAAGTTTTTTCCCTATTGGGAATTATGCATAATAATATCTGCACTGTCTAAATTTAATGGGCCAGTCAGCTCGCTCCGAGAGAACTTGTTAGACACGATAAACCGTTGTCTACAAACTTTTTTTTTATAATCTCCAGACATCAACACATGGTTTAGTCCGGTCAAGTCTTTGTTGTCGTTCCGCCTGAAAGACTGAAACCCCTGCGATCAAGAAAATAAAAAAACAATGACATATGCGATTATAACTTTTAACGATATCATTAATTAATATACTCTCACTTCTTGCTTGCTTGTGATGTCTGTGTGTTCAAGTACCATTACTATTGGGCAAAAGCGTCGTTGAATAAATTTAGATCTGGTGCTAAATCTGGGAATCCATTACCTGCTTGTTTTGTTTCGAGAAATAGAAATACATTATTATTTCTATCACGAAAGACACTTTTCCCTCATACATTAGAACTTTTTTACACCAAAAAAAAAAAAAAAAGTGTCTTGTAATTTGTGTATCTAAGGGGAGGAAGATTTGCTACAGCCTCACAACAATTTGACAATTTGACAATTTTTCTCAAAAACGAAAAAACGAAAAATTTAAACTGAAAAAAAAAAACGGCTGTGCAGGTTAACCTGAGTGTTTTTGCGAAAAAGCAAGCCTCCCTGTTGGTTTTGTTTTGATTTTATTGTTTAGAGGCGTGGCTACCTACTGGCTTGATGACATCACTTGTTATAGAATATGCTGAACAATTATTACACAACACCAAATGTAAACATATTAGTGGTACTTATTGGCGTCTCAACACATGTTCCATCTCAAATAGGATACAACCGATACGATCGCTTCTTGCCTCATCAACTTAGGCTTTGCGAGAGTTTAGCCCGAGTACAATTTAACTCATATCCACTGGACTCTTCTTGCCGACTTCAGGGTTGATAATTCCATCATGGATTTCAGAAAGGTTACAGTTGCCTGCATTCCTTCCTTGTTTCCTAATAGGAACGTTGCGTCCAAGTCTGCCGAGGACTTTTTGAGTTGATCTCTCCCTTCGGAGTATTTTGGGCACTCTTTGAGTATGTGCTCCGCGGTCTCAGGATCGTGGCGATCTGTACTAGCCTACTTAGTACCTCTCTGGGCTTATCCCGCATTACTTCTTCTATCTTGAGAAATTTAGCTTTAGTGTTTACCTTCACGGTATCTGCAATTCTTCTGTAATAAACTACTTTATCCCCTCCTTGGTACTCTTGCTGCCACTTCTGGATTGATTCTTTGTTGACATGTTTTAATGCCTTCAACTTTTCCTCATACTTTTCCGATGCGACTCTTTCGTCATTTGGCCTTTCATATGTGGGCCGACTTCTTCCCTGGTTTACAAATTAATGTAATAGCTCTTTTTCTTATCTCTTTATCCATCTTTTCGTCGCAAACTGTTATCCAGTTTGAGTGTTTCATTTTATTTTTTGGCCAGTACGGTTCTTGGAGCAGTAGTATATTGGCTACTTTGTTTTCCATGATTATTCTTGTTGATTCGTCTTTTTCCTGCAATTCAGCTGATAGACTTTAATAATCATTATTAGTGGTATCAGTTGTTGTAGGTTCCTGGTTATCTCCATTATCAGAACTTTCGTTTTCTTCTTCTAGTACGGCAAACATGTTGGTGTCTCCCTTTGACTTTTGTTCTTCAGTTTCTTTTTTCTACAAGACCTGATCTAGCAAAGAAATTGCTGTGTATTTGGGTTTTCTTTCTTCTCTGGCTTTTTGTGTGAATCTTTCCCATGCTTGGAATTTCTTCCTTACGGATTGATTTCTGCTTATGTATGCGACCACATATTTTGTGATCATGACTACGTTCACTCCTCTAGTCGCAGCTCCATAGTGTTGTGTTGTTTTGAATGTGATGATTGCTACAGCATACTTCTCGTTGTTTCTGTTAGGGCTCTTAGCTTCAAATATTCTTGGTCTGCGCAGTAGTTCGATGCCTTCTTCGTCGAAAGCTTCTTCTACTTGTTCCACAGTGGTGTCTAGTTTGAGTCCCCTTATAACACCTTTGCACCATGGCTCAGTGTCTAATTTTTTGTAGTTAGGGTCTAGTTCACAAATTGCGTCTCTAACTTCTTCAACTTTTTCTTTGTTTTTGAGATAGACAGTCCAGTTGTTTTTACTGGTAAGTCTCATAGAAGCAATAGTGCCTTTTCCTAATTTTTCATTGATCTGTTTTGCTAGTTCTTCTCTTTTGATTTGCTTTTTAACGTCAATTACTTTGATGTAGACCACTCCAAGAGCCTTCATCTTTTCGTCTCTGATGTCCTGGACTTCTCTTATGGCTTTGAGGTCTGCAGCTGGTACCGAAACGCATCCGCCCCATACTGGCACGCCAGACTGAATGATTACTGCTTTTGTTTTCTTTGCATCTCTTTTGACAGCCTGGATTATTCTGTTTTGGATCACTGTTGTTCCAGCTGTGGTGTAAATCATGTGTTTCAGTTTGATTATGTCTTCGCACATTTTACGCATTTCTATTTTGTGGTTGGTAATTGATTTTCCATGGTTTGTAAGAACATCTTTTTGGAACTGTTCAAGTTTTTTTGTCGTTTTGGTTGCACCTTTTATCAAATTTACTTGAGAAGAAATTGACTGTTTGATTCAGTTCTCTTACTAACTTTTCAATTAGAAAAGTGTTGCCCGAAGCAGATGCCGTTTTGGCTGCCCTTCTTAGGATGTCTGTCTCGGTTTCTGCTGTTTTCAGGTTCCGTTCCAAGATAATAATCCTTTTTCCCGGTGACGTTTTTTCTGTTTCATTTTGTTGGCTGACTTTTTTTTCTTTTTCTTTCTCGCGTGTTACAGCCAAAGCCATGTTGCGATCTATTTGGATCACTCATTTCAGTGGTTTATCATAAGAATCTTTCTGTTGCTCCTTTGGTTCTTCATCTAGTTTGGTTTTAGTTTCTGTTGTGCCTTCTATATTGTTGGGCATCACATCGTCATTGCTTCCCGTTTCCGACAATTCATTGATTTCGCTAACGATTTCAGCGACAGTTGTTTTTAATCCTATTTGCTTTCTGATCTTTTGATTGGGCTGTTCATTGATTGCTGTTGGAGAGTTTGGATCGGGGCAGCTTCTCTAGCCAGAGGGCTCCAAGCGTCTGGGGTTTAGGTCCACCCCAGTTTCATTGCTGGTATTGTTGCCTATGGCCGGTTTCCTGACAGTAGGAGAGAAAAACTCCTCAGGCGAGCTGATTTGGTTATCAACATGCATTACATCGTCTCGCGATGCTGAATTGATGTTTTTTGAGCAATCCGTCAAAAAAAACTTTTGTAGAAAAGCTTTTTCGACGAAATGGAATAAATATCTTTTTTGAGTGCTATATATCAACAGTATATCAATAACCTTGGGTCTATTGATATGCTAAACTTGGAAAGCTCCCAGCATTTAGATATATTCAACTAGCTAAATGCTATTTTATTAAGTAAAACAACAGCTTGGCAAAGAGCCCGGAATATGCTTTATATGTTAAAACCTTTGAAAATGACAAATAACCATTTAATTGTGTAAATAACTACGATTAAACACCAAGAAAATCAAGCAGTGATTGTTTAGTGAATACTACAGAGCTTTATTTGATGAACTTTTTGTCCTCTGAAGTGTTTCAATTGATTTTGTATAATAAATTGGTGTTTTGGCAACCATCACCTTGCTCATTATCAAGAGGGATATTAAGCTAATGACATTATACTTCTTACTATGGGCTATTCTAATTGAAACGAGGTTTGCGCCTTCCACTTGCCGATGAAAATATTTGTATATATTTCCAGTCATACTTTGTCGATGATACCACTAAACTGGATTGATCGGAAGGCTTTTAACTATCTATATTGTTATTTTCCTATCAGTAAAGCCCACCTGCAAACTATTTATTAATATTACCTAAAGCAGCGTGTTTTTAGCACAATTAAGCCAGTAATGTGCTTCTTGATAGAGCCAAGTTCTTCATAAAGACATTATAATACAATTTGCAACACAAAAATTAATTGAATCTTGTATAATTGGGACGTTATTGTAAATAAACTAATATCGAAGCTTAATTAAGTCAATAATCAAAAAATTATAAAGTTCATTTGTACTAATAACTGAAGCAACGTCAAAATTTCTGGTCGATCAGAACCAAAGAAAAAAGTGATCTTAGAAAGTTTTCGTCAAAAAGCGAGGGTATAAATATTTCTTGACCTCAACAATTTCTCGTTCCTTTCCGTTTCTCATCATCATCATTGACATTATTTTTTTCTTTCTTCATCACTTTTGATTGAGTTTGACTTTGGCTTTGATCATTCAACGTTGATAACGATACAGCTGATACCTGGTGCACACTCAAAGGGTTTAGGGGCTTTAATAAATACATGGTTTGGCAAGGGCCGGGGAGCGAAATGTATTAAACTATATCATAACAACAAAAGATGGATTAACAAACAGATGAGTCACTAAAAGCCATGCTAGCCTTAATAAAATTGATTTGATAGCATGTTGAAAAAACGGAATAACGTGAGCATAAATAAAAGGGAACTAAAATACTGATCATTAAAATATAGCATAATCAATCCGTTTAAATTGCTGGCTTTAAGTAGAGCGGTTTCTACTTAGCCAACAGCATGCTGTTTACTTATTAATCTGAGCGTTCTGGGAATGTTATGGTGCTTAATTTTCAATGCTGGCTAGTCAAGCCAATTCAAATCAAATCATTCATTTTTTCTTTCCTTATTCATCATTATCTTGTTTATCATGGCCGACAATTATACTGATAGCACAGCCGTTGTTGTTGCTGTTATTTAGTTTATATAATTTAATTTATTTATTTTATTTTGAATTTAATACTGGATTACAGCAAAATCCTGAGAAACCCGGCACGAATTGTAAATATTAATCCAATCCATTCATTTGTCCAAATTTCGTTCACGAAATCAACTGGAGCGAAGCAGTTTGAGTCTCAACTTTGAATTTCATGTGAATGCCACTGGAATAGAACCCAAGTTTTTAATTTTAACTCCAGAACAAGTCAAGTTCGCATCTTGCGAACGATTGCATGTAGGTCCACTTTTTGGCGTTTCAAAACTTGCAACAAAAAAAGCTACCATGCGGATATCCAAACTACTTAAATAAATTATAAACTTTCTAGATTCGTAGAACCAAACTTGAGGAATCGAATACGGAGCAAGCACTACATATCATTAAAAATGTTAAACACACGAAATAAATTAAATATTTTCAGTTCCGAAACTCGAGTAAAATGGCAAATTTTTGAAATGCCGCACTATTATCTTGTCTATTTTTCCGTTTCTCCTTTGATTATGTTGCAGCTACCAGTACAATTCTATTTTTGCAACAGATCTTAAGCATTCTAACTATTATTTTTTCATTATTTTCATTATAAATTGGTTTAACGACAAAAAGAGAAAGAAAACAAAACGCATCTTTTTTTGAAAACATTTTTACAAGTATTAATTATAAGGAGCTGCGCCCATAGTAATCCACAACGAAAGTTGCTCAACATAAACTGGGCTACAATGAGGGTCAAACAAGTTTTGTGTTCGAGACCGAATATTTCGTATTGCTGACGACTCGCCGCGTGAATTTGATGATGACGGTGATGATGATACTGATCTGTTGTTGTTACTGTTGCGGGAGCCGTTGTTTGTATATGAACCACCCGCATCAACGGAACTTGACGATGACAAGAGTTGATTATATCTAGTATTAAAACTTGATCTCTTTGTTCCACCGCTGCTGCCGTTACCATTAACACTTCTACCAGGGGAATTATTAATGTCACCAGTTAGAGAGGCAGTTTTGTTTGCCAATCTTCTTGATTTCGTAGGCAACATAACCTCTTTACTAGCCTCTTGGGCGACAACCACAAGCTCTACAAGGTTCAATCCAGTCACCAGCCTTACTTCATACCTATTCACAATAGGCTCCATGTCGGTTGCCCACGGCGACGTTTCTGATTTCTTAAACGCTGCGACTTGGGTCTTGTTGTGTGTAAGCTCAACGTTGTAGTAGCTGCTTGTGTTGAGCCACTCGTGTAGCAACAAGTTTAAGGAAAAGGTGTGATGGTAGTATGGTACCCAAAGTGAAAAACTGCGGTTTACAAAATTTTGCGAAAGCGGAAACTTGTATTGGATACTGGAAAGTTGGCTAGCCGGCGGGACAAGGTTTTTAGATTGATGGTATTTGGTTAACGTGGGAATCACGGACGCCAATGTTACATCGCAGATTAGAGTTGGGTTATTGGTAGAAGAAGTAGTATGTCGGCGTCGAGAAGTATTTGTAGATTGGATAGATAACGGATGTATTAGTTCTTGAGCCGTTTCAGGCTCTTCAACTGTTGGTTCAAGTTTAGTATTAGCTGTTGATGGTATCGTACTTTCTTCACTGTTTAGTTTTCTTCGAGATCTTGTGTTTCTAGTATCCCTTTCTCGAATCTTTTCATTTACTGAGGTTTCACCATCTTCACTACGTTCCAAATCCTTAGTTTTCAAATCAATAGGTTGAGTATCAGGACTCTGCAAACGAGCTGAAGCCCTTGTCTTCAAACGAGTGGATTGAATTACACTTGCAGAAGAGTTGTTGAAATTTGCATCCGCTGCTTCGTTTCTCTTGTTAGCTTGTGTGTTGTGATTAATTCTGCTGCTACTTCGTGTTCCACGCAAACTAGGTTTGGTTCGAGAATCACCTGATGTCTCATCTTTGATTTCGGTATCTTTAGTTTCCTCAACTTGCTCCGTTTTGCCTGCTTGTGCTTGTTTAGCATTAGGCAATGCTGGTTTTGCCTTGGTACCCGCTTTTGATGTTTTGGTATTTGTTTTTGGTGAAGGTTCAGACTTGGTCTTCAGTTTTAGCTCAGCAGAATTAGTATCATCGGCATTAGAGCTATTATTATCTAATTGGTTTTTCCAAGCAGATCTAGTCGTAGTTCTTCCTGTTGTTGCAGTAGATGCAGCAGCTCCATTGCGAGTTCTCAGCCTTGTGGTTTCTTGTTCTTGTTGATGCACGTCTTCTTCTACATCATCTGTCTCAGGTTCATTCTCATTTTCAGTCTCTTGTTGCTCTTCTCTCAAAGTATCTGCAAATGTGATACTCCACTCTGAATATCCTTCGGGCACAGGAACCTTGATAGCTTTGAAATTCTTATCATATCTTGCCATAAACGACCTTTGCAACGCAAGCGCGCTTTGGTATCTCTTAGCGGCTTCTGTGTTACTATTCCCATCCTTTTTCCCATAAACGGTTTGTAAGAATTGCAAAAAATCAGTTATGCTGTTCTTAAACGTATCTGGATCCATAAACTTTCCTTTCCATAATAATTCTTCAGCCTGCCTCGTACAAAGAATGACATCATTATTATCAACATCTGCTTTATAATTACTTGGAATCATTTTCAATTTCTTTGCCATTTGCAAAATCTCCAGGTTATTTTGTTTTGTTGGAGGGAAAATAAAATGTTCACACAAGTGTGTTGCATTTTTGCTTCTTGGTTTATAAGTTTCAAGCTCGTAAAGTAAACTAGTTTCCATTTCTAAAACTTGAGATGCGTATTGTGTATACTGAGCTGGGATTTTTGAGATTAGGAAATAGGTATGAGCTGCTGAGTGGAGTTGAACAGAGGCATTGGAAATTGGCGAAAAAAGAGAATTGTAGGTTTGAGCATTTAAACAAAGGGTATCAAAGTCTTTGATGATTGAAACTTGAGATTGGTATTGATGTTTTTGAAGTTTAATGTCAATTTCAAATAAAGAAATGGGATGTTGGATTGTTTCGTAGTAATCTGGATATTCTGTGCGATCTGGAAGGACTTCGAAAGGTGATAAGAGCTCTGGAGATATTTTTGACTTGACATATTCTAGAAGGCTTGAATAGAAAGCAGTGATGTCTTTTAAAGCTGGTTTAGATAAAGGCTTAGATGCGGAGTTTGGATATGCTCTTTTTGTACGCATATTGTTTGAAGAAAGCCGCGCAGAAGCCGCCTTTCGTTTTGTGCCTGCCATTGAAGTTGTGTGACGTGTATTTTTGGCGTTTTTTGTTAGTTTTGATATGGCTGGGGATAAGATTATCTGATGTGTTAATATGTAGTTCAAAGGAAGCTAAAGAGTTGTTTTTGGAGTAGGTGGTGGTAGTGGTAGTGGATAACACCAAGGAATGTATGTATATACACGGCTCAAGACAAAAGTGATTATATTAGACATTAAATAAAAAAATAAAAAAAAACAATAATAAAAAACAATAATAAAACCGTAAACTATCTAAACATCAGCATTAAATCACCTTGACTGTGAACCTTTTTCTCTTCCTTGAAAGCTTTAAAAGCACTGTTGACTTTTTCTGAAACCCATTCTCGTTCTTTTCTGGGTATTGAAGATGACGATATGACCTCCCATCCTCCATTTCCCAGCAATGTTAGCAGTCCTTCTCTAGCTCCATTAGAAAAAGATGAAAAGGATTCAGATTTTTTGTGTTCTTCAAGTGTGGGCATAACCAGATCTGAAGTACTGATGCCAGGCGTTGTGCCGTTTGCAGTGTTATTATTATTTCGGCTTAGACGATTCTTGCCTAGAAACATGGAACTGATGGATTCCAAACTACCCACAATGGGTGCACTTGAGTCTGAATGATCTTCTCGTCGACTGATAGAACCTCTTTTACCAGTATTGGTTGGTACTACTGGTGTTTCAATATTATTTGTATTGGTATTGATGTCCACATCTCCAGTGCCTGATGATAGCGAAAAACTACCTCGGCTCTTGTTTTTACTTCTGTTACGTGACCGGCCGCTTCCATGCTCTTTGGGAGTCTCGCCTTCTTCATTGTCGCTTCCTTCTTCACCAGCAATAGTTTCCATCTCATTGACAGTACTCTTGCGTTTAGTTCGTCCACCAAACATCTTGCGAAACTCTTTTAATGGCCTTTGGTTAATATTGCTCAGACTCACAGGATGTTCGACTGTTGAAATGTCTATAAAATTGTCGTCAGTGGCATCAACTATTTCGAGTAAATATTTCTCGCGTCGAGAGTGATCAATGCCAGAGATCCCTCCAAACAAAGGGTTGTTGAGCATATCAGTTGAACCATAGTCCTCAGAGTCAATAATGGCATCAGAGTCATGGATATTCAACCGTCCATTTGCGTTTTGAAGAAGAGCCTCGTGTTCATCATCCGAACCTGCGGATCCGCAAAGACAAGATAGTACTGCATTCATGTCATGAACAAAAAAAAACCAGAAATCAACTGATGTTGTCAAGTGTTGTAAATAGTTGGGAAATGTTATGTATTGGGATAACTAGTGTTGCTGAAGCATGTGGAATGGAGAAAAATAAAATCAAAAAAGCCTTATCTTTCCAAGCAGGGTAATTCAGGTGACTATCAACTAGTATTGACCGCTGGCATTTTCAGTTTTTTTTTGTTTTTTGACTCTTTTTTTCTTGTTATTTGTTTTTTTGTTTTTTTTTGTATTTTATTTTCAACGTTCTTAAGCATTCGAATAGGCATTCATCATGGCCACCAGACAAGCTTATAAAAGAGTATGTTCATCTTGTTCATAATTTTTCTTAGCTTACAATACTAATTCCTTTTTTTTTTTTTTTTTTTAGCTCACTCGTGAGTACAAAAACCTCGAAGCCAGTCCAGTTCCCTACATCACAGCCAGACCTGACGAATCCAATATTCTTATCTGGCACTATATTATCGATGGACCTCCAGATACTCCCTATCAAGGTGGTCAATACCATGGAACTCTTACTTTCCCTGCCGACTACCCCTTTAAGCCTCCTGCTATCCGAATGTTTACTCCTTCTGGCCGATTCCAGCCAGGTATGAGACTCTGTCTTTCCATCTCGGACTACCACCCAAAAACCTGGAACCCTGCCTGGAGTGCATCTACCATCTTGACAGGCTTGTTATCCTTCATGGTGTCTGATGAAGTTACGGCTGGTTCGATCGCTGGCACTACCGAGAAACGAAAACAGTTGGCTAAAGCCTCGAGAACTTTTAACAACCAGAGCACAGAGTTTAAGATCCAGTTCCCAGATATTGTCAAGAAAAACGTTGAATACATGATTAATAAGTCAAACAGCCCTCAAGAAGATGATGAAGAAGACGGAAATAAAGATAAAGATGCCCAGGCACTGCCAGCATCTTCCAATTCTAGACTCAAAAAGATTACTCTTAACGCGAGTATAAATACCAACAGTAATAATACCACTATAGCTAATAGGGATGAAGAGTTACCTATAGATCAAAAGTCTGAAAACGCTAATAATAAGAACGTCAACAACAACAATACCAAGAACGGCATGTCACTTACGAATAAAATGATTTGTGCTGCGGTACTTTTGGTCTCATGGGTCGTTGCGTCTCGTTTATTTTCGTGATTATTAGGCTTGTTTTTTTTATTTTGATTTCATTTTGTTTAGCTTTTGTTTTTGCTTAAAAAACTTTGTCATTTTGTTGTTTTTGTTTTTTTGTAGTTTCTCTATATTCAACAGTTTATTGTTATTAGCCGTTTTTTTTTTTTATTATTTTTGTAGTTATTATTATGATCGGTTATTGTTGTCCTTCTTGTTGAGCCTTTTAAAACAGCTCATTTTCGCTCAACACTGTTGAGCTGTTCATGCGTAAGTCATTTCGGTTTGTTTAAGTGTAACTAATCAAAGTCACATGATACTCATGCCTCGGCTCGAACAGCACTCAAACGAAATTATACATATATATATTGTTTATTTTTCTTACCACCTTTAAAAGCCAATATGATTTTTGATATTTTTACATTTGTTAATATGGCTGTTATTATATGACATGATGAAAAGCATTGATGATAAAAAGGATTCATTTAAGACCAAACAGAACAATTGGAATATTGCGTGTTGGTATATACACATATACAATATATAAACATTTGTATTCGCCAAAGAAACCAGTCATTAAACAAACAAACTTTCGGTTGCATCAATAACCTTCAATGAGCCAATCTACTAATGATCAATAAATTCAATATTAAAGAGGGATCTTTATTCAAGGTATTTTCTTTTTTATTGCTTTTCGTTGGTTTGATTTAAGTCCATTTAAATGGTTTGTGAGATGGTGACTGGGTTGAGTTAGTTTGACTGGTTGATTGAATATAAATGTGGCATATATTTATTTGGCGTGTATTCCCATCCACGCATGTGCATTCCTTCAAAATGGTTATAAAAAATTAAAACTTGATCTAATCTGAGCTTATTCTTGTGTTTATTGATTCAATTGGGCAACAAATATATATTGATATTAAAAGGTAATATAATCGGTAATAAAAAAGCATAAATTTCATCTACATGTTTTAGAGTATACACAAACTGCTCAAACTCAATAATAACAAGCTTGAAAATTTAAATGAAATTTGATATCATGAAAAGCTTGGAAGCTATGTATTAAGAAATAATAATAATAATAGTAATAATAGTAAATATTAACAAACAAAAGCAACGAAGATATCCAACAACGATTATTTGAAAATATGAGAAATGTCATCAATCCAAGACGACTTCAACTGCTCAGGAGCCGCACCTTTGACCCAAGGATGATTAACCATATCTGTAGCCAGTAATCGTTTATCTCGTTTTTGTAATGCTCCTTCAACAAGCTCCATTCCGCCGTCCCATTGCCCAACATTAGGATTGAAGACGTTTGATGTTCCATTTTCCACATTTTCAGAGCTCACTTTGTCACTATGATTTCCACTAGCACTTTCAACATCGTGATGGTCTTTAAATAGAATCCATGACCACTCAACTCTTGCAATTCTGTGTGCTACCTTTCCTCGCACTTGTCTTCCAGAATACACAGGCGGATCAAAAGGAAGGCGGCCTTCCATCATGGCATACAGTAACACACCAAGCGCCCACGAATCTGTTTGGCGACCATCATATGGCTGGCCCATCAACAGCTCTGGGGGCACATAATCCACCGATCCGCACCTTGTCGTCAAGTTCGGATCATTGGGATCTATAGTTCTAGATAATCCCATATCCGTCACAGTCGCAATGGCTCTTGGATATTTTTGGTAGCCTTCGGGCTTCTCACCAAGCGCAACAAGTTCTGGGATCGAAAGATTCAGTAAAACATTTTCAAGCTTGATATCACGATGAACAACATTGTTAGTGTGCAAGTATGCAATTGCACGACAGACCTCGCCAAATACACGACGCACTAGACCAGACTTCATGTCGTTGCGATGATTCGTGATGAAATCAAACAAATCGCCGCCAGAACATAGCGGTAGAACCATCATAGCTTCTTGTGCATCAATATTAAATGCATACATGCGAATCAACGAAGGATGTTGCAAAACCTAATAAAAAAAAATGTACATGTTAGTTAGCTTTCCCTTATGGCAATAACCCAGGGTTTTTTGTTTTTTGTTTTTTACTAACCTTTAAAATCTCAATTTCACGCTTGAGTCCACTCTCCATTCTCTCTTTCGAATGTAAATGGTTTCCCTCAATCTCGATATCCACAATCTTAATCGCAACCTTAAAATCCAAACTCTGTCCTTGATACTTTGGCAGCAAGTACCGATCCGCAGGACATCCCAAAAAGACTCTACTAAACGCACCTTGCCCAAGCATCTTGAGCTCGTTCCATGTAGACTTTTTCATATTAGCATCGTATGCTTCAAAAACTCGTTCAGAAATGGTTGGCGAAATCTGGTTGGTGGTTGTTGGATCGGTAGGGTTTGTAGTCGTGGATATGATGTTTGTAGAATTTGTGTTGGTGTTGGTGTTGGAAGGGGTGCTAGCTGAAGTTGTGTTTGTTGTTGTTGAAATGGCGGGTGAAACAGATTTGGTAGTTCCTAATGCAGTACCATCACTGCTTCCTGCGCTTGTTGATGTGACTGCGGCACTGGATGGGCTAACAATTACAGGATTTCTGGTAGTATTAGCGGCATCAGTAGAAGTGCTATTAACAGTAGATGGAGAAGTAGCAGAATCTGGTTTATTAATAAATGATTTAGCCGTAGCATTTGTACTCATGGGCTCATCTGGGCTCTCATTTTTCTTATTTTGTTCTTGCTGCGCTTGTAGTACTTGAGCTTGTACTTGTTGCTGCTGTTGTGGGTAAAAATTAGAGCTTGAATGAGAAACATTATTAGACTCTTTATGCCGAGACACTATTGGCACTTCGCGATGAATAGTAGACGGTTGGGAAATTGGCGATCCGCTAGATGCCGAACGACCTTTGTTGTAATTTCCAAGATTATGACCGGTACTTATGCTTCCTGCCTTTAGCAGAGCTCCCAATTTAGCTGTGCCTGGCCGTTTTTCTACATGAATTGTGTCATTTGATAATGGCACCGAAGCATGAGATACTTCAGAGGTGGCAGCAACATTAAAATTATTATTAGTATTATTTTCAGGACCGGAAGAATTAGAGGTATCATTAGGAATGTTGATCTTGTTATTTTTTTCTTGTGACGCATTGTCAACAGAGTCTTCAGGTATTGTAGAAGGTTGGCGACAAGAAACAAAGGGAAAATGTGTGATTGGCTGTGGAACGTAGTCACTAACCGACCGGTTAGAATGTGATTTGGGTCCATTTGGGCTCGATTCCCTATTTTGTAAAGTTTGGCTACTACTACTGGCACTATAATTATAACTGTTGTAGCTTTTATAATTATTACTGTCGTTACTTGAAGCATAGTCAGTTTGATTATCACTGAGAGAACTGTTGTTATGTTGAGAAAAAACGTGCGCGGCTGCAGGCGAAGTCTTGGTTTGGTCTTTTTTAGGACTGTGGTTATTATTAGTAGTATTATCAGCAATACCTGAGCCAGAAAATGTGTGTTCCTCATCAAGCTTTATTCCTGAAAAGCCTGGAGAGATGTATGACGATGAAGACGTTGAAGAAGAAGAAGGTTTATTTGCAACTGCGGCGGCTATTGACGCAGCTGCAGCTGCAGCTACAGCATTAGGCTTTGTGGAACCTCGAAGACTACTTGAACGAAACCTTTGATACCTGACTGAAGATGCTCGTGAAATGTTGGCCGATGGGGGACTTTGACCATTGAAAGCCTTGAAGATAGCAGATGTAGCATCTGTTGGGATTAGTGGTGACGGTAGAGGTGTGACTTCAGAATAAGCAGAATAACCTCGTGGCGGAGACTCAATTCTAGACGATTCAGAGAATATAGAAGATGCTAATGAGGAAGAGAGGCCGTCTGGTGGAGTTCCTATATGATATGAAGAAGGTGTGGTTGGGATCTTGAGTTTCAAAGACATAATATTGTTTTTATCTTGAGATTTTACCCCAGTATTCGGAAATGGCGCGTCAAAATTCAAATACATTGAGGACGGAGACGACGAAGACCCAGGGATATAGATTGGAGAGGTCATTCGGTTATTAGGACTGAGGAATGCATGCTGCTGGTTCTCCGGAGCTCCAGTACCGGCGGTTGTGTTGGTTGGGGTCGATGATAACAAGTCCTGTTCTAGAGTTTCGGTGTCTGGGTTTGAAGGCACTGAGTTAATGGGAAGAGGTGCCGACGGGCCACTGACACAATCGTTGTCAAATACAATGTTGTTGGGCATCGACGACGATGAAGCAGACATGAGAAGGTCGGGTAGTGAAGAGTGTAGAAGAGAAGAAGGGAAAGAGCAGGATTGCTGAGGTCGGGTTTAAAATGTATGGAATTCACACACAAAAACAAATTAGTAACGTGATAGTCATATGCTCTATTTGTCATGACAATATCATGTGCTTATTTAGTGATACTCACGTGTTTAAAATCATGTGGTTCACATGTGGATAGTGTTAACCCTAACCTTATTTCTTCAAGCCTTTTGCTCACCACTGCCATCCTTCCAAGCTTGATCATTTTTTATTTATTTACTTTTTTCACCTCATTTTTTTTGTTCTTGTATTTATTTTTCAATACTGCCTCATTGATTTCCGAAATGACAACAAACGTTTCTTCGGTTTGCAATGATTCGCTAGATATCGTCAATCAACATAAACAACAGGTCGGAGCAGCATCGCCATCTCCTCCACTTCCACCACCGATTCCCCATATCACAAACAACTACATCTCGTTACAAGCCACAGTAGCAAATCTCGTTTTATTCACTCATAAAGAGCTCAGAAACATCCTCGAAACTCTTCCAGCAACCTCTTCTGATGCTGCCAAAAAGCGCCGACTACTCGACTTTATCGTCAAAATCAGAATCCAGTTCATCAAAGTCTACGTCTTGACGAAATGGGCTCGTGTTAGTAAAGATATTTCCAAAACAATTGATGTGGTTTCATGGCTTAATGGCCAGCAAAATTGTTTCAACAATCTTGTTTCTACGCTTTTCAACATTGAAAAACAGCTCGCAGGTGCAAAACTGAGAACTCCTGATATTGAAACTGCCTTACAAGTTTTGACTGTAGGAAGACCTTTCCAGACCTCCAGAAACTTTTTTCCACAGAAAAAATTATCACCTACTACCATTCTGCAAACTCTTCACGATTTGGATATCCTGTTGTCTATTCGATTAGCACTCACTGAAAAATTACCCCCAGAGTTTTCTCGCTATAAGATATCTGATGGGCGTGTCACTTTTTTTATTGATAATTCGTATCAAGTTCAGCTGGGAATTGCTGATGACTCGGTCAAAGCGCGTTTCTTTTTTGTCGATTTTAAGTTTGATTTCCCTGGTGCTATCTCGCCTTCTCCCCGTACGCACCACAGGCTTGAGATGGAATCTAACGAAATCCTAGCTAAAAAAGGTTTGGTCAGCTTTTTTGAAATGTTACTAAGATTCACCCAAAACTACAAATTATCCACATATTACAATCAGGTCATGGACTTGCAGCGTGGCCTTTATTCTGAAATTCTTGTTCCCAGATTTCAGCCCGATAAGAGCTTAGTCACCATACACTACTGGCCCCATTACAAAATCGGGTCTTCTTACAAAAACACAATCAATATTGGCATTTCTAAATCAAAGCAAATCGGTGCTATTTGGATTCGCGACAATCAAATCATTTCAAAACATGGCATTGAATTTGGTCAAACCAACAACTCTGTCGAAAACCTGATCCAGCAATTTACCTCATTACACGTGCGTCATTTGATTCTTGCTGTGTTTAACTCATTATCAAGAATCCTTGATTACAACTCTCGATCTGCCGCTACTGCTGGTAGTAGTGGTAGCGGTAATAGCAATAATGGTGCACCTGTTCTTGCTCGTTCTGCAAAATCAATCACTGCACAACGAGCGATATACCTTCAACTCCCTAATCGCAACAATGACTCAACCAACACTGCAACTCCTTCACCCCAATCTCCGTCTGCCCAAACATCAACCCCAAATACCCCTGCATCTTTAGACGGACAACAGCGTGATAGCATGAACGAGTTTTTCATTCAAGACCAATCTAACCACGAAATTATTACGATGATTTCTCCCGAAAAGCTCAAGATCAGACTTACCGGCTCCAGATTTACTATTTTTTCTATTGACAAGCTTACAGGCAAGCCTATTTTGACCAACTCGACAAGCCTTGTTTCTTCTGTTGAGTCAGCTATCAGCGAAGCTCAAGGCCGAGCAAACACCATTGCAGACCTTTTGATTAAGCTTCGATTGGCGTCTATTCAAGAAGATATTTGCAACAGAGCACGCGCTGCAGGTTGGATTGCCAAACCTAATATTCCCATCCATTCCTCAGTCGTGCGCTCCAAATTTCCTTCAGATACCCGCTCCATTTTCTGTCTCAGACAGTCATCTTGGCCTGATCGCTGGTTTTTGCTCGTGACTCTTAGCACGCATGGACTACCTCGTTGGTGGATTACCCAAATGTTTATGAAAGAAGGTACTTGGAACCTTACCTTCACAGAAGAAATCTCGACTCCTCAGGAAGATTTGGACGGCAGCTATAGCTATGCTATGCTCAACGACCTCAGCATTTCTACCTTTGCTCGCATTCGCACTGAAGCATTGAGAAAGGAACTCGACAGGTGCAAAATCCGTTACAGATTGGTGTCAAGTGATAGTGTGCCACTTCCATTCCCTGGATCTACCAACGATAAGGGTACCCTGCCCATCGCAATGTTTGATGTCAATAGTATATGTGAATCCTCATCCTGGGCTGAGTCCACAGTCTTCATGCGCATTGACCGCAGTACTGAGTCTGACGAAATGGTCAAGGTACTTATCCAAGGCCGCGCTAAGCAAACTTTGGCAATTGAAGCTATGCCATCCAAAGACCCTGCTATCCAGTTCCATCCCCAAAAGAGTATCTTTTACTTAACTCTTGATCTTAAGAGTAGTAGCATCCCTCTATCCATGCCTTCAACAACACCCATATCATCAACAAATGTAGCATTAACATCATCATTATCCTCATCAACTTCTGATTCTGGAGATTCGCACAAACACAACTCAGAACTGATCACCAAGGTTGCTGAAAAATTTATGCAGATTGAAAACGTTGTCAATCACATTTCTTTACTTCGTTCTCTTTCGCTTAAAATCGTTTCGGCCTCAATGCAAAAAATCATATTTGAGTACGGCCCTTCTATGACTGCCTCAATTTCGCTTATCGATGCCGGAAATGTGGTTATCAAGAGTGAAAACCAATCAGCCAACAAGGGCACTACATCATCCAGTCCCGTTATTTTGCTTGAGCTTCAAGAAAACAGTCCTCACAAGATTGTTGAGCCTTTGCTTCAGGAAATGATCAACGTGGACGGGCTTCTTGCAGTTGTCTGGGTTCTTCGCAAATCTTTGCCTTTGTATTTGGCTCTCCAAGAGATTACCGCAAAATACTCTGACACTGGATTCACTATCAAAACTGAGAAATCTGCAGATGGAAACAATAATTCAAACGCCTCAGGTATCAAAAACACAACCTCTTCTTCTACTGGAAATGCAGAGCCTCCAATTATTATCAACATTCACAGCTTTACTGAGTTTACTATCCACTTCCTAAGACCCATTAATGATAATGGTGGATTTGTTGGGTCTGCAGGAGACAACCGTGGCAGAGTATGCATTCAACTCAAAGTTTTGAAGAGAAACGGGCGACCACTTTCTGTTTTTGTGTCTGAATACTTTCCCAAGCTGCCTTCTCAGAACCCTAAATTGAATGGACCTATTAGAACCATGGGAGTCGATAACAATAATAGCAGCAGCAGCTCTTCTCCTGTCGTTTTGACTGGCTCTTCACAGCTTGTTACTAACGGTGTTATGTACCAGCCACTTATCCCGTTATGGACTAAAATGCAACCAGACGTTGCCAGCGCAGTTCCATTACAACAAGGACTGTCTTGCCATATGAATGATATCCAGCTGGTTATGCGCAAAGTTCATGCACTAATTTTGAATTCCGAGGCCAAACGTGATGCTATCATCAAGGCTGAGATGTCTTTAGAAAGCGATACAACTGCTGATGGAAGTAGCAGTACTGCAACCACAAATGGTGGTATTAATGGCAATATCAATGAAAATGGCAGTAGCAGTAATGGAAACATTGGTGAACATGGATTGGTCAATCAAATACTTGGAAAAGGTACAGCCGAATCTGTTTTGGCAAACCGACCAGTCAACGGTAACGCCAGCAATCCTAATCGATCTCCATCAGTTCTTTCAAACAAGCCTGGAGTCATCGGCGGTATGAACATGAATACTGGCGATATCAACGGTAGTGTTGGTTCTAGTGCTGGCAACTTACAAAATATGGCCAAGCCAATGCTAAATCAAAACGGAATGGTGGGAGTTTCAAATGAAAACAAAATGTGAAGAAACAAATATTTGTCAGCATATGTATGATATATACACATCCAAACACGTTTAGAGATGTTTGTGCATGTTTGTATATATGAAAGGTGTTTTAATTCATGTTATTTATTTAATAATGTTTGTAACTAGTGAACATAATCTATATGTAAACAAAATTTAATTATTTTGGAATAATTCAAAGTTATAAGTTTGATCAGGTCCTTATCAAGTGTGATTTAAACATCTTGGTAACTTTTTGGTGATGTATCTTTTGTACCACTTTTGTATGTGTTTAGGTTTGATCGATTTTATTTTTTCTGGATTTGTGTTTGTAAGTTTGGGGTACACAACGTTTACAACCAATCAATTAACCAGCCAAATTTGTGTGACAGCTTTGTGACATTTCAGATTCATAGATTTGTTGTGACTTCAGTGCGCGACCCAAGTAACGGCACTATTCCAAATATCTTGATAAAAAAAAAATTATTTGTTTAGTACTATTGTTTATATGATAAAATAAATGGCTGATTTTATCCGATTTTTTTCATACGGTGATAGAGTAATTTCAATAATGGCTAAAAACTTCAGGTTTTATCTTTTTTCTCTCTCTAGTTTTTTCGTGACACCAACTATTTTATGTTCTACACTTAAGAATTTTTCAATTCCATTTTAGTTCACTTTTAATCTTTTTTTAGTACTTCGCTCTGTCCCTTTCTGTCAATTTCTACTCTTTTTTTTTTTTTTTTTTTTTTTTTTTTTTTTTTTTTTTTTTTTTTTTTTTTTTTTTTATTAATGACGTTTGACAAAATAAGGAACAAAGGATCAAGGATAGAGGTTAAGGGTACAAATTAATGAAAAAAGGGTCTATTGACAAGTTACAGAATCTGTTATATGTCAACTATAAAATTAAATAAAAAATAGTTGAAACTAAACAATTAGAGAAAATGTTAAAAAAAACACTAAAAGTCTCCACTCCCTGTTTATTGGTGTTTTGGTTATTTTCCTAGTTTTGAATATTAGAATCAAATATTTCAAACCTGTATTAAAAATGAATTCAGCCACACATGATTATTCAGTTAAATAAAGATATAGATATAAGCAAATAGCCCTTCTTCAGT
Organism: Magnusiomyces tetraspermus; assembly: GCA_030578715.1. NCBI lineage: Eukaryota > Fungi > Ascomycota > Dipodascomycetes > Dipodascales > Dipodascaceae > Magnusiomyces > Magnusiomyces tetraspermus. Next base: position 78,750 of record JAKTYL010000031.1, on the reverse strand, counting down.
TCTTCAAAACACATATCATAATGTCTTTTCAGTATCTCATTTATTTCTGCTATTTTGTTTTATTAATAGACCATACCAATCAGACCCACACCCTATTACCCAATCTGCACAAACAGTCTGGTTCCACAATTGGGTGCGGTAAACGGGTATTGTATTCAAATCATATAAAAACCAAGGCATGTTCTTTTTTGACTAGATTTCTTTTCTTTTCGTTTTTTTCTTGTTCTTTTCTTTCTTGGATCAAGTTTTTTTTTCTCTTACTTTCATCAAAGTTCATTTTTTATTTATTTACATTTACATTTATTTGTGTAATACATATATGCCAAAATGCACGGCGGCTACAAGCCTATCAGACCTACTGGATTCAGAGGTTTGAATCAATATTTATCAAAACGAATCATCACATTTTTATTCGCATCTTGCACTTTTCTGTGTTTATTGGTTTCTGCTTACATTTTCTCATCACTATTCATCTCACAACCTTCTTCTACATCTTCTACCCCTTCGGTTTCAACCCCTGAAGTTGATGCTGTCAAAGATACCACTCCTACCCAGTCTTACCAGCTTTCGTCGTCAGCTCCACATTCATACCCTTCTGGTCTTTCCCCTACAGCTCTGGGAATTCGTGGAAAAGAAAGCAAACATAACCCAAGTAACAGATTCAGTTACGTTAGTGATGAAACTTGGCGACCTGATGACGCTTATGTATCAACATCCAACTCAATCGCTGCTTCATTAGACGACTTTTTGCGTCCCAAAAGACCACCGATCGACGCTTTTCCTAACCGCGGAGAATACCTAAAACAGACGATTGTCAATGACTATGCCCATAACACAGATAAGATGTTTCTAATGATAAAAACTGGTGCTACTGTGTTGTGGAACAGACTTCCTGTACATCTTGCAACCACGTTGACTAGAGTCCCTCATTATGGTCTTTATGCAGATGTCGCTGCTTCTGTGGGTGGTCACGAAGTCATTGATGTGCTGGCAAATTTGACTGCTGCCACCAAGCAAAGTGATCAGTTCCAGTTGTACCGTGATCTACAAGAAATGCGTGACAGACACGCCATCGCTGATCCTGGCCATTCCAAACTCGGTGGAGGTTGGGAACTAGACAAGTTTAAGAATTTGCCAATGCTGTTGCATGCTTGGAACAATGCTCCTAACACTACTGAATGGTTTGTTTTTATGGATGGAGACTCTTTCCTCATGATTGACAATCTTATGGACTACTTGTCGCACAAGAACTCGTCTATGCCGTTATACATTGGCGAAGTCCAGTTCTTGGGAGGAACAGCTTTTGCTCATGGCGGATCTGGTGTCATTTTGTCTCGCGCTGCTATGGAAAAAACTGTAGGCCGTCATCCACAATGGGTCAACCAAATGGAACCTCACGCTCGTCAAGTGTGCTGTGGTGATTACATGGTCGCTTACATGCTCAGTAAAGCCAGTATAGGAATTCTTGGAATGACTGATGACAAAAATGATGGCTGGAGAGAAGGTGAAAACTTTGAAAGCCACTGGCTCCGAAACCGTCGCAGACGTGAGGCGGAAGAAGATATAAACCCAAGAGACTTCCAAAACAAGCGAGTTGGCCATAAATTCCAAAAGTTTCCTCATTGGGATTTGGCTTGCACTCGAGAAGAGTGGTGCAACAAGATCATTGGTTTCCACCACTTGTCTGCCATGGACGTTGAGATTTTATGGGAATATGAACAGTTGTTGGGTCCTGAACAGAGAAAGCACATTACTTACTGTGACATTTACCGCGACTTTACGGCTCCTCATATTGAATTTTACATGCCTGGATGGAACTCCATGGCTCGCCAAAAGGAGTTCAGCGAAGCCCGTGATTTGGAAAAAGAACTCAACGAGATTGAAAAAGAGTTCAAACAGAAGGAAAAGGAAGAGAAAGAGAGAGTGGAAAGACAAAGAGAGAAGGAAGAAAAGGAAAAAGAAAGAGAAAGAGAACAAAGGGATGAAATCAAAGATCAAGAAATGCTAAAAGCTCTTGTTGATGAGTATGAAAAGATCAAAGAAAAGGCCGATAAGGGAGAAGAAAATATTGAAGATATGGAAAAGAACATCAAACAGCAAATCGAAAAGATCCAAAAACAAAAGGAAAGAGGCCCTATTAGAAACGATAGTATTGACGAAAAAGAAAAGCGTGATCTTGACTCTGGTTCAGAATCAGATAGTCTGCTCAATAGTGGTCATAGTCATGACAAGAAAGAAGTTGACGAAAAGAAACAGCGTGAGGAAGAAGAACAGGCTTACTTGAAACGTCTTGCCGAAATGAAGGCCCAAATGGATGAACGTCGTGAACGACTTGCCAAAGAACGTGCTGACAAGATTGAAGAGCTCCGAAAAAGCGTCAACGAAAACTCGAAAGAAGCCCGTCCATGGCACTCTGCGGAGGAATGTCAGAAGAAATGTATGCGCGACCCTTACTGCAACTCATGGAGATACCTTCCAGAAGAACATTACTGTGCCAATGACGATGCTGTTAGACTTGGACGACCTGCTTTTACATACTTGTCCTACGACGAAGGCGAGAAGAACAGAAAGTTGCAAGGTGCTGTAAGTGGATACATGATTCAAAGAATTCGACAAACTCGCCGCGACAAGGGCTGTGACACTCACTACAAGTTAGATAAAGAAGAGAACGCACGCCAATTGGAGCAGGCCATCAGCCTTGCAAAGTCGATTGATTCACCAGACGCTTACGCTAACTTGGAGACTACAGATACTTACGAAGGATGGTACGTGCGCCGCAAACTTCACGAAAAATTCCTCTCCAACGCCAAAGAAACGCAATACACCAAAGAAGTCAAGGAGCGCGAGAAGGAAAAGGATCCAGAGCGTTTGAGAGGCAACGATGAGGCAATGACTGTGGATGAGATTGAAGAAGCAAACGCATTGCCTTTGGAAAATCTTGAAAAGGAGCTCAATATGTTAGAAGCTCAGAAAGCGTTGCAAGTTAAGAATCTTATGAACGTCAGAAGAGCTCACGAAGCTATGATTTTAGAGCAATTTGATCGTGACCAACAGGAAAAGAAGGACGAAGAACAAAGACTAAAGAAGATAGAAGAGGAAAAGAGAAAGAAAAAAGAGCAAGAAGAAGCTGATAAAAAGAAGGAAGAAGAGGAAAAGAGAAAGAAAGAGGAACAAGAAGAAGAAAAGGAAAAGAAGGAAGAAGAGGAAAAGGAAAAGGAAAAGAAAAAATTACTGTAAACTGAGTTTACGAAAAAACAACTGTAATCTATTTATTTGAAAATTTTGTAAAAAAACAGGTATACTATTTATAAAATGCTGATGGTTGAAATCAGTTTTAAATCAAAGGTCATTAATCATGAAACAAAGAATAAAAAAACAATGAAAATTAATAATAATAAAAAAGGAAATGAGAAAATGTTGAAATCTTGTACAGGATGGGTAATTTTTAGAAATAAAAAAACCATGAAAAGTAAAATGAAAATCTAAATCAGTTTAGACTTTTGATCTAAGCCTGAGAGTAAACCTGCTTGGGCTCGTAAGGAAAAGAGGGGCCAATCTCTTGTAAAGAGACAGAAGCGAGCCATTGACCAACATCGACAGCCTGGGAAATAGACTTGCCCTCAACAAGAGCACCAACGAAACCACCAGCAAAAGCATCACCAGCACCATTGGTATCAACAACCTGGCTAGGTTCCAACTTGCGAATCTTGAATTCTTCAACCTTAAGACCCTCGGCCTTGGCCTCAGCACCGAAACCGCTGGTTTCCTTAGAAGCAGTGACAACAACAGTTGGCTCAGTGCCCTGAGTGATGATAACAACACGGGGCTTATCAGCGTTGGCCTTGGGCAAGACAGCAATAGCTTTGGCGACAGCAACGACATCGTCCTTCTTGTCAGCAAGACCATGAGCCTCAGCCCAAGCAGCAGCCTCGGATTCGTTACCGATCAAGACGTCCCAGTAAGGAGAAGCAGCATCCATGGGTTCCTGGAAGAACTGGCACAAGAAAGGAGCACTGAGGTTCATGACAAAGGTCTTATCCTTGTGCTGAGCAGCATGCTCACCAAGAGCATTGATAGCTGGGGGAGAAACAGTCAAGTGGAAACCACCAACGTAGTAGTACTTGGCACCCTCAACAAAAGCCCAGTTCTCGGGCTTCTTCAAGTGATCCAAAGTGTAGTGGTTTGCAGCAGCAAGATCAGTAACAAGGGAACGGTTAGGACCATTGATCAAAGCGGCACATTTACCAGTAGGGATATCCTTGTGAACAAGATACTGAGACTTGACACCAGCAACCTCGTTAGCCTTGAGAAGCTGAGCAGAGTACTCATCCTCACCAACAGATCCAAAGTAGACGACAGAGTCCTTGGGCAAAACATACTGAGCACCACGGGCAGCATTCTGAGCAGCACCACCAGCAATCAACTTAACACCTGGCATGACAAGAGCTTCACCAAAGATGGGCATGTGCTTATCTTCAACAAGAATAGCATCGTTTTCCTTGAGATCGTACTTGTCAAGGTAGGCCTTGTCGACAGTAGCCTGAATATCAAGGAGAGGGTTTCCGAGAGCAACGAGAGGGTAAGACATGGTGTATAATTGAGTGAAGGAATTGAATTGAAGAAAAAAAGGTGATAGTGCAGAATGGTAAAAGAGAGAAGGTTGGCAAAACGGTTGGGATTTTTTATACCTGGAAAATTTTGATTGGCGAATCACGCACGTGCTACACGTGACTTAAAAACATATGAAAAATAAAGTAGGTCACGAATAAGTCATGTTTGATGATCACGTGTATATCATTAGTTATTAGAATCTCAACTTGTTGATTTCTATGAAAATCACCTGACCTCCTGATCATTTTTAAAAGTCTTGCCCAGTTTTCTTCTTGCACCTCCTCAAACTTCCTCCTTCTTTCTTCTTCTTCATAATCCTCTCACCTCTTCAAAATACAATTTCCATGTACGCCGATCCTCTTGAATTCTTTGAGATACCAGGCCTTAAAGCTTTGGTCACTCCTGCCTCAAACTACCTTGGCTACTACTCCTTTCCAGACCATGCCAGCAAGGTAGTCCTGGCTGCCGTAGTGTACCAGGTCATATTCCTTCTTTCTGGAATTCTGTCTCCGATCCTATTACCTTCTTATAAAACACTGAGTGCTAAAACACGCGTTAACTTTGATATCCATGTTGTTTCTCACGTACAAGCCATTTTCATTCTAGCGGTCTGCACACCGCTTTTTGGCGATAAGGTGCTGGCACTTGATCGTGTGAACGCAGAAACTCCATACAGCTTTTTCGTGTCTTCAATGGCTTTAGGATATTTTCTTTGGGACTCGTATATCTGCATCAAATACTACTCGATTTTCGGTTTTGGTTTCTTGCTCCACGGTCTTGCTGCATTCTTCGTCTTTGCCCAGTCAATGCGACCTATGCTTTTGTTCTATGGTCCTCATTTCCTTTACTTTGAGCTCAGTACTCCATTCCTCAATGTCAATTGGTTTGCATCTCATCTCCCAGATGGAACTATCAGCTTCACAGTCCAGAAAATCAACGGTATTTTCCTTCTCGCAACCTTTTTCACAGTGCGCATTGTTTGGGGGTTCTACCAGGCTGTCAACGTGGCCTACGATGTTTTCATCTTGGACGGACCTGTTCGCACTTATCCGCTTTGGGCAGCCATTGGCATCCTTATTGCCAACTTTTCGCTTAACTTCCTCAATGTCTTTTGGTTCTATAAAATGCTGCGGCTCGCGAAGCGTGCTATTCAGACTGGCGCAGGCCGAGCCACTAAAAAAAATGAGTAAATCTCATTCATTTAGATTTAGATATGCTAATAACTTTATAAAATAATGAATTCTGTTAATTTTTATTTATTTTTTGGTTTATCCTATTCATTTCTGGAAACTATACTGATAAAATTTTAAAGTCTCGTTTGTTTTGATCCCTATCACTATTATTTTTATCATGACCCAAATATTAAATTCTTTAGCTTGTTTTGTTGGAAAACACGTGATGATAACATTTTTTTCATCAACGTCATATCATAGATTAAGACTCAACCATCCCCAACACAATAGTAACTAAAACTAAAACTAGGCAAAAAGTTAACCTTTGGTTTGTATGTCTGTATGTGTGTGTGTATGCAACTTTCGACGAAAAACCCTATATATCAGTATATTACCCAACATACGATCTACCGCAAATGTATATAAAACCACCCGAATTATATTCCATGATACCACTTTTCATACTATTTTACATTGTTCATCCCTTTTTTTTTTTTTCTACGCCGTCTTATTTTTTTACTAGAATGGAAGGAAATAAAAATAACACCACCATTGGTCAACATTTTAGGGATGGAAAGATGTGATCCACTGGATAGGTCAACAGTTTTATGTAGTTTGGAAAGTCAACAGTGAAAATCATACAAAAAACGTTCATACCTTTAAATCTTTGACTATTTACAAATGTTTGGAAAGTAAAAAACTAAAAAAAAAACTCAAATCAAAATCTTGTGTATATTATACTAGTCTATACGATTTATGCTCATCTTTACCACTTCACTTTCCAACTGACCCATTAGTCTCAATGAGTTTTTGAATAAACAAAACAATCTCATTTTTACTCAAATCAAGGCTAGGATCTTTAAGCTTTTGTTTCATCAGCTCGTTAAATAAGTGTCGCAACAACTTGACCAAAATACCAATTCGCGGCCAACATTTTATACCAAGCCATCCACTGCTACTAGTATCATTACCATCTTTGTTGCTGCTTCCTACACTACCCTCACCAGTTCCAATCACAATACCATTACCAAAAACGTCTACCTTCAAGTCTTCTGAGAAAAATACAAGACCGTATGTGTTGAGGGGTGTCAGTCCGTCTATAAAAAGTTTGGAGGTGTGCATCTTGCGACTGAAACTAACAAAAGCACCATCGCCATAGCCTGTCAAATGACCGTCTACTGATAACGTGTCGTCCAAAAACTTTGTGGTTTCAAAAAGCGAGGATGCTGGGTGCACAAAAAAGCGTTCAGTCAAGTAAGGGCCAGGATGGTTGTTGGAATTGTTGTTAGAACTATTTGTATTACCCACATCAGTGTTGGGACCGTAATACTTGACACCTTTAGCATCCTTGAGTTCCACTTCAATTGCGCCAGCACCACCTACAGTCTTGAACGTCTTGTCGGGTAGTGTCACCTTAGCAAGGTTGGTTGGGCCCATTGATGAACCAATAACAGCACGAGCAATCCCAGTATTCTGCAAGTTCTCCAAATCATCATTAGTGGTGTAGTACTCTGGGACTTGTTGCAATGATCCAGAAGGAACGAAGCCAATCTCTTGTAACGTGGAAATAAATTGACGCTTAGCAGATTGAATATCTTGCAAAGTTTGGTATGACAAAAAGTTATCTTTACACCAGCGACGTAATTCAGAAGGCGACATGGTTGTGCTAGAAGAACCAGCACTATTTCCACTGTTGTTAGGTCGAATCTCCCATTCGTAATACGCTTTTGCTTGCGTAAGCAAATCACCAACAGATCCCTTTTGACGAGTAGCGCCTGGGCCTGCAAACTTGACAATCGCCTCACGAATTTCTTCCCGCTTGTCGCTGATTGAAACAAACGGAGACTTGAGCGAAAGAATAGATGCAACGACTAGGCCGGTGTTGATACATCCAAACATTGCAGAAAGAACCAAAAGCTTTGCAACACGCAAGTCTGCAGGAATCATAGACATATGAGTTCCTAATGGTGTAAGAAGCTCAATGACATCTTCTTTTGTTTCTTCTTTGATACCACCACCACTTTGTTCCAACTCTAAAGCTCCAAGTTGGACAAGGGTATTGCGGGCACGTTCAATTGCCGTAATGTGAGGAGGATCAATAGCCTCATGCAAAAACTTGGCAGGTTGCTTGATTCCCATGGCTTTAACACTCAGGTAAAGCTGTTCCAAAGGAACTCGCAAAATTTCGGGTAACGGCCTTGACGGCATATCCTTTTCTTCAACTGACTTTGTAAACAACTTGTAGCAATTGCCTTCGCGCACACGACCAGCACGTCCTCGTCGCTGTGTAGCTGCGGCTTTTGATGTCCAGCTGTTGACCAATCTCGTTACATTGCTCGAAACGTCGTACTTAGTTTCCTTCACGCGGCCAGTATCAATGACAGCTACAATATCTGGGATTGTAATGGATGTTTCTGCTACATTGGTACTAACAACGACTTTTCGAAGGCCTTTTGGTGGCGTAGGGAATACCTTGCGCTGCTCAGATGGAGCGAGAGAGGCATGAAGGGGTAAAGCGTAGTATTTGTATCCATTTGAGGAAGATTTGATGGTATTCAAACATCGATCAATTTCAGCAGTACCTGGCATAAACACCAAAATGGCACCATCCTTGCTTCCAAGTTGTCTGTCAATGAACGCGACAAGATTTGAAATCAAATCATAGGGTATTCCTTGTTTAGCAATTGCCAGAATCTTTTCGCCAATACCAATTACTTTGGCGGGTCTGTCATTTCCTGAACCATCATTGTCATCATCGTCATCGTATTCATCATCATAACTGTTGTTGCGTTTGCCGTTATTGGTAAGCATAGGAGGAATATAACCAGTCATATCCACAATCTTATCCAAATAATAATCAGAAACTGGGAAAGTTCGACCTTCAATGTGCGTGTATCCAACCTTTGCTGGGCCACCAAAGTAGTTTATAAACAAGGCTGGGTCGACTGTTGCAGACATTAAAATAATTTTCAAGTCTTTTCGAATAGACGAAATGCGTTTCAACAAAATCAACAAAAAGTCAGAGTCGAGTGAACGTTCGTGGACTTCGTCTACAATCACATGGCTTACTGATTGCAAAAGTGAACCAGCATCGTCGCTGTTTCCAGAAGACTGGATCATTCGTAGCAAAACACCTGTAGTGACAAATCTAAGTAATGTGCTTTTTGTTGTCTTGGACTCACCACGAATCACGTAACCAATTTCCTGTCCAACTGGAGAATCACGCTCGTCAGCAACACGCTGTGCAAGACCCATTGCAGAAATACGACGGGGCTGGGAACAAATTATGTTTAGCTTGTCGCCTTGGCCAGCTTCAATCAGGGCGTCTAACAAGAACTGTGCAGTTTGTGTAGATTTACCTGAACCAGTCTCACCAGTAATGAGCACAACTTGGTGCTTTGAAACAAGTTTAACAATTTCCTGTTGTTTTTTCCATGCAGGAAGTGTTTTACGAGATTCAATCATGGATTTCAGTTTTTCTGAGTTTTCCAAATGTGTTTGGTGGTCTTGCTTCATTTTGTTGGGATCCAAAGAATTGCCAATAGACTTATTTGAACGAGTCTTTTTAGATTGAGAATCATCGCCTTTACCACCAGACTTTTTAGCAGACTGCTGCTCTTCTTCAACACCAGTAATTCCTGAAGCCAAATCAACGAGTTTGCTTGGGTGCGTCAACACATGTGCAAAGTTGTCTTTAAACCACTCATTCAAAGTCGACATCATGTAGTCGCCAGATGCAGTTTCTTCCAAAAATAGACCAGCACGTTTGACCAAGTCTAAATTGTTGTACATTGGCAGTTTAGGTTTGTCTTTCAGGTTGCACTGCGCATCAATTGTTATGCCAGGAATAGAATTGGGGTAGTCATTAGACATCCATGCGGTCAATTGAACATTGTAAACAACCTTGATATCTTTAGACTTTGGCTTTTTAGACAGGTCAGATGATGATGATGAAGGTGATTGGTACTCTGAGTTGTTTTCAAACTTAACGGGTATCTTAAATTTAAATGTGCACGAAAGCTGCTTTGAGTCATGCGAGAATTCAGATGGATCATAAATACAATCAAGACTCTGCATTTCCTCATCCCAAAACGACTTGGCCTCTTCTGTTTGCTCAGAATTTTGTTTAGACTGTGCTGCAACAAGGTCGTGTGTAAGATTGACAATTGCCCCTCGTTTGTCACCACTAACTGCATCCAAATGTTCCCGAATAAGGTCTTCAGAGTAACCCGTTTGAGCACGAATAAGCCTAAATGCATTTTCTTTTTGCAGATCAGCCGACACAATTTTAGTTCCACGGTTGTCCATTTTCTCAGGCGACGGCGCAAAAATGGTAGGCAAATCGTCTTCGGGGACATGCACCAAAAGCCATTCAATAGCGCTGGAAAGCGTAGCACAATATTCTAACGATTCTTCAGCGTGGTATTTTGAAAATCCAATTTGCAAAAGCGCAAAAACGATGGCTCGGTAGTGTTCATTAGTATTGTCCCAATTGGAAAGTGAAAGTTTTTTGGCAGCTGCAAAACCGTGATACTTTTTAATAAGGTCTTCTGCTTGAGAACGAGATTCTTTAGACATGTAAATCCACTTATCGAATTTGGGTCTAGAGTATTGGAAATTTGTGGCAGGAGGTTGCGAAGGCTGAGATTCTGGAGAAGTAGCAGTAGTATCTTGATCACCGTTACTAGACATGTCATTTGTAGGTTTGGAATTTGAATTTGATTCTGTCAACAATGCAGATTTGACAGAGCTCATAATCTTGCGCATTTCCATCTTCTTCTTATGGTCATCACTAGACTGAAACTCTTTCTTTTTCTCAAACTGGGCCTTGCGCTCACGATCAGCTTGGAAAGGATCTTCAGAGTATAAATAGCTTTTATCGTCTTTGTTGAATTCGGGAACTTGGGTATTATCTTTTCCTTTTGCTTTTGGTGGCTTTGATTCTGCCAAATGCTGTTTTTTCAGGTCATCCAATTTGGACCAGTAGTCTCTGTGGTCTGGTGGAAGCATTGGCTTCATGTTACGATGAGAGGCCACACGATGCAAACCATAAGTTGCAGCAATATGTCTTGCTTCAAGCGGAGTCTTTTGTAATGGGAAAATTTCGCTGGGAGGCATCATTCGCACAGTTTCAATTTGACTAGTTTTGGTATTCTTTTTCGCCAGCACTGCAATGGCAACAAACCCTTTATCGGGGCCGCCTTTCATATCAAACTGCAGTTTTTCCCATTTTTGTTTCTGACAATGCTCGTGCAAAAGTGTTGCAGGAAGTTTGCCGGTCCATGATACAGAGTTGGTAACAGCACGGCGAGCCTCTGGGTTCATAGGAGGACGCTTGAACTTGCCATTAGGCCCTTTTTGGGGTTGATCGTTATTAGAAGCAGGAGCAGCAGAATCTGAAGCTTTTGAATTTTTGCCTTTTTTGTTATTATTAGGAGCAGGCTCTGGCTCTTTAGGAGCTGCCTTCTTTGAAGTTTTTGGTTTTGCCATATTTTTGTGCGATGCTGCAAAAATACAAAAAAATGGTATAGTTTAAGAATTTTTGGGTGTGAGTAATGAAAAATCAATTAAGGTCAAATTGGATCAAAACGGAAAAAATATACATAAAAAAAAGTTGTAATGTCACAAAATGTTCAAGACATTATTAAAGTGTAATATCGACAGCCGTACTAACACGATATTGTGTTTAAATTAAAGGAAGCTTTCTTTCTGCGAGGCTTTGACTGTACCTGTTTTCATATAGTTTGAAGCCGTTCAAATGAGTGAAACAGACAAGAATGGAACAAAGATGAATAAAACGAAAGGATAGTCACAGTTTTATAAAGTACCGAAGGCCCGGCTTTGTTCAGAAGTCGCTAACAATGTGTCCACACGTGCTCATCACATGTTGTTCCATGCAAGTTTTTGTTCTATTGTCGTGATGAGAAACCACATTTCCCATCCAAGGGCAGGACAAAAAGATTTGTGTCTACAGGCACTGAAAAATTTTAATGCATAGAGATTTAACTAAAACAAAAGAGAAAGAAGAAATGAAAAAGGAATATATATTAAAAAACATTAGATAGAAACATAATTGATAAAGCGTGTACTTTGTGATTCGTGATTAGGGGCACACTTCATCTTCAACCCAGTCATCCTCCATGACCCGATGTGCCTTGCTACGTCGGTGGGCTGCTCCAGTGCCATCAACCAATACATCAGCGTCATTAATAAACATAGCAACCACTACAAAGTTGGAGAGACCCCTGGCGTCAGAAGAACCGTCTACGCCACGTACAAGTTTGTCCAGCTTGCGACGGTTTTCGTCATCCAACACAGCTCCGGGATTTGGTCTTCGGAACGAGGATTTGGCAGCTGGAGACAATCCAGACCAAAGACGATGGTATTCTGTGTCCCATTCAGCTTGTGAAGGTGGAGGTGGAGGATAAGAAAGAGAAGAGTGATTGTTGTGCTGGTCTAAATTGTCAGTGCTACTGCTTGATGGTAAAGTAAGGCTAGTATTCTGGGTATTAGAGGCAGCGGTATTAGAAGAAGCTTGATCACTTGATGATGATTTCTTAGTGTCTTTATCTTTAGGAATAGGAATTATATTACCAGTTCCTTCAAAAAGACCCGAGTAGGAGTGAGTAGGATTATGGACTTCATGCTCTGAATTTCGGACCTGATCCCGGTAGAGATGGACATAGTTAGGGGAGTGAATTGGATATGAGTGAGGATCAGGATTCGAAGTATAGCTGATATGGGTAGAAGATGAAGTTGATGATGATGACAAAGAGGTGGATGAATTGTTATTAAGATCTAATGATTGGCCCAAGTTGTTGTTATTGTTATTGTTATTGTTGTTTAATGGAGACAGTGTAGGATAAAAGCCGTGAGATGGTGAAATGCACTGTGCAAATCCAGACAATCTAAATTGGATGCCTGGAGTTCGCTTGCGATGTTTTTGCGAGGTTTCCGAGATATCTGAATTGGATGAAGAGGAATCAAGGGAGTCAGTAGAAGTACTTCGAAGGTAAGAATCATCCTGTACTTTGACCTTTCTAGGGAAATAAAAACATGCTTCAAATGCGTCGCTAGAAGTTAATTCAGCAACCTTCTGAGATCGAGCATCGGTAGTGAACAATAAAACACCAGTGGATTTATCATCAAAAAGCCATCCACGACACACACAAGTGCGGACTCTAGGAAGTCCAGATTTGGTGACAGTAGCTAATGAAAAGGTATGAGGTTTAGCAGCCTGCGTCAAACAGGCTTCGAAAGTAGGAACCCAAGGAGGAACAATGTACATATTACTGTCTTTATTTGGTTATTTCTGTAACTCTTTAATGGTTTCTCAAGGCAGTCTGAAGCAAACAGTGAACTGAAAAAAAAAAAAAAAAATGTGTTCGGCTGGACAAAGAGGTTTATATAGTTGTGAATTGATACGGATCAAAAAAGGCGACTATGTATGTATGTAAAGCTGCACGCCAGTATCCATTGGGCCACACAACAAGCCGTACATGGGTTTGGAAGTGAATGCTGGGAAACTGTGGTTTTAGGCTGGTTTGAACTGATTAAAGCCACTGGTCGTGTGCAACAAACCGTCAACAAGACTCATCTGACTTCAAGCCTTCTATAGTCGTAAAAGTTGTGATCTTTTGTATCATTTTATTTTGGTTTGGCATTCGTGTTTCTATCTGCGTTGAAAACTGGCCAAACGCATGCCAGGATTTAGCCATGTTTTTTTTTTGTAAGCTGCTGTTGCCTACACCGATCTGACTGGATGCCTAGTTATCTCTCCCAATCAAACTTTTTATAAAAAATATTTATTAATACAGCAAAAAAACACGACGTTCCATTTTAATTTTAATTTAACACAAATGTTACTTAACCGCTTCATTTCGCGTTTTCAGAACTTCCTTGAGAAACCCCAGCTGCTGCTGCAACGGGTTTACCACTTCGACTTCTCTTCCCACGTGGGCCACGAGGGGGCTGTTGTTGGCTCTGTCCATCTACCGCTTTACCTTCAGGCTTCTCGGTCCCGTCACCTGTCTTTTTGGCTCCGTTTCGCGATCTCGACCCGCGTTTCTTTTTGTCTAGATTAGCCGCACCCTGTCCGCCAGAAGGTGCCGTAGGAATAGCTCCCTCAGTGTTATGACTCGTGTTGTTGTTAGTACTGGCACTGCCAGTGCTGGTACTGGTACTGTTTGGTCCGGTGGGAATTACTGGAGCTTCTCCTGTTTTTTCCTTGGGTTCCTTTTTCTTTTCGTCTTTGTTTCCTTTGGGCTTGCTCTTTTCATCGGTACCCTTGCTTGAAAGGGGCCTTGAACCACCTTCACTCTCTCCTTCTTTTTTGCCCCGGTTTCTTCTTCGTTTGCGCTTCTCACTATTGACACTTTTGTTACTCTCACTCGTTTCAGGCTTTGAGCCATCACTGGCAAGGGACGATTGTGACTGTGCTGATGTAGGAGCCTTTCCAGGTGTAGCTGGTCTGCTTTCCGCTTTGGGGTTATCAGATGCCATTTTGGCACTGTCAGTTGCACCTGATGTTCCTGACACTCCTGGTGCTGATCCCCTTGGCGTTCCTGGTGCTCCTGACGACCCTAGTGACCCTGGTGATGATTTGGGCCCACTTGGTATCCCGTTCAATCCAGCCAACCCGCTGTGTGAATTATTCGCGGCTGCACCTGGTTGTCTGGGTATTTTAACATCTCCATCCGCTGAAGATGGTTTGTTGAGTATACGTTTACCACCTGTAGCTTCTGACGTAGATTTTTCTGAACCGTTTCTTTCACTGCCTTTATTTCTGGTCAAATTTTCAATTGGCGGTTTTCCGCCCCTTTCTTTCTTGTCTCCAGGTCGTTCCAAAATCTTCTTCTTTTTCTTATCTCCACCTTCAGCCTGACTCTTGGTTCCTTCTTCACCTTCCTTCTTTTTCTTTCTGACTTTCTTGGGCTTTCCATCCTTATCCTTTTCTTTTCCGTCCTTTTCGCTTTTTTTACCATCTCTTTCGCCCTTCTTGCCATCTTTCTTTTCTTTAGACTTGCCATCTTTTGTCTTGTCGCCTCGTTTCTCGTCCTTCTTATCGCTTCCAGCCTTGTCCTTTCTACCCTTCTTATCTGCCTTGGAATCCTCCTTTTCGGTTTCTTTGGGAATCACGCCGGCTGCAATCAATGTCTGCTGCGAAACCATTGTAGGCGCATTAGGATCAAGCTTGAGAACAATTTCTCCAGCTCTTTTGCCATTTTCTTTAGCTTCTTGTTCCTTCAATGCCTTTTCCTTTGCTTGCATCTTTTCCTTGTTATCCTTCTCCAGTTCTTGTAAAAATTTGAGGTAGCCCTCGTCCTTTTCAAATGTGCCAGCATCTGGATGTGGCTTAGATACTTTAAGCTTGCCTTGAAATGGCGCGTATTCAATTGTTGGTCTCACAATGCATTTTTTCTTTTTGCGCTCCATATCGTCAGTTCCTCTCTTTCCGCTACTGCTGGAATCCAAATCCGTCATATTGTATTCCCCAGATTCTTCCTCCATGTCTTGTTCCTCTTGTAAAATGATTGTAGGCACAACACTACGATTAAATTCTTTAACAAGTCTAGTCAAATCACCATGTGATTTCATAGTTAGGTAGAGACGCGAGTAAATATCGGGTTTGGTTTCAATATCGGAATCTGACCTACCTGTAGAAGAACTCACACGTACAGATCCGTATCTCTGCTGCTCCAGTTTGAGTTGGCGTTTAGCAATGGCTCCTTTTCGCGAAACATGGCCTTGTACGAAATAGTATGTTTGCAAAGTGTTGTCGTTGACCCAAGTTCGCATCAATCCCATCAACCAGGATTCATCAATATTGGGTGGCAAGTAACGAACTACCAGCTTCAATTTTTCCTTGTCGCTGGAATTTTTGTTCCCATTGTTGTTTCCAGTATTGGTATTATCGCTTGCACCAGTAGACCTTTGCTGTTGTGTAGAGTCGAAGCTGGATGGTCGAGGACCGCCACGGTTGGGCAACACACTTGAGCCAGCAGTAATGGGAGCTCTCTCGCGTTGTGATTGTAAAGTGTAAGCAACTGAGCCCTTGGACATATTTATAGTTGAAATTGACAAACCTTTGAATTTCTAGATTTTTTTTAATTCAGCAACACTGAAATGAACAAGGTTGTCTTTATTTGTTGAGCTTGGGAAAAAAGCTACGTGGTATTGATTAATATATGCGGCTCTGTTGTGGTCTGTGGGGGTATAACCCAATGTTGTAATATTCAATCGTTGAACTCTTAGATAGTTGTTAAGAAGTAATCCACAAGTTTTGAATGCTAGAAAACCATTGAGATTTTTCTCATGAATCACTTTTCAAAAACTGTTGTTATACACTTTCTATTTAGCACTCATAAATTGACACAAATATTGAAAAAACCCGTTAGGAGCACGGCTGAAAGGGTCCACGAACCCAATAAAATTTTTTCTTATTCGGGCCAAACTGAAAAGTTTCTAATCATGAACAGTTTTAAAATTCTAGATAACCTGTTAAAATACATAGTTTGATACCTTTTTGTTTATCCCTTAACGTATATTTGTAACATTTGGTGCACAAATATTAGATACCAAAATTTTTGATTTATACAATACCTTTACAAAATGTCTGAGGCAGTAGACTATGCCACTATTTTGGCTAAAGGCCGTGAGTTTCTTGATAACAGTGAGGCACCCCAATGTGTCGAGCTCATTGTGCCAATTCTCCAGCAACAAGAATCATTAGACGGATTCGAGAGCGCCAGAAGTAACAACGAGTTGCTTGAGCTGATCCAGATGGGCGGAGAAGCTTTGTTAGAACTTGGCAACCCTCAAGATGCATACCAATTGCTGGAAAAGGCTGTCCAGTTTGATACCAACGGTGAACGCGGAGGCAGTGAAAAGTTTCTGTGGATGGGCCAATTGGCTGGTGACAGACCTGGTTTACAGTACTACGAAAAGGGAATTGAGATTTTGAAACGCCAAATCAACGACGCTGGAAGACATAGACTTAATACAGATGATGTTCGATTCAAGCGAAAGAAAATTTCTGATGCTTTGTGTGGAATGGTTGAGATTTGGATGACTGATTTATGGTATGTGTTTAGTTTGTTTTTGATTTGATAATGCTTTTCATATGTTTTTTGTATCTCAAAACTAACTTTCATGATAGTATGGAACCTGAAGCTGAGCAACAATGTGAGAACAATATCACAGAGGCTATGCTTATTGATGAAGCAAATCCAGAAACCTGGAGTGTAATGGGATCTATCCGCATCAGTCAACAGCGTAATGAAGACGCTAAAAACGCATTACAAAAATCTTGGGATTTCTACCATGATCAATTAAACACTGACACTACCCTTCCTACAAATACCAAAAGCACTAAGATATTGGAACAACAGCAATTGTTGATTCCTTCGCTAATTCGTCTTGCTCAAAACTCTGTTGAGATGGGCTTGCTTCGAAACGTCATTGAAATCACTGCAGAAATCCAGCGTCTTGATGATCAAGTTCCCGAATGTTACTACCTCCACGGTCTTTCGCGCGCAGAACTTTACAAAAAAGCCATGGAAGAAGCACAAGCTTCTGATGCGAGTGGAGACAAGGAGAAGGCTCAGGGATTGTTTAGAGAAGCAAACAAACACGCGGTTAGAGCTCGGGAAGCTTGGGAAACTTTACTTAAAGTGGTACAAGAAGAACCAGATCTTGCTGATCCTGAACTGGCACCCACTGTAACTGAAAACTTGAAGGAACTTCCTGGTAACATTGGTATTGAAGACTATGATAGCAGTGATGAAGAAGGCGAAGATGAAGACATTGACGTGCAAGAATTAGAGTAATGTAAACACATCATATCAACTTATTTAAATTTTCATATCATTCCAACAACAATACTAATAGTAATGATCACAAGTTTTATTTCATTTTTTTCCCACTTTTCCTTTTAATTGCAATACATAACAATATATATATATATATATATATATATATATTCTTTAGGATTAAAACCAATTCACATGATTGCTTTGTTTAAAACCTATCAAGTAAACATTTTTTTTACATTTAACTTACGAACAATTATTTTTACCAAAATTCCCAGATAAACTGTTCAAAAACCCTAAAAAAAAACTCATTAGGAAAAAGATGAACAAAAAAAACATGATAAGTCATATTCACAAGTGAGGCCATGTAACCTAATTGAAGACACTGATAATGATCGTCAAACGATGCCATACAAAGTATCTTTTTATTCTTTCACAAGCATTTTTGTACCTTCTATTCTTCTTTTTTATTTAAACTTTGCAAGGCACCAAACTTGTTTTTGACTCAAAAAAGGAAAACAATTACAACAATTGGTCCTAATAATGTCTGTCACTGAATGTGAAACTGTTTAAACCAATTAGCAAAGTAATGTTGAAAACCGTTATGTTTTTCCGAAACAAATAAAAAGTATATCTGGTTTTTCTAGAAAGAATATAAACCTTTAGAGAAAGAAAATGAAATCTCGTGGAGAAGAAAAAAAAAGTCTCAACTTTAATTTATATGAATTCTTTTTGAGATTGTTTTAGTGTAGAGACTGTTTTGAGAATTTACAAATGGAAAATGTACATTTTTATGCTTTTGATGTTTTCAAACATTTCTCCCTTTCAATCACTTTATTGTAATATCTCTATTTTGCTTGAATGCTTATTTTTTTTCACTAGATCACAAAAGGTTATATCGTTTATGTTTCCATTTACCGCTACTGCGCCTTTTATTGCGAATTTTGAGCAAATTAAAGGTTGTCAACGGAAACATAACTAAAAATTAAGATATAGAATGTCGTGCCATTTAAACGAACTCCTTCACCCAAAGGGATTGTGTTGAAAATTATATGGGTTTACAATTAAAGATTCAACATTTACTTATACTTTAAATTATCTTTATTTTCAACAAGTATGCCTCTTTGGAAACTCATTCAACTTTTCTTTTAACGTTGAAAATCTTTTTACTTTACTAAAATACCCCTTTGGTTCTATGTTTATGGTCTATCGAGCTAAAAAAAAACTATGTCAATAAATATGAATGTATATATATATACGTATTTACAATTTTGTTTACTTGTGTGCGTTTTCTGTAAAATATTACTAGGATATATTTAATCTAGAATCAAAAATCCAAAGAAAGCTTCTGATGATCAACAAGAGATTATGAAATCAATTTATTGAAATCAAAATTTGCCCATAATTGACAGTGGCAACTCAATTGCCAAAGGAGAACTATAAAAATACCTTTCAATATGTTTCAATGATGGTTTGACTAAATTAAAACCAATCAAATTACTTAAATTTTCCCTTTTTTTCATAAATTAGCTTTAAAAACAATGTTTGACCTTTAAACAGTATGAAGTCTAATTTCTAGTATAAATGTTTTACTAAAGAAACAACAATAATTTTGATTTTCTAGTTTTTGATCAAGTTCCGATTTATTAAGGATTAATTGTGAGGATTTTGAACATCAATTCATGTATCTAATTATCCCTCAACATAAACTACAAAATAAACAATGATCAAAACTGAAATAACAGCAATACTAAGTCGAAGCCCTAGTTCAATTTCTTGTCTATAGCACGGTTTTGTTTCCCGGGTTATTCATCAAACCCTGGTAGCGAATTTTATTATCAAAAAAGTTTTGATACGTTACAAAAGGCTAAACAAACCGACACTTGTAAATTCTTTTTTTTTTTTTTTTTGATCAGAAACAAAAAACCCTTTAGAATCGAAACTTTAGCATTCACCCTTTAAAATAAAACATGAAAGCACATATGTTTGATTTTGAACTGTTTAGTATTGTTGTGTAAAAATCCCATATTCTGTCACCTGAGAGACATATATGCAACTATGTAATTTTTTTGAGGAGAAAATGAACCAAGTGCTAGATTATTAACCAAGTCCTAGGCTTCTCCCTAAATTGAGATCAAAATAATTAAACGTTGGAAGCTGTGCAGGATATCAAACAATCAGATTTTTGATTATCAGCGATCTGAGTTCCAGGGAGGTGGTGTTCAAAGAAGTATTCGAAGACACTAATGAGGGTCTCAAATGATTGCAATCCTCCCATTACTATGATAACCTGTGATCGTGATGTGGGTACCAGTTGGGAAGTTTTATCCCCAGGACCTGAATAATATGATGCATTTTAACATTGAAGGACAAACATTCTTTTCTTTTGTTTTTTTGTTCATGTAGAGTTATGTTTTTGTTCTAGTAGCTGATGTTGATAGAAAGATGTATTGGAAAGATGCAAAGAAGTTGAACTCGTAGATGAGCGTTTACAAACATCTCAATACAAACCACAGGAAACAAAAGAAGAAAAAAAAAAAAAAAAACCAACAAACAGTTTGAAGTCAAATTTCGTAAACAAAGTCCAATATTTAAAATCAAGTATTAAATTAACAAAAGTGATTTCACGAATTTACAGATATACTTGAAAATTCTAGACGTCAAAAAAAATTAACCGTCAAGCACTGACCTCCTGAATTAATTTGTTTGTTGATCATATTAACTACGAAAAAGAAAATAAAATGGATCCAAACCGCTCGTTTAAAACAATTTGACGTCAAAAGCACATTAAAGCTAAAATATTCATTAAAAGCCAAAAAGAAGACTTTCACGTAGCACTTTTGGTCACTTTTAGAAAAAAACTACAACAACAAGAACAACGGCAACAACTTGTTCCAACTCCACAAGTTTTTATGATGCCACATTTATCAACGGGTTTTCCCGCTTGTTTATCAACACATAGATATGTTTTTACAATTGATAGGCTGAAGTCCTGGTCTTTCACAATGTGTAAACTCATCCGGCCTCCTGGCTTTTTTACATTCTGGTTTAATATAATAAAAAGAGCCGCCAAAAAGTGTCCCAGTAAAAAGCCCAGTGCCGAGTGATCAAATTTACAAGTGTTGCATTATGAAATATAACTTTAAGAATAAATATTGGACTTCTTTGTTTTGACAACTTTTTAGTTTCTGTTAATAATTGACGTTAACCATGAGTATATTTGATTGAAGTTCACAAGCCATTTAGTTGATTTTAACAAACAAATAATTCAAAAGCTGTGATGTTAAAAATATATCAAATAACTTTTTAATATAATTGAACATTAAGAAAAACGGTTATTATATATCTGCAAGTGTGAACATTTCATTATATTAAAACGACCGCGAGATACGTCGGTGTTAACCTATGGAATTAATATTTCATCATACTAGACAAACTAATTTACCTATGAAAAATAATTCTCAGTGTTCCATTAATTAGTTAGCCATGAATGATCAACATTGCTACAATGATTATAATTCCATACAACGTCCGTCGAAAAAAGCCGGTTGCATATCCAGCTAAACAAAAAAGCAAATCTGGTACTGGTTTAAAGAAAAATAAAACTACTAGCTACAAACCCAGAAATTACACAGTTCGAGACAAAGCCTAAGAATACCTTTTTACAAATAAAATAAAAAGCTGGGCAATCCACTTGTTTTTTTAAACTTGTCCTTCACATTATGGGGGATTATAAAGATTTTAATTCAATTTCAAGTGCCAAATTTTGCTGAAGTAAATTCTTTTTATCTGAAAAAATACAAAGAATAACTTAAAATTTAAACTTACACTAGGTACTAACAAGTCACAACAATTGTTGTATACAAGTGCACTCACATTAACAATACAAGTTATTGAAGTATTTGAAATCAATATGCTTGACTTATTTTTAAAAATAGAGCTACTAGATTTTTTTTTTTTTTTTTTT
>JAKTYL010000031.1:0-57090 GCA_030578715.1 Magnusiomyces tetraspermus | reverse complement strand
GTAGCACTAACAAGTTCATGTATGTTTGGATGTGAAATAATAGTGTGACAAAAACTTACTTGGATATCAATATAATTTTGAGGGTACATGTGTACGTATTCAACGTGCGCCCTTGTGTTGAAGTAAATTAGGAGTTTCTTCTGGAAGAAACAAGTAAACATAAGGGCTGAAAAACAAATATTACCTGCAATTTGTTAGTTCTAAGTGGTTCTTTTTACATTTTCTATGTGCGTATGGTTATGCCTATTAATAGCATGCTCACTAAGAAGCAGTCAATACTGTATTGTGCTATAACTAGTATGATTTGTGTAATTTTTCATTTTTCTCGCCAGTAGTAGTTTAAACATTGGTCTCATCCAGTTGACTCACCGGCCACCCTTCAATTCTCAGCATATGTATAACAACATCACCAAAGCTTGGTACTTAAGTTAGTATTAAACCACTTGGTTTATTCTGGCTCATTCGTTTGATAGACAAACAACTCTAAAATAAAGTTACTATTTTTATGAACCAAGAAGATAGTTTTTTGCCTTCTATCTTTTGAGGGATATTGAGCACCAAAAACAAAAAACGGATGACAACAACGAAGTAAAATAAATACTAAAATGAAATAAAATATAGCCATGGTGTAGCCTGCAATACTGGAAACAGAAAACCAGACAGTAATATACAAAAATGAATTATGTTAATTGTAGAATCATAATATTATTGGAAGATCGAGCAATCAAAACAAAAAATTTAACTTGTTCTAATGTATTGTCTCATAAAATCGAAAGCAAGATCTCAATCTGAGGTTGTACTTTTCCATAATTAACAACCAAAGATATATAAATGCAGTACTACATCCCAAGTTTAGTGTGCTGCTGACTTCAGATGCTTTTTATTAAATAGGAAGCAGTTACGTGTTGAATGCCCTAGTAAAAAACAAAAAAATATCCAAGGGTTTATATCAGACTTGGATGAAGATTGAGTTGCCATTGGCTGACGAACCTGGCTCTTTTCTAGTGGCTGCTTTTTTATAAGGGTATAAACTCTTGTGATGATTTTCCCAAGCATGCAATAGCTAAAATAATATAATACAAAAAAATCATAGAAAGGAACAAACAAATCGATAAAAGCGTCTTAACGATACTCCAAGAAGCCATTGAAAGAATTTAAGTGACATTAAACAAAGATACGAGCTGAAATGAGTTCTAGTTTAACGAATCGCTATGGGCTAGGGTTTCACTTTGGATTTCCAAAAGACCATACTCAACTTAGTTGAACATTATTACCAACTAGCCCACTCTAAAATGTTTTAGTGTGTTAAAGCTCAAAAACTATCACGGAAGCTGACAGTTGACGAGGTTATACGCATATCAAGGAGAACAACCAATTTGAATGACACAAAAAAAAAAAAAAAATACAAGTCTAATGGAAAACCGTCTTTTAAAGGTAGAAATCGTATTTACTATGGCGTTCTCATGCGAATGTGGTAAAACAAATAAATAAATACAATCAACAATAACAAGTATTGAACATGACCCAGAACATCTACCCAAAAAGTAAAAAAAACACACCATATGATTATATCTAGAAACTCCAACAGCTATAGTTGGGTAAGTTTTTAGACCTAATCACTTTTTATATATAACTGGAAACCTCAGTATATGCACCAAAAGCTTAAATTTTAAGTAAGAAGAAAGCTTATTTCAGCCAAACATTTTGATCATTTGCTTGTTTTAACAGGCAAAATATCTTAATTAAATAATGTGAATGGCTCTAGAATCAGTTTGGGAAAGGTTGAAATAAAAGGCAAAATAGGGAGTTGGTTGAGCGATTGGATTTTAATTCTGCAAATCTAAACTCATCGCTACTGTAGCATCAAAAACACAAGGTTAATTCACTGACTCTTTACACACAAAGACTTTCAATTTTTACGAGAGATGGAACAAACTTTAGTTTTAGTAAAAAAAATTAATTTGAATACAAAGATTGATTTTTACACCTTCATATGAAATAACCAGGATCATTCAGCCCAGTGAAAAATAGTCAACACAGCAGAAGGCTCTAAGGTGTATTTGTTTGCTTTGAAGCCCGAAAAGCAATTTTTATAAATCAATAGAAATATATCCACTTGAACAACCAGGGCTGTCTGCATAGAAGATTAAAAAAATATTGAGGAGAAAAAGAAAAAGGAAAAAATAAAAACAAAAACTCAATCTTCTAAGCATTTCAAGGTCGCATTCTTAAAATCTGTTATGTATTGGTGGTTATTCTCCTCTGTTTATAAATAGAAAAGTGCCGATATACTTCAATAATAAAAAAATCAGTTAAATAATACACATATCTGTTGGCCAAGTTATCAAGCATGAAACCTTTTTGTTTTATTTTCAATTCAGGTTTGAGATGGAAACAAAACAAAAAAACAGTTATTTCTCTTTTAATTTTTTAAAAAACGTTGAAATACCATGCTTTAGCTGTGATTTAGCTCCATAGCATTTTGGTCAAATTTCAAAGTGAGCTTGAGTAAAAAACGAGTTTTTAACACACACTTGCAACAACTTGCTATTAATTCATAAGAATTTTTAGACAGTTTAGCAAACCAATTCGTGGATAACAAAGAACAAGGAGCCTATTCTATATTATGATATAAAAAAAGCCAAAATAAAATAAAGAACGATTAACAAAAGTTACTGAAGATCTGAACTGTTTATTCAAAAGAAATAATACACAGCAGATTACTAACACAAACGAACACAATTGACAAAACCCTAAGCGAGGTATGAAAACAGTCACTAAAAAACCCGGGTCGCAAACTCAAACCAGTTTTATTTCTCTTTTGTATCGTCTTGTACTGCGAATCAAATTAGCCATTAAATGTTTACAGAGTAAATCAGCTCCGCGAATATACGTCTATAGGGCAATGTAATAATACACAGGACAAGAAACGCTTCAACCAAAACTTAGACCTAACACTGTCACTTGAGCTTCAAACAAAACTTAATTTAAAAGAACTATGCTATTTTTGTACAGTTTACTACTTGCCTTGCTGATTTTAGAGTCATTATTACATATTATTTTATGATTATTGACACAGGGCTTGAACTATGCCATTTGCTGATAACAGTTGTAGGTTCACAGAGTGTAAACCGTTTGACACATTTGCTGCTTTAGCTTGCCCGGTATATATTTTTTATCTTCCAGATAAAGTAAAGCAGACAAGTTGTTCGGTTAGAATAACCATTCAAGACATGCTTCGATCAGTTATGATTCGTGTTCTATTACTTTCTTGAAACGCCTTCAGTAAAATGTTCTAGTAAGTCATATCTATTAGAAAAAACAAAAACAAAAAAAAGGGGATAATTTTCACGAATCACAGAAAAGTAACACTCTAGGTGAATTCTGTAAGAAAAAGAATTTTATATACACTGAAGCCCTTTTTTTGTTACATACTTTGTGACGCCAAAAAGGGGACTTACATACAAGTTTTCGCAAAATACGAACGTGACTTTTTGCCGAGGTTGGAAATCAAAATCTCGGGTTTTATTCCAGTGACGTTCACGTGGACTTCGAAGCTGAGACTCAAACTGCTTTGCTTCAGTTGGCTTCGTAGAATGAAATTAGGACCAATGAATGGACTGGATTATTATTTACAATTTGGTTCGGGTTTCTTGGGATTTCACTGGAATCCAGTATTAAATTTGAAATAAAATAAAAATGTACTAAATCATGCAAACTTAATAACAGCAACAACTGCGGCTGTACTGTCAGCCTAACTGTAGGCCATGATAAACAAGATAACGATGAATCAGAAAAGAAGGAATCTAATTTTTTGATTATTGACCTAGTGTGGTGATATTCATCAGTTTATTGACAACTACATAGACAATTGAACTATTTAGACTCGTTAATTAGCTTGCCGGAAATAAGTGAGTCGCCAAATTCTTGTAGCTGCACTTTAAAATGAGCTATACAAGTTCTTTTCAGACCAGCGTTAATGGATGAAATGCCCAAGTTATTAAAGATGAAATTATTGAATTAACCAAGATATCTCCTTATTCTTACACTAAAGTCATAAAGGCTTCAAACCAACAAGATTTGGCTAATAGCATTAGAAGAAATTATTGGAGCGCTTCTGATAAGAATATAAATAATAGAAGAAAAGCGATGGGTCCATTACATGACAAGTGTTTCTTGCCGCCCCCAAATCCAAGTAATCGAAATCCTTTACTCGGAGTGCAAATAGAACAAGCAACTTCCTCTTCTTCCGCTATGGAAATCGATACATCACCAGCTGATAATAACTCTACATATGACGCTGGTGACAATGATGAAGAGTCTGGCGCTTCGTCCCCAATTAGCAGCAGTGTTCGAGAATGCATTGATGCTGGGTACGGTAGCTCCAGCTATGATAATGAGGAACATGCTAGCTTTGCTCTCGATTCTGAAAATACAAGACGTGAATTCTCTAACTCTAACATCAACACCCAAAACCATTCGCCGGATAGCAAGAGCGATCATGAAATTTTGGGAAATTCTGATAGCTAAGGGAAAGAACAGCAGCTAGAAATTGTATTACAGGCTAGCCCTGTGTCTGAAAGCCCTGAACAATAAAGTAAAACACCTAAATTGCCCTTTCCTTTACATACTAAGTATTATGATGAGGTCGTTAGGCAACATAAGGAATACAGCATTGACCATAAAATGTTTCGTATTGACGAAAAAGTTTTAATGGCTACAATCCTTACCTTTATTGCCCTTATAGAAGATCAGGGGATAAGCGAAGCGGTGCAGAAAGAGGCAATTAAAAAGCTGCCTGTCGAAGCTTATAGAATAGCAAACAACGTACAGAGAGACCTAGGAAAGTTGGATAAATTGAAAATAACCAGTAATCCCGATTCTAGAAAAGTGAAAGTGTGTCCCAACGGCCATTGAAGTTTGAATGTAAGCCTCAAGCGGTCCAAAAGTACTGTATACGACTGTCCTTAACGATATTCATGATGAACCAAAGAAGTCGTAAATGATACATATTTGTATTTAGAAATTAATATAAATTTGATAGATCAACTGGTAGAGATAGCATATGATCACCGATGATTTAAAATCAATAGAATTCAATTAATGAAAGAATATATAATAAAGTAGCTTATTAAAAGTAAAAGCATAGCTTGCTGTCCTTAATCCAGAAAAAGGAAAAGAATAAAGTAATAAACACAATTTTAAAACAAAAATTAAATAGTGGTGGTTGACCAATTTAACCACATATTTACAAATTGACAGTTAACTAAGGTATAGAAACTATTAATTTCAACAACCATTGCTTAATTATCGGGCCATACCTACATTTCCAAATATGTTTTGTTTGCTTGGAGAGAGAAAGAATTTCCATACGCTTATTTTGGCGGGCTGGTCGAAGCTATCAAAATATTCTTTTGGAGTAAACACATTGCTCAAGCGATGAACAACGCAAACAACAAAACCTTCAATTTTAATCCAGACAGCACGTACATTATGTCTGCTGCACAGGGAGCGTGTCTTATTGAGCTTGCGCAGAAAAACTTTGATGTTTCATATACATATTTTCCTTCAGACTTTGATATTTCAATGACCATTCTTTTTGATGAAGGAACTGTTTTTGAAAGCTCTCAACTTAAAGACCAAAACACTATTTTAATCATCAACAACCTTCCAGCACCAATTCAATCATATTATAGGACACACATTTCCAAATAAAAAAAGGGCAGGGAAATCAAAAACCAATCCCGAAGGATTTTGAAGAACTTGCAAACAATAAGGAAAAGTTTGAGGAGTCAGACGAAAAGGATTTGCCTATTATGGTATGCACTAAAAAAGCTAGAGAAACTACTGGTATTTCTCGTCTTACCCCGTATCTTGGGTGTGATTACTTACCTACTCTGAACATTGAAAAGCCTGTGGCAGTTGATGAAATGCACATTTTTCATGAAAATATCACAAACCAATAATTTTCGCTTTTATTAAACCAGATCTAACCACTAAAAAAATAAAGGGAAAAAGAGCATCTTCATTGAAACGTTCAGCTTTTCAGTAAATGAAAAAGCGTTGTTTCAAAGCTTTTTACAGCAACTAAATCACTTAATGCCCATCGAAGTAAAAGACCGAAAGAAGCTCATTTTTAAATGGTAACTTGGGCGCAGCTTTTGGGTTTTTTAGCTTTTGTCTAACCGATTTTCAACCATTGTCTTAGTCTACGACACGAGCATCATTGTTCAAATCAGAGTGACAACTATTAGAAGGTACCAAGTGTGAAGCTCTCGATATTGCTTGCTGATTTGCCAACCTTGATGAGACTCACTTCCTGTCACATAATTGTGAGAGTTCTATTGTCTTATCTTAAAGAGTCTTCGAAAAATGTTGGATACGAATATGAAACCCAAATTGGGTTTCACGATGTCGACTTTAAAGATATCAAGGAAAAAATTCAAACTTTAAAGCTAGTACCATTGACACATCATCTAGCTAGTGCTTACGCTGTTCCATCAATTGAGGTAACCAGCCCCCTCCCTCCAAATTCCACTAATGTTATGGAGAATGAGGTACAAGTCACAAAAAACTCTCAAAAAGTTTGCAGGGAGGTTATAACTAGCTGTCACAATACTAAAATAAGGCAAGAGAATGTCCGTGCCTTGAAAATCAAGAATAGTGGACCAACGTTCAACCCTGGAGAAGTCGAGTTGAAGGCTTCCAATCCGAAGAAAGGCTACAATCAATGTTATTTTCTCGATTTTGATAAGAATTTATTGAAATGCGTCAATGAACTGAGTATCATCAAAGTAGATGAGTATTTTAAAGCTTTTTTAAAGGCCATTCACTTAACGCTTGACGAAACACCAGAGTTTTTAGAGAAGAAGACTTCCAAGCTTGATTCAATCTATTCTAAGATGCAAAGGATAATATATATTTGAAATAAAGTGTACAACTGAGCAATAACTCTTTGGCGAGCCAAACTCTTTACGTAAATTCTGGTTATTTGGCTATCTTACTGGGCACAGATGAGTTTAAAGGCGTAAATGTGGTCAAAAACAATACAAAAACGACTACAACTAGAAAACAGTTTCTTGCTAAAACGCTTAAGGTTCGAAAAAATTGGGTCAGAACACATTGTTTTCGAAGATACTGGTGATAAATTTGTTCCTGAATATTACTCTTTTGAAGTTAAATTCGTGGATTTATCAAGGGCTTGTAACAAAATATACACTATTCCTCTTTCATTGCCAAGTGATGAACACCAATTTCCTTTGAATAACCAGGAGGAATATCCGGAAATGATTTATTACTATTTCAATTCTCATTTTGTTGGCGAATATACCACTATTAGCCAAAGCTCAAGCACTGGCGATAAAGCTAGTCAGAGAGTTTGCAAACTGGAAAAACTCGTCATGTCCAAATTTCCTGAGGCTTTGTCCTACTGTCAACACATTTAATACTATATGTTTTTATTGAGTTTTCAATATTATTTATTAAATTTTTACTGAATTAAACAACATTTAGCTAGTTAAACAAATGTAAACGTTCGGAGCTTTTCAAGTTCAGCACCTCGGTAAACTCAAGCTTCGTTATATACAGTTGATATTTAGCACTCATAAAAAATAACACTTTTGAACAATCCGTACCAAAAAACGTTTTTTCACGAAAATCAGGTAAATATGAGAAGCTAGGAAGTACCACTAGTATGCTTACATTTGGTGTTATGAAATTGCTAAGGAAAAGCCCTGTCTATTTGGTGTTGTGTAGTAATTGTGTAGCACATTCTATGACAAGTGAAGTCATAGAGCCAGGAGGTAGTCATGTCTATAAACAATAAAATCAAATCAAAAACAGTTTTGTGTAAGTAAAAGCCGTACACTTTTCCCAAAAACACTCAGGGTAACCTGTACAGCCGTCTATTTTTCAGTTTAAATTTTTCGTTTTTTCGTTTTAGAGAAAAATTGTCGAATTTTGGTGAGGCTGTAGCAAATCTTCTCCTTAAATGCACAAATTACAAGGCACTTTTTTTTTTTTTTTGGTCTAAAAAAGTTCTAATGTATGGGGGAAAAGTGTCTTTCGTGGCGCAAATGAGTGGTACTTACTACTGATAATAGATAACCACGCCTTTGATTGTTCAGACAGAGTAGGGCCCATAACCATGTTCACATTGTATAACCAGAGTAAATAAAACATGAAGGATTCGAAAAAATTTACGGAAACTGCTAGAATCTTACAAAAAACTACAATGCTAAAATACTGAAGACAAGATGTGCAAGGTTTTATAACTTAGTCTTTAGGAAAACCAGCTGATTTTAAGACTTAAACATAATATTTGTGTTAGTTGTAGTGATAACAAGTTGCCAAAAAGCGCAATTTCAATTTCAATGTCAAAAGATGATAGACTTTGCCCACTTGAAGCAAACGACACCTGGGCAAAGTAAAACAGAAATAAGAAGAGAATGAGCTGTTGCTAGTTTTGGGTTCAAAAAGGTCTGGTGCTATTTCTGTATAAAATAATAAGGCAAGTGGGCTTTTAAGGAGGGCTAGATTGTGCATTGCTCGGTCGGCTGCCAAAAATACTATATACTGTTGGAAAGGAAAAAAAGAAGAAACACCTAGTTTCAGCTTCTATTTGTAAGAGCAAAACGATTTCATGTAGCTGATTATATTCTGTTGAAAGCTGTTTGCGGTGGGCAGGGTCGTGACAGTTAATGAGCGCGATGCCGCATTAAACCATGTGTTATTACGGCTCTATTAGCTGTTGCCAACTACTAATGTTTAGCTTTCATGCTGACCTAAACCGATATGTGGTCTTTAACAAGGAATTTGGCCCGAGGTTTCTTTTGTATTTTTTTTTTTTTTCCCATGTGATTTTCCCCCAATCATTTCACTTGATTTAGTACTTCTGTGTTCAACAGTCTTATTGTCAACAAAAAAAAAAAAACAAACAAAAAGAAAGAAAGAAAGAATAAACGGAATTCACCGTCATAGTTGAGAACTGTTCCTTGTGTTCACACTTTGTATCACATTGCCCGAACTAGCTAGTCGGTAATTCTTTTTTCTAGTCATTGGTGCAATGTGAAGTCTCTTTATTGCTGTTATGGCTTTGGATTAGCTCTAAGGAAAGAGTAATGTTCCATCACTGTTTTGTTCACCACCACTCGATATATTTCGGATATTGCTAGAAAAAAAAATAGGGCAAAACAATAGTTGTAAAAGGATGGCCACAACGCCTATGTTATATAGTTCTATAACCCTTGAATAAATTGAATTGAAAAATAGGGCAACTGATTACCACGGAGAGCCAAAATTTAGATGGAACTCACCTTTATTCAAACATATGCATTCTTGAAATCAGGTTTATGGTGATATTAAAATTACTTAGGTAAATATATAAATGTATAAATATATAAATAGTCACATTATTACTCAGAAATACCTCTCTTACTGATATGGAGGATTCATGTTTGTAGGAAACTGCTGTAAGTAGGCATTGGGTTGGGGGTAAAGGCCAGCAGGCTCAGGTGGCATGTTGGACCGTAACATGTATTGATTTTGATACTGGCCTGAAGTGTTTGGCAGTTTCTGTCCTTTGTCATCGTATTCCTCACCTTTACTCATCGGTTTGATTTTATGAATCTTTTTGTGCCTTCGAAGGTTTGAAACCACACTAAAATAGCGGCCACAGCCTTCAACATCGCACTTGAAAGGCTTTTCACCTGTGTGTGTTTTTAATGACGATGGACGCGTGAAACGTCTCCCACAGGTTGCACATAGATGCTTTTGTGTTTTTGCTTGCGCTTTCGTATTTTGAGGACTCAACGTATGGTTATGCTGTGAAACTGGTGTTTTAGGTCCTGGCATCATGGGAGTAACACTTATGGCTGAAGATCCAACACCTGAGTATCCTGAGATCATTCTCTGAGTTTCAAGTGGATCTTGATTTGGGGGAGGAGCTTGCATAGAGTTAGGCCCATGGTGAGGCATATGCGTAGTAGGATATGAGTACTGATGTGAGGGTTGAAATATACCAGTTTCAGGTGTTGGTGCCATTGATCCATAAATAAACTGCGTATTTGAAGGTGCCATTTGCATTGAAGGATGGAATGCTTGATTTGATGAATTATTAGCAGCAACGGTACCTGAGCCTGATGGTAGGGTAGGAGCAACTGTGTAATGAGGGTGAAGCGAGTGTGGCGCTTCGGAGGAGGTCGAGTATATTTGATATCCATTCAAAGGGGCTGGGGGAATCTCGAGCTGTCTGTTGTAAGAGTCAGGTATTTGTTGAATCTGTACTGGAAAGTTTGGTTGTTGTGGAATGACCTGCTGAGGAATCTGTGAATGTCTATACTGCTGAGCAAACTGGGTCGAAAACTCAGGAGGCTTAGAGTTTTGTTGTGAATAATATGAATGCTCTTTGGGCTGCTGAAACTTTTGATGCTGAGTATAGTGATAATTAGTGTTTTGAGAGTCACTATTATCACACTCTGGAATATAATTAAAATTATTCATTGATGTTTGTGTGCTTGTTTGGATGTTTCTATAATTGAGGGGAGATGCTAAAGGAGATTCTTGAAAAAAAATTGGCTTGTTAACACTGATACTGGAGTTTTGATTTTCTAATTCTGTTTTAATAATCATAGAGCCATTATTTGAAACCAAATCACCACTTGGGCTAGATTGTTTCGAAGATGGTAAATGAGCTTGAAAGCCAGAAAAAGTTTTGGAAACCGAAACGCGTTTAGATGATGGCTCTGAAAATTGAGTTGTAGAAGCAGGCGAAAAGGTTGATGAAAGAGAGCAAGGTGAAAGGCTTGGAGTCGAACTTGGCAGAACTTGTTCTAACGAAATTTGTTGAAAGGAGGTTTTATTGAAAGCTTCAAAATCACTACTAGAGCTTTGACTGTTACTTAAAGGCTGGAACAGTGTGTTTGAAGAATATGGCATTTGCAACAAGTGTGAATTGCACTTGTTATTTTTTTCTTGCTCCAGCGATATTACTTTGAAATTAGAGCTGTCGCCAAGCGAATACAACGGCAATGAGATGTTGTTTGAAGTCTTGGTTTCGCTGTTAGATTTGTAGTATGACTGTGTGTTAGTTGTATCAGTAGGAAAATCGTTGGAGTCAAGAGAGCGAAATAGAACCAGCATAGTTATCCTCTTAAAAGGATGTTTGGGAATGAAGGAATGAGGTTGAAAACAAAAAAAAAAAAAAATTAAACCGTGTGCTGATCACTTAAAAAGTTTTTCTATAGGTTGGAATTTGGGTTTAAAAACATAAAAAATCCAATTCTTGTAGAAAACTTATTGTCGGTAGCTTATGAGAAAATAATAAGAAAACTTGACGTGACAAGCATAAAAAAAAAAAATAGAAAAGAAGTTTAGGGAAAACAGATAGTATTTATAATATGAGAATCTATACTTTGTGGTTATAGATATCGATGTTGGTAGTCAGTGAAAAAAAATCATAATAGGGCCTTATTTTATTTTCAAGATCTACCTCTGTATTAAGGGTGATGTATAATTGGAAAATGTGGTACATATATTTGGTTGTAAATTTGAAAGGGTAGGCTTAAGTATTTTTACATTGACTTCCAGCATTTTACGCAAACCTTAATCTGAATGTATGGTATGTAACAGAACAACACAGTCTATACAAAATATGTATTTAGTCAAAACAGTACAAGAGCTAACATCAAGATTTGGTTAAACTATATATTCATTCTCTAACATGGATTTGTAGCAATAGTCCTGAGATTATTAGTATTGAAGATAATGTTAAACTATTCAATTGCAAGGGGTTTTTGTGTTTTGACTCCTTTGCCTGCACACTAGTTCTAGGAATATCTGGCCTGCTTTGCCTCTCACTCTAGTTTTATGCAAGACTTAGAAGGAATAGATGGCAGTAACATAATGGAACATAAACGTTAGTTATATGTATAAAGACCTCAAATAACAAAAAAAAAGAAAAAAAAATACAAGTTACAGGGGCAATATAACATAAAAGTCAGATTATGTTTTTTTAAAACCAAACAACGGTATGAATAATTTCCAAGTAGAAATTAAAAAAAAAAACGATTTTGGTGCAGGTTCATGAATAAGAGTAAGAATCATTTTCTCATATCGAGCGCAAACCGTAAGTTACTTTGAAAAGTCCCAGATTCGTGCTAGACATTTTTACTAATGAAAAAACTACGAACATAGATGCAGTTTAAACAAAAACCAAACGAGCAAATAATTGGTTTCGAAAAGGCAGAATCATTGACAGCAATGCCTTACAAATCGTCAGTTATATATCTATCTTTTAAATGAAGAGACGATTAATGCCGAAAAAGAAAACTTCCATAAACATGTTCACATTTTGAAAAAAATTAGTAATCCTTGAAATGGATAGATCATGGTGTAGGTGAATTTACTCTATTGTACTAATATATGTTCTCTAAAAGCACATTTAATGCTGTAAGCCTAGTTGACTTTTTTCTGGAAAAAAGCCCATCAATGGCTGAATGGCTTTGTCAAAATTTCCGAAAACAGCCACGAAATACAGGCAGAAAAGTTTCAAAGTAAATCTAGCCAAAATTTGTGATTGACATATTAAAGTAGTTGGTACAAAGCCCAAAAAATATATATTGAAATCGAGTTGCATTAATCTCGACTTTTTAAGCTACGAAAATCTAATTGACGATGCCTTAAAAAATAGCGACTGACATTGTGGTCGCAAATTAAAAGTTGCCGAGGGCAAAAAAAATTATCCTGTGATAAACACCAGTGATCATGCAAGACCTAAATTGTCTTTTTCGTTATAGAATCACCGAGTTCTAGACATTTGACAAAAAGAACATTCGTGCTTTACTATTTGTTGCTAGAATAAATGTTACTAAACAATTCACAAATAATAACCAAGATGATCTCTAAAATAATACTGGTAATACACGCAATATAGTTTCAATTCTTTATAACCGCTTATAGCTTTTGGGAATAAAAACATTCTGCCACTTGCAATTTTATCTATAATAACATTTACAGTTAACTGTATAAGATATATACTTCATCGGCCTTAAATATTTCAGCATGCTGATCATGTCTGGTTCTTTCTTTAAAATTACATTGTTATTTTTACCTCGCGGGTTTTGACAAGTGATGGGCAAAACCTATCAACCTAATGCATAAGTCATAGCTTCCAGGAAGATCATGCGAATAAGTGTTGCATTGTATTGTTGAAAAAAATTTCTTTTCTAACTAGGCACTAATATTCATTGTCAAAGTAGGGTTTATTTAACAGTTGAATGCTCACCTCAACTATTTGGGGATGCTGTTGAACTAGCCTGCCATAGAAGGTGAGCTTTCAAAGCCCAACAAAAGAAATAGGTGACCAGCCTGATGTTGAGAACAAGAAAAATTGGCACAGTTGCACATACATACATTCAAGTTTGAAAGCTATTCCATGACCATTTGATGGTGTTTTGAATAAAATGGACAAGCAGAAAATATCAATTATGTTGATATTTTAATAATTAGCAATATATAAATTGAGTATAGGAAGATTTGCATTGCATAGTTTAGCTGGGTGCACTATTGGTAGTATTATCAAGGGTGGTGAACGACATTAAGCCTAAACCAGCCACAACATTCACTTTGTACCAAGTTGTTATTGATTTCTCAATATTCGCTATTTTGAAAAATTAATAGGATTGGTGTTTGTATTTCATGATTTTCAGTAAAACTTATGTCCATATTAGTTGTTATCCTGTAGCAATTTCAATGTTTTTGTCCCAAATGATCTTTCTACGTTGATCCTTCAACCAGTACTTATAAGTATCAGCATACATACCAGTTGTGTCGATAAACTACCGCTTTTAACTAGAGCCTTTCAGTTAAGAATAAAGATAAAAGGCATCCATTAGTTAGCGCAATGTGGTTTCAATAATGGAGTTGGTCTTTTTATAAAGAAACCCTTAGCTCGTTCTTCAATTTGAGCTTGTAAAAGTATGAGAACCATAGTAAACTTCCTGGGACTAATATTTATATATTTTCCATCTATTAAAAGATACAAGATGGAGCAAGGCGGATCGATTCGTTCTGTAAGAAAAGTTTAAACCCTGTAAGTAACAGTCTCAAAATTGCTTTTGTGGTCAACATGGTCTATGGTATCAATATAAAATACAAGAAACAGAATAAATAACATTTATTTCAGTAACGGCTTTTTACTAAATGATTTTTTTAAATAAGTTAAGAACAACAAACAGAACTGGAAAAGCACTGAATTTTTGCTCTTGACGACTCAAATTCAGGAAGGACAGAAATCAAAATTATGATACAAACCATGTTGAACAATAAAACAAACTTGAGCACAACAACATAGCCTGATTTTCCTGGCTCTGTAATACCAACGACAAAATAAGCTTTAAGGTCTTTTTTTTTGAAGCTAGAGCTAGAACTAACATATATTTTGCTCATATCAAATATCATTCCAAGTACTCATTCTATTTATTTGCTAGTGGCTTTCTCTGAAATAATACACAAAAGACAGTCAATTAAGCAGCAATATACTGCTTTATAGAAAAAGTAATGGCTTTATTGCCATGTGAAATGAAAATTTGTTAATATCCTGACTATATTTGAGGAAAATTGAAAAACAGAATGATCTATGAATCAATGTAAACCACCCAGCATCGAGGGTAAAGGCAAGAAAATACAAAATTTCGTAAAAATTGGTTTGGCTGTCAAGTGTAATTTACAAATGTGATTGTTCTATTCTATTTTCAGTATTTCCCATGTTCTCATATTCGTATATGTTTTATAATTTGGCTTTTTTGCTCTTTGGGATGATAACAAAAACCCTAATAGAAGGTAGGGCTGAAAGTTCAAAAAAACAAAACCAGCAGTCACGCGATTTAGCATGACGGTTCTCAAATATCTCATGTGAAGAACAAATGAGAACTGTATATATTGTAACCCACCGTTACCTTTTGTTAATACCCTAGATCACGTTTATTTACATAAGCCATATTTTTTTAATCTTACACTGGTGCTCAGTTCAAAACGTTAGCCCTTGCCCAGGCTCAAGAAACCTGTAATGTGTGACTAGACCTGTAGTGTAATAAGTGTATAGGTGTGATGTATGTGTGTAGTACTCCAAATTTGCGTAGGATTTTTCACTTTTTTCTTCCCTCCCTCGTCCAAACGATCGACCTATACCACCAGTTTTCGTCGACCTATACAACACAAAAATGAGCTCCTACCCTGTGACTGTTATTGATGGTATGTCACTGATTTGAATCGTAATTTATGATATCCAGCTGCTGAAGCAACTCAATAAATTTTAATAAAATGCGACCTTGAATGTGTTGATTGGTGTATTCAGTTGGGATTTGAAGTGGAAATTTTTTACAACAGCGCAAAACCTCTGAAATATTGAAATCGTAAATACCATATGAACCCAAATTCGGACACAACTTGATAATACTGTATCAGGCGCGTTTTCTGTATTTAATTTCTTATTTTCAAGCTGATGCTCTGGATACTCGTGAAAAATGTTGTAATTTAACATCATACTAATAATTTTATTAGGCAAGGGACACCTTCTTGGTCGTCTTGCTTCTATCGTTGCCAAGCAGCTCCTCAACGGTGAGAAGATTGTTGTTGTCCGTGCTGAGGACCTTAACATCTCCGGTGAGTTTTTCCGCGCCAAGCTGAAATACCTTGCCTACCTCCGTAAGGGTACTCGTTTCAACAAGAGACGCGGTCAGTTCCATTTCCGCGCTCCTTCCCGTATCTTTTACAAGGCCGTCAGAGGTATGATCCCTCACAAGACTCCTCGTGGCCAGGAAGCTCTTGAGCGTCTTGAGGTCTACGAAGGTATCCCCCCTGCTTTCTCTTCCAAGAAGCGTGTTGTCGTTCCCCAGGCTCTCCGTGTCCTTAGACTCAAGCCCGGTAGAAAGTACTGCTCTGTCGGTCGTTTGGCCTCTGAGGTTGGCTGGCAATACAAGGACGTTGTTGAGCGTCTTGAAGAGAGAAGAAAGGTTAAGTCCGCCGCTTACTGGACCAAGAAGCAGGCTCTTATTGAGAAGAACGTTGCTGCTGAGAAGTCTCTTGAGTCTTCTGAGGTTTCCAAGTCCCTCGCTGCCCTCGGCTACTAAACGACATGTGTTGTATACAATCTTTTGTATCAATGAAGCCAGATTTCCAGTAATATAAACC
Source organism: Magnusiomyces tetraspermus (assembly GCA_030578715.1). Classification (NCBI taxonomy): domain Eukaryota; kingdom Fungi; phylum Ascomycota; class Dipodascomycetes; order Dipodascales; family Dipodascaceae; genus Magnusiomyces; species Magnusiomyces tetraspermus. Next base: position 40,902 of record JAKTYL010000031.1, on the reverse strand, counting down.
ACCAAGGAAACTGTGCCTGGTCTGTGAATTTTTATTAATGACTGTGTATGAGCATGTGTAAAATTAAAATTAAAAAAAAGAAAAATGATGTTGCATTCTGAACAATAACTCTTATCTGTTTGAATCTTTCATATCTGAAATTTGTAAATCCGTTAAAACTAGAAAATTTATAGTCTAGTGTAAAGTATCGTTTGATAAATGAAACTTATGATTTACTTGATAACTAGGCGCTTAATTTTAGTATAATAGTGGGTATGTCTTTAAGCCTTTAAAAATGATTTCTTGTTTATTTCGGTCGCTGATACTTCAAGTTTGTTTACCAGGCTCAGCAAAACATGTTATCAATATCAAGCATATATTCTTTTATTCTTCTAAAGACACACTACGATTTACACACTTCATGCTGTAAATGCTTCAGCCTCGCAAGATACAAGAAGCTGTTACTTATACAAAAGGAAAATATCAAGTATATACAAACAAAACGGGATTGTATTGATTTCATAATTGTAAAAAATCATCAATTAATTTTGAAAACAGCTCTTTATTTTTTTATTCAAAAAGCATAAGTTCCTTAAAATAATTGATCTGCTAGTGTTTCAAGCATTTCACAGGTAATTATATCATTGTTCTTAATCAGAACTTCGACCTTTTCTCTGCGACCCAGTCCATCATCGTCGTGCTTTTTTCGGCTTTGCTCGCTTGACTCAACAAAGTCATCATTTGCGTCCTTGATTTCTTCGAAATATTCTAAAAGCCCAAGTTTAATTTCTTTCACTGATATTCTTTCTTTGTCAACAATAAAACGTCGAAGTTCCTCATACTCTAAACACAACCAAGCCAAAACAACAGAAAGAGTGTTTTTCTGAGACTGGAGCTTGCGTTGTTCTCGTTCTTGCTTTTCTTCTTGTTCATCTTTTTCCATCAAAGCCAACTGCTCTTCAGTAATGTTGAACTCTGCCAAAGTTTTCAGCCGTTCTGCTTCAATTTCTTGGTTATACTTGAGTTTTGCAGAAACAACTTTGTAGGACTCAGAAATGATAGAAAGAGGTGCACAGGACGCTTCTCCAAATTTCGAACATAAACGCGACCGCGAATCTGAGCCAATTTCTAGCCATTCCAACATGTTGCTGAAAATTGTGATGATTTCCCATTTGATGTTTTTTTTCTTGTTCTTCTTTAATAGCGAAAATAGCGTCTTAATTCCGCCTGCAGCTACTACTTCTTCAGAGCTGTCTTTAGCTGTTCCATTAAATCCCCTGCTGCTTTCGACAATCAATTGTAACGACTTTCGTCTAATCCATTCAACCTTTTTATCAACATTGGTATTTTCAGTGTACTCTTTCTTTGCAAACTGGTTTAACAGTAACATTATCAACTTAGTTCCTTCCAATTCTAAAAAGTATTTGTTGACCCAGGCAAATCGCAAACAAGAGATCAATGCATCGTAGACGTCACGAAGAAAATCATTATTTCGGTCGCCCTTTGACTTAGGGCCAAAAAAATCTTCAGGTAACTTTTTACGCAACACCTCAATTTCAAGAAGAAGCATATCCACCAAATCTTTTGTCACCATTTTAATGCTTTCTGGGACTGTAATAAACAGCTCCGCAAAAAATTCAGCTAAAGCGTATTTAGTATGTTTTGGTGGAAAAATTAAATCATCATTATGATTTTCATTGGTATCTGCTTGATCTTCATTTTCAGGAATATCTCGTGTAAATCTGTCTGTGATCCAATTTATCAGATCCATCTTTCGGACCAGCCTAAGCCCAGTTTTGTAGTCGTTTGTCATGACACTAGCGACTAAGTTCAAAACATTTTGAAAGCCTTCAAACACATCCTCAATCTTCATTTCACCTCTATTTACGCTTTTGAGTTGTTCAACTGATTCTTTTTCAAGCATGGATAAAAAGAGTGAAAGCTGAGAAGCCATTCCAGCGTCAATCAAAGCCTCAGCCAAATTAGACATATCTTGAGGGGTAGAAGTGCTGTTTGCAGGATCAAAAATCTCTTCAAAAATTTGAATGACTTGAGTACCAATCATGAGATTTTCATGAGTAATCAAGCCAACTAGGGTTTCGATTGAATCTGTCATTTTCTCAAACTCTGGATACAAGTCTGTTTCTGAAATAATTGAAAGTGCACGAATATTGTCGTATAACGCTTTTTCTGTGTCGTAAAACTTAGCCGGCTCTGATTTGTATCTGAATCGCATTTCGGAGTTCTTGGTAACTGCTTTTTCAAGTGCAATTAAAAGCTTTGACAAGAACCGTCGATCATACACTTCTTTGTTATTGCCTGATACTGCTGTTTGAGTATCTTGGGAATCAATATATCTTTGAATTTCGCGTTCACGGCTATTTACCTCTTCATGTTTGCTGTATTCTTTTTCATCGTCTTGTTGGACATCGGAGTCGAAACTTTTCTTGATTTTCTTGGATTCTGTTTCGTGGCTGGAATCATTTTGAAGCTTTCGTTTGGAATTTTTCAGATTTGCTCCCTAAAACATGTTAAACATAATAATTAAGTTAGCGAGAAAAAAGAAACCTAATAATATTCATAGAAATTTCAAGTCGCTAAAGCTATAATGAATCTTACCTTGAAAAGATCATCAATGCTCGACATTTTACTGTTGGTGTTGGCTTTTTACGTGTCAAGCTAATTGAACAAGCACCAGTCTAATATATTGTCTGGGTGAAAGAGCTGGGAAACCGGGTAACATGTGATTCACTCTGAAATAAATAATCAATTCCAAAAAATATAATTGTTGTATTTAAGGTGTTTAGATATATTTTAACTAATACTGAGCGCAAAAAATAACTAAATCAATTAGTCTACAGGTAGTAATAAAACAAATAGGTTAAGGGTTATGTAGATTAAAAGTGATTATATAATTTTATTTTAAGACGTTTTACTATAAAAAAAAGATCAAAGCTATTTCAGACATTGACCTACTTTTGTTTTAATTACATCCAACACATCCATTTAGTTCATTCAAATATTTTACTCAAACAACCGTTTCATTCCCAAATTCCATATTTACAATGGCATCAGCAAAAGCCACGAAAGCAACGAAAAAAAGCAAAGCGCCTCTTTCAGATGAACCTTCAGAATCAGCACAGGTTACAAACAAACAACACAAAGTTTCAAAGCCCTCTAATGATATAAAACCTGATACCAAAGAAACAACTAAAGCTACCTCAAAATTGGCGGCTGATCGATTAGAGCGGTTCAAAAATCTTCGAACTTTGAAACGGGACAGTGTTTTAGCTAACAGATCAGCAGTCCACACTGAGTACACACAAGTGCATACAGATACCTCTAAGGCTGCTAAAGCTGCTGCACTACGAGAGCGAGCTGAACAAGAACTAGCAAAAATTGATTCTAAAGAGCGTGGTGAAGATTTTGAACGAAAAAGAGCTTGGGACTGGACGGTTGCTGAGTCAGAAGCATGGGATAAAACACTAGAAGCTAAAAAGGAACGCGAAAACAACGAAGGATTCAGTGATTATCAAAATATGGCACATGCTGCTTATGAGAAAGAAATTCGAGAGAATTTAGGAGATGACAAAGAAAGATTGCAAAAGTACCAACAACAGAAAATGAAACAGTTAAAGAAGCATGCGACACTATTGGAAGATGAAGATGGAAACTTGATTGCTTATGATAAAGATGGTGAATTGGGATTGACAGGTATCGGAAGTGGAACAGGTGCAGCTCTTGATCAATATGAAAGTCGACCTGATAAAGAAGATATTGATAACTTGGTCAACGCTGTGACTAAAGGTGATGCTCAAAGAATGAAGAGAAGAAAGAAGAATGACGGAAACGGCGAGCTGGTATCGTACATCAATGAGAAGAATAAACAATTTAATGAAAAGTTATCACGACATTACGACAAAGTAAGTTTTTTTCATTCATGTTTTTATTTATAACTATTTGAAGCATTACTAACAAAAAAATATAGTATACTCAAGAAATTAGGGACGCGTTTGAACGTGGAACTGCACTATAAATTGACACATGCATTTTTATGTAATGAGAAGAAAATCACATTAAGCTTTTCGAAATCTAGGTGGGCTTTTTAATTTGCTTTCACATTGAAATTACCGTGTTCATTTCGCTAGTGATAAATAGCTTTAGATCGTATATTAGATCTGCTAATTGCTTTTTTAGTTGAGTAGCCTATAAAGCTGAAGCGAACTGTCGTCAACTTTGACGTTTTAAACATAGGTTTGTAGAATATATTCGTTTCAATCTTGCCCAACTTGATATTTAATGCCAATTAGTAGCTATATATATATATATATATTAAATCTTATTATCAGACTCACAAAAGTTAGTCTAGACTCTTTTCAATTATTCAGATATATCTGAAAAGCATAGCTTTACTAAAATAGTGATAAAAAAGCCATAGATAATATATGTATTTATTATCAAGCGTACCTTTGATTGTTAAACAGAAAGGGATATGCTGAAGTTGGCGAATTCAACATCACCCCAATTAACAAAAAATTATATGACCAATTTGCAAGTTCAGAACCCGGAACAAAAATCAAGGTAAATATGAATAAATAGTCACCTAAAATTGGCCTTTTTTGTAAAATTCATATAACGAGTTTACCTTAATGAAGTAAAAACAACTAGCAGAAACTAGACAGCATTTACAATTGCGTCCAGGAACAGACATTTCGATATGACGATGGTTAATGACTATATTATACGCAACTATTAGACATAGCCATTAATTAATTAATTAAAAATCATATTGGAAACATTAACTGCTTATATCTACATTAATTAATAACAAAATATTAATACACATGAATTTCACGATAACAATCCAGTTATCATATCCTCTCCTTCAATCCAAACAAGCCATTAGTCATCTCTTTCACGTGAACTTGGCGCGCCACTTTTTGATAATGTCTCCCCTCAGTTGACTTTCTTTGAGCTATCACCCACCCTTCACCTGTTTTTTTTAGATACTATTCAAACTATTGATTCATTTTTATACATCATGCGGCAAACTCAATATTTACAAAAAGCTGTGCTTTCAGACTTGTTTAAGAAAATCAAACTTACAACTGCGTCTACTGCGTCAAGCCAGTCTACTTCTAATACCACATCTCCTGATACCAAACATTTAAACCAAAACCACTCAAACCAGCTAACTCGAGGAAAATGGGAGAGTTCATTTGATAAACTCACAGAATCTCTTTATGGCCCACTGCCTATGACCGAAGTAGAAGCTAGAAATCTTGCTGGCTCTTTAAACAATTACCTGATTTCAAACCTTGAAAAACGGTCTAAAAAAGCTAGTGGCACTGTTGCTGACCATTTTATGGATCTTTTCACAAACCTCAACAGTATTAGTGGAACTCCAGAACCCACTTTACACACATCCCATGCAATTCCTCGCGGAAGCACAACTACTACAGCTGATGCTCCAGTAAAAAGTATACTTTCTATACCCTTTTCACACCGTGTTTCGCTGATTTCAAAGTGTAAAAGCAATGACGATTTAGAAGCGTACTTCCAAGAACTTTATTTTAGCGGAAAGCTGAACAAACATTTATTGATTGCTCTTCTTAACAACAAGAGTTTCACGTCACTAGACTTGGTTTCTCGCTTAATTTTTAACGGCGTTCAAACACGCAACTTGCCAGTGCCAACATTGCACTATGCGCGAATGATTATCGCTAATAGAAACTGGGCGTTGGGAAACAAAGACGCTGCTAAAAGCATGATTATTGACTCTTGGGGTAGTGTATGGTGTCCTGCTTTGAAATCCAATACTTTGCAATCAAACGTTGTTCAAGGCTTGATCAAAGCGCTGATTGCTTTCAACCAACTTGGATTGCTGTCAAAGACTTTGGAAGATTGGCGGGGTGATCTACATGCCATTTCAAATAAAGACAACGTTACAGATAACTTGCAAGACGTCTCATCAAGCGTCTTATTAGTGCTCAACACATTACTACAAACTAAACATTACCAACTTGCACAATTATGCTCGGAAATTGGGGTAATATATTACTCTATTTTGGTTACCCGAAATCAAGGTTCTGTTTCAAAGAATATTACCAACGCCAGAGAACTTTCGCTTACATACTTTAAATGCCTTTTTTCAATACTTTCATTTCCACGCCAAACACTCAGTTCTGCCACGGTGTCGAAGCCGTTGAGTTCACTAATGGAATCTATTCAAAAGATTCAGGTTCTATTTTCAAATTCTAATGAACTGGGTCAATCTTTTGATGTAGAAGAATTGTCAGAAAGTCTTAGAAACTCAGCAATAATTTTCGCAGATATTGCAGCTAGTACACTTCGAAATGTCACCTCTGGATTAGAAGCATCGGCAGAAAACGAGGTAGAAAAGGGCCTTATTGCTAATCAATTAAAAACTATTGTTGATTTGATCAAGCCAGTGCTGAATAGCAAGTTTTCAAGCTCTAGGAAGTTGGCTGAAGCCGGACCTAAAGAAAGCATATCGGTTGCGATTGCTTTACAGAAAGTCAAGACAATTGAAAATTATCTTAGTCAAGGCAAAGATGGAGGGAACGATGGTGGATCGGCTAAGCGTCATAATTTTGGGCATGTGCCTTCAGAACAGCTGGTTTGGAACTAATTAGCTGGCGGATTTCTATTACCTTCATTACTGATCTAATAACAATTATTATCATTTTTTAAATATTGTATTTGCCTATAAATAACTTGAACTAGAATACAAATTTTCCCGTGCATTTACAATTATGGTTTATAGTTTTAATTGAACGATACGATGTACCAATGGCTAGTTACACAAGTCTTTTGAATAATAGATATGGATAAACGACCAATCAACTACAATCGACGCTACAAATAGTTTGGATTGTAAATTAAGTCAAAAAATTATTTTTATTTCCATTTCCATGGCATTTGTATTAATATATCCATCTCTTTAATGTTTAAACCTAGCTATAAACATGTGACAAATACCTGATAAATTACCCTACTCATTTCACGTGTTTTTGCCGTCACTACCACCACCAAAACATACGCGTCTTTTTTTTTTCACACATACACTTTTTTTCTTTTCATATTTTGAAACAGGCTTATATATATTCCAAGTCTTACTTTTTTGGACACTTTCTCGGTATTTCAGTTAATTGCAACTCCGACTTCAAAGAACAAACCTTAAAATTCTTATCAATTAACTACAGTTACTAACTTTGATTGTCAAACATTCAACAGTCTAGCTGGAATATCACGTTTATTTGGTTTACCTGTGCACTTTTATTTTGTTCCAAGAATCTTTTTCAGCAAATATCTTCAATTGTGAATTTATCCAAAAAGATTTAGGTCTACACACGTTAGAAACGCCAACGCGTATTTTTTTTAATTTTTATTTCGAAAAAAAAAAAAAAAAACCAAATAATAATACCAATACATTGACATTAGTTACTTGAACTCACTTCAGTTCTATCTACGTCAGAACCAATGTCGAACAACGGACTAATGCCTAATGGATATGGCCAGGTTTCTGGAATGCCCGGTGTATCTCAACCTATGATGCCTCAGCAGTACGCGGGCCAAATGAACGGTCATCAGAATCCTTCCATGGCTCAGATGAACCCTGCTACAATGCAACAAATGCAAATGCAGATGGCGGTAGCTGCCGCTCAACAACAACAACAACAGCAGCATCAACTTCAACAATCTTCTCAACAACCTCCAATTTTACTTCAAATGACACCTCAACAACAACAACAGTTTGCTCAAATGACACCTCAGCAGCAGCAACAGGTCCAGCTTCAAATGCAACAACAATTAATGTCCAGCCAAATGCAACAGCCTGGTGCTCCTCCAATGCAGCTCTCTCAATCACAAAATGCGTACAATCAACTTCAGCATCAGCAAATCCCTCTGCAACAGCAACATCAGTCAGTTCCTATCCAAAGCCAACAATCTTCTACTCGACAGAATTCAACTCCTGGTCTTTCTCCTGCAAATATTCCAACCCATCCTGGCCAGCATCAACAACAAAACGGTACTATGGTTCATTCGCCAGCTTCCAATAGACCAACTCCATCTCAACCACATATCTCTAAATCACAGTCAGTCTCTTCTTCTATTCCTTCAACTCCTACCCATCCATCTATCCAAAAGACTGTACAGCAAAATGTGCCTCAAAAAAGCAGCCAATCGCCTGGCTTACACGCAGATCAACAGGCTTCTTCGCAATCTGCGCCTTCTGAAATCAACGTTCCAGCTCCTTTGACTCGTGAACAATATCAGCTGATGCTATTGGTAAGTCCAATTTTTTCATTTTTTAATGCTATTATAACAATTTACTAACTAATCGCTTTTGTAATTTTTAGAGATGGAACGCTTTGAAAACTCAAGGCAAGACTGAAGCAACTGATTTAGAATTTGCAGCTATCAGTAAGATCATTAAACAAGCTGGTGTTGAACAGAAAAAATACAAGGCTCGTCTAGCTGAAGTTAATAATATCAAAGCTGCTCGTTCTAAGTCCAAATCAAAATCTAAAACAAATGATACTCGTGATACCAAGGTCAAAGCTTTGAACGCTCAAATTAAAGCATTCCAGTTACTTTCTCATAACTTGGATGTTCCTTCTAACATCCAAAATTTACTTGTTGAGATGTCAAACGACAAAAAAGATCAACAAAAGGACCAACCAGCCAACAAGGTTTTTACCCAGTCTCCTTTAGACATTTCTAATTTTTCTGAGCGCTTATTGAGGGCATCAGTCTCGCCTTCTAACATCAGCGCCTCTTCGTCCAAGGCTAAGAAGGAGTCGATTGGAAATGCCAAAGAAAAAATCATTTCCAACAAGATAACACAACGTATTATTGAGCTTGAACGGTTACCTGGAAACCTTGGAACCGTAGATCTCAAAAGTGTTGATTTGGACCCATCTTACAATATTCCCCAAAACGATGATGAACTCAAAGTAAAGGCTCTTATTGAACTTAAGGCACTCCGACAACTCACCAAGCAAAAGTCTATGCGTCAACACGTTGTTTTTGATTTGGCTACTGTTTCTGACCCCGTTGCTGCAAGCATGAATTTACGTTACACTCACAAACGACCTAAACCTCAGTCTCTGCAAGATTTGAAGGCAACTGAAAAGCTAGAATACCAACAGCGTATGGAAAGAGAACGTAAAGAAAGATTAAAGCATATCGCCCTTGTCAAAGGAATTTGTTCACAAGCTCAGCAGGTTCTTGTTGAAAAGCATACAAAAACTCAACGACACGTTGGGCTTGGTCGTGCAATTGTTGCTTCCCACAACCAGATTGAAAAGGAAGAACAGAAGCGTGCTGAAAGAACTGCCAAACAACGTCTCCAGGCACTCAAGTCTAACGATGAAGAGGCATATATCAAGTTGCTTGATCAAACAAAAGATACTCGTATCACCCATCTTCTTCGTCAAACCAACTCCTTTTTGGATTCGCTTGCTCAACGTGTCAAAGTTCAACAACGTGAATCTTCTTTTACGAGCCGAAAACCAGGAAAGTATGCTGACGGAGAAGAAGACGAAGAACGTGTTGATTACTATGAAATTGCTCATAGAATCAAAGAAGAAGTTACTATTCAGCCAAGTATTTTGGTTGGTGGAAAACTCAAAGAATACCAGCTTAAAGGTTTGCAATGGATGGTTTCGCTATTCAACAATAACCTTAACGGTATTCTTGCAGACGAAATGGGTTTGGGTAAAACCATTCAGTCTATTTCTCTCATTACTTATTTGATTGAGGTTAAACGACAACCTGGTCCTTATCTTGTTATTGTACCTTTGTCCACACTCACCAACTGGACTCTTGAATTTGAGAAATGGGCTCCATCAGTCAAGAAAATTGTGTACAAAGGTCCTCCTCAGGTCCGTCGTTACCACCAAAACGAGATTCGCACTGGGGATTTCCAGGTTTTGTTGACCACTTACGAATACATTATCAAGGACCGTCCTCTTCTCGGCAAAATTCGCTGGACTCACATGATTATTGATGAAGGTCATCGTATGAAGAATGCTAGCTCAAAGCTTTCTTGCACAATCAACCAATACTATACTTCGTCTCATCGGCTTATTTTGACTGGTACTCCTTTGCAGAACAATCTTATCGAACTGTGGGCGCTGTTGAACTTTGTTTTACCCAAGATTTTCAATTCCGTCAAAACATTTGACGAATGGTTCAATACACCTTTTGCCAACGCTGGTGGCCAAGATAAGATGGAGCTTAATGAAGAAGAAACATTGCTTGTTATCCGACGTCTCCATAAAGTTTTGCGTCCCTTCTTGTTACGTCGTCTCAAAAAGGATGTCGAAAAAGATTTGCCAGACAAGGTCGAGAAGGTTATCAAGTGTAAAATGTCTGCTGTTCAGAGCAAGCTTTACCAACAGGTTGTGCTTCACAATGTCATTTTTGTTGGTGAGCAAGGGTCTAAAAGCGGTGTCCGAGGTCTTAACAACAGAATCATGCAGCTTCGTAAGATCTGCAATCATCCGTTCGTTTTTGAAGAGACTGAGAATATGATCAATCCCACTCATCAAAACAACGATTCTTTGTGGCGTGTTGCTGGTAAATTCGAACTTTTGGACAGAATTCTTCCAAAGTTTAAAGCTACTGGTCATAGAGTTTTGATTTTCTTTCAAATGACTCAAGTCATGGATATCATGGAAGATTATCTTCGATTCCGTGACATCAAGTACTTGCGTCTAGACGGTGGCACAAAAGCAGACGAACGTTCTGAAATGCTTAAGGTTTTCAACGCTCCAAACTCTCCATATTTTGCCTTCTTGTTAAGTACCCGTGCTGGTGGTTTGGGTCTGAATTTACAAACTGCTGATACTGTCATTATTTACGACACTGACTGGAATCCTCATCAGGACTTGCAAGCCCAAGACCGTGCTCATCGTATTGGTCAAACAAAGGAGGTTCGTATTTTGCGCTTGATTACTGAAGACTCTGTTGAGGAATCAATTTTGAGTAGGGCTCATTCCAAACTTGAAATTGACGGTAAAGTCATTCAGGCTGGTAAATTCGATCAAAAGTCTACTGCTGAAGAACAAGAAGCCTTTTTACGATCTTTGCTTGAAGCAGAAGAGGCCAGACGTAATCAAAAGCCTGAGGAGGACGAGATTGATGACGATGAGTTGAATGAAATTTTGGCCCGCACTGAGGAGGAGCAAGTTATCTTCCGACAAATTGACGAAGAGCGACAAAAGACTTCTCTCTACGGCAGAGACAAAAAGCATGAACGTTTGTTTTCTGAACAAGAACTTCCCGAGGATCTTAAACAAGACATTGCTCAAAAGCTTGAAGAAAACCGAAAGCCTTCTGATGAAGTACTCGGCAGAGGTGCCAGAAAGCGTGAACGTATCTATTATGACGATGGTCTCACCGAAGAGCAATGGCTTGAAGCCATGGATGACGACAACGATTCAGTTGAAAACGCTGTTGCCAGAAAGAGAGCTCGGTTTGAGCGTCGTCAAAAACGCAAGTTGGAAAAGCTTGGGTTTGATCCTGAAAACGACAACGGAGAAGATGAAGATGATCGCGCATCTGTTGAAGCTGAGGAGCTATTACCTGAAGATCCTAACGCTGGCAAACGGAAACGTCGTGGAAGAAAGCCAAAGGCTTTGATTGAAGAGGAAAGAGCAGCCCTTCTGCTGTCTAATGGTTCTCTAGATCCTGTTTCTACACCAGTAGTACCTGTCAAAAAGAAGGGTCGCCGCGGAAGAAAATCGAAAGCACAAATTGAAGCCGAAGCTGCAGCTGCAGCTGCTCGTGAAAACGGCGATTACGACAGTAACGATTCCGACACCGATATCCTTTCTAGAAAGAAGCTTAGCCATTCGGTTGCAGTCTCGCCAGCTAATCTTGTTAAATTAGGCACAGAACTTGTCGAGAGCATTTTGGTCAGTGAAGATACTGATGGCCGCACTAGAGCTGATCTTTTCATGGAGCTTCCTGACCGCGAGGAGTATGACGACTATTATCAGTTGATCACTAAGCCTATTGCTATTGACATCATTCAAGACAAGCTCAACAATCAAAAGTACAACACACTCAAAGATGTCCAAAAAGACTTTTTACTCATGTCATCTAACGCTATGCAGTATAATGAGGTTGGCTCTCTTGTTTATGAGGATGCTGAAGAAATTGCTCGCTTGACCAAACAATGGTACTTGTCTGCTTTGGAAAAGGCTGCTAATCTTGAAAAACTACCCTTATCACATGAAGCTAATAACGGAAGCTCAACTTTGGATCCTGCCACCAATACCGATACACCTGCTTCAGCTCCAATTGTTCCTGCTACTCCTGCCGTGCCACCAAAAAAGCGAGGTCGTCCGGCAAAGAGTGTAACTGATGCTGATAGCTCAGAGACGGTTTCGTTATCACCCAACAATACTAATGACAAACCAGAGGAAGCTAATGGCCATGACCCCAACCATGAGCAGGTAGCTGCCAATCCTAAAGGCAGACCCCGTAAGCACAACACTATCAGCGATGACGAAGAAGATGAAAACGAATATAGTGATACTGCTACCGCCGGAAATGGCGACAATGACGAAGATGATAATGATAGCTTAGCTGATTCATCACAATCTTCAAAAAAACGTGGAAACTCTAAAAAGGGCCCTGGAAGACGGAAAAAAGCTTAGTTGGCAAATATATATCTTCATTTCATTTTATTTTTGTTCATAATAATATTTCATTTTAATATTGCTTTTGGTTTAAAATCTTTAATTGAACGTTTGGTTATTTTTTTTAAAAAAGATGGCTTTTGTATAAATGATTTTATTTTTTTTTCTTTGGTTTTGATGTAGTTTTGAAAGCATGATTCACATATTCATACACTATCTGAAATAATTGCAAAATAAAAAAAGAAGCCATAGTTGCTCAAAGACTACTTTTGTAAATATACTATTTTGCCTAGACAAAATTCAATTTGAATATTTTCTAAATAATTATTATCAGCGTATGAACTGCTTGGCTTTCTATGTTTTCATATTCAATATTTCTAAAAAAAGTCAATCCAATAGATACCGACTCTACAGAAAAAAACATTTAATTTATAAGAAACATATGAATTATTTTTTTTTTCACGTTTATTTAATTGATCTTGGTTTATTGTCCTTTTCTAAATTACAGAGAAAGCATATGCTAATGTATGACACCCTTATCAGTGGGTGGGATTTAATTATTTAAATAATTTGTAAGTTATGTAAATACTTAATACTTAAGTTGATGAATAGTATTGATGGAATAAAATCAAAATAAAAAATTCTTGTAAAATGTCAAATGAATGAATGAGTTTATTTAAGGGTTAACTATATTAAATAGGCGTTGTGGCCATCCTTATACATATCAATTTGGCTAGCTTTAACCAATTGTATATCTTCAAACCATCAATTCTTAGCCTGTGTCCATATCAGCCCGAGCATGAGCCCTAATGCTAGCTTACGAGGAACAGGGAAACCATTATAGGACAAAACCTTCCCAACTCACTCCACTTGACATCATTAGTACGTAATTTTTTTTTAAAAAGGTTCCTAATCCCTCTTATCAGCAATAAAGGCTGCGACTGCTCGCAAGCCCTTAATATATTCAAGAGAGTCGGTAACTCAATCGTTGCAGACACCCGTCTAAGCTTTGGTCGTTGCGCTTCAAGTAGAGTACAGTACAATATAGTGTGAGTTACTGTTTCCAACTGTCCACATTCACAATTGTAGCTTTCCCTAGTGATACCAAACTTTTTGAACCATTCACCAAATTGTCCATTGCTCGTTCTGAACTGTGTGATTCTGCTCATGATTTGTCGACTATGCTTCTTGTCTGTGCATTGCGTATCTGCTGTGATGTAGTGGTGTCATTGGCCTTTGGGGCTTGAGTTATACTGACTCTCCCCATCGTCAAGAGCCAGTTGTACAGATCTAGTAAGAGAGTTTTGCTGACGCTTCTTTGCTTCATCAACTTCAACTTCTGTGGGCTCGGTGATTCTGTCAACTTGGCCAAGCTGCTCCATCAAGTCGTCGACCTGATTATATTTCGTCATCAGTTCTGCAACTGGCGAGCTTGAGTCCAAAGCGGCCAAATGTTGCCTCAATGGATTTGTGTCGCTCAGCTTGTGTAATAATCGAATTGCTTTTCTTGCAGCCATCAAGTCCAGTCTAATACCATATGGCATTATACCAGCCTCTTTCTGTGATGCGTCAATAGGTGTGTGGTTTTGTAAGCACCAACTACTCTTCTTAAGGCCATATTATGCATCACATCCGGCTTGTTGATCTCAGACTTGAGAATGCGATGGTGCCAAACTTCTGATCCATATTCGACAATCGGCCTTACACAGTCGGTGTACAAAGACCTGAAAACAGGTCTTTGCATACCAACTAGCGTTCCATCCAACCTCCAAATAGCACCAACAGCTTGTCTTCCTTTATCGATTTTCTTCAAGATGTGAGACTTGAATGTCAATGCATGGTCCAGTATAATTCCAAGAAGCGTGACTTCTTTTTGTGCATCCCGCACTTCACCTGATAGCCAAATAAGCTTTGTTTTCAACTTGGACTTGTTCCACTATTTGAAAAAGAGAATAAAATCTGAACAATGCCATAAATTAAGCTGGTATAACAATACTATACAGACTTGTATTAGTTCATCGTTAAAACAAAAATGTCACGAGACTGGGTGGTTAGTGTAATGGCTATCATACCTGCCTTCCAAGCAGGTGACACGGGTTCGATTCCCGTACCACTCAAATAAGAAATAATTTTTTGCCAATCGTAATTTTAAAGATTTGTCGATCATTAGCCTAACTTTTATTACATCCTTTTTTAATTATTTAGTTTGTGATTTGCACTCTTAGTGAACGGTAAAAAATTTCACAAGTCGTTGGGCATTTTACAAAATTTTTCCAGTTGACGTAAACGTAAATTTTAAAGTGTGTATAATTTGTTTTTGAAAAAGAATTATAGATAACCCAAGTAGTAGTCGTTTCAATGAGATCATCCATGTATTCACAATAAAACATATCACTTTTGTGACAGACCAAACGAAAGAAAAAGAAAACAAAATCACAGAACAAGCATTATACTGGCGATTCAAAATATGAGATGTTCACAAATGAGAAAAAAAAACAAAAGATAACAAGAGCGGAAGTAACAATAAAATAAGTTTCAGAACCTGAGTTTTTAATCAATCACAATTTAATTATCATGAATATTTCCTATGATTTGGTAAAATGCTGCTATTATTATCAAAAACAGTCAGATGAATCGGTGTTCCACAGAAGAGAACTAAGCTGAAGAACATAGCGCGAAAAAAAGAAAAAAGAGCTCGGGTTATAGAAACAAATCGATCATGACAATTAGGAGGAGCCAAGTGTGAGAAAAAAGACGTGTGCTTTAAAATGGAGGAATTAATATGGACTGCACCAAGAAAAGCCTCAATGTGAAGTTCCAAACATGGCTTTCACTATTTTTTGCAAAAACAATTCGACTGATGTGTAACGTAAACGCCCGTACTATTCGAGCTCTAGCAGGCTACATCGCACTACCTGAATTTCAGAAGCATTTTTTTTGGTGTTGACTTTATGGCTGGTCTTTTTTTCCAAAAATGATGGAAAACATCTAAGCCCATTTACAAATGGACCAAATTTCCAGAATTAGCGAGATACATATTTCAACGGTTTTATGAACCCTTTTTTATTTTTCAGTTTAGAAAATGTATTGGTGGATACTTTTTGTTTTTAATTGGCCAATTTATTTTGATTTTACCTGAAACTCATTTTAATAGCTATGGTATCGTAAAAACTCAAAACACAATTTGTAATTCGATTAGAGCAATAGAGCACAGATTCTGGACAAAAATTTAAGACAAGACCAAATGCTAAAAAATAATATTCAGATTTTACTACATTTTGTTTTTCAGGAAAAATAATACCATTTGGGGTATGAGACAAAAATTCAATATCACAAAAGTCAAATGTTTCATGCGTGTATGTAAACTTCTTAAATATTTGATAAATATTCTGCTCTCTTTTATAATAAAATACTATATATCTTAAAATAAATAAATGAAATAATAATGCTTTAAAATAGGTGAATCCACAAAATCTTCTAGCTATACAAATAGAGATGATAACTTGTTTAGATTTATTTTTCACATGCTACATTGATTTTAACTTGCCCAATCGCTATCTCAAAGACTTTTTTGAAACTTTTAGATTTTATTATATGTTTTGAAATTTAGATTTGATGTTTTTTTGTTTTGATTTTGAATTTTGAATTTATTGTTTATAGACGTGGCTACATACTGGCTCTATGGCATCACTTGCCATTGAATGTGCTACACAATTACTACACAACACCAAATGTAAACAATTCAATTCAATTTATTTAAGGGTTATAGAACTATATAACATAGGCGTTGTAGCCATCTTATAAATGTAAACATATTAGCGATACTTCCTAGCTTCCCATACTTTCCTAATTTTCGTAATGTTCTTTTGTGGAATTCGGATAATCAGAAGGCACCTTTAGAAAATCTAAATTCACATATATAATATTTTTTATAGACAAACTGGAGTAATATTAAGCCAAACCCCATCTGTTATTTTTACTCAAAATAAATAATACAGCAAAAGCCAATCATGTTTAGTTAAAGCACAAAAACTAGCAACTTTTTACTCAATATAAATTATACAATTATTTTTACATTTACGACTTCGCCTCTAGCGATGTTTGTTTTTAAATATTTACTTGCATTTGCTTTGATTTTTGTTTGTTCTTGCTATTTTTAACTAACCACCAATTTCAAATTATATTCAAGCTATCTCAGATACACGAAAAGCCAGTGATCTCACGCTGGTATATATGTGTCTCAATGGAATTTGTTACACTACAACGACACATATATATAGATATTCAAAAAATATAATCTCAATTTCCATTTGTTTCAGTAAAGATACCGTTTATATATATATATATATATATTGAAATGTATTTTGCTGCGAGCGAGGTGTTTTCAATAAATAAACAGCTTAATTAATATTCTTTCTATGAGAATTATAGTCTTGAAACAAAATATATGGCATGTACATTTGATTGAAATTATAAAGCAAATAACAACTGAGTTAGAATTAGAAAACTCCTGCTGCAACAATTGGTGCCGTTTGTCAAAAAAGGTTTGTTGTTTTTTGCTTTTTTTTTTGCAACTACATTGTTATCAAAATTTGTTTCGCTTTAAATTTACTATTTTTCCGAAATAGCAAAAAAAAAAGCTGTTCATTAGTTTCTCAAATATATATCGGAAGACTGAATTATTTAACTCGTTATCATTCTTGAACAAAAACGAATACGACTCTCCAAAAACACTATTATTTTGCTTTAAGACCTCTGTAAAGATACTCATCTTGTAATGAGTTGTTGAATCTAAAAAAGCGTGATTGAAAAGAACAATACTAGAATTTACATGGGAAGTTTCTGGGTATTTTTAGTTGTTTGATGATCATATTGCATATAAAGCTATGAATAACAAAACGAAAGCAGAATCGAGCCAAGACAATTTGCTTTTCTAGAGTATCTATAAAAAAAAATAAAATCAAAAAGTGTTTCTAGAATAAATAGATTATTTATCAAAATGTTATTGACTGCTACATTTTTCTTGATGAAAGTGCAAAGTTGATCATCAAGGGGCTAAACAGCAGTAATATTTCGCTTGAACAAAAAGGGGACTCCATAGGGTCTTGCCTGTTTTTCGTGTTTACTGGGAAACTATTACATTAGGCCGCTCAAACATTTAAATTTCCAATATTATTTTAATGTAAAAAATGATTTACTTTTGCAATTAACAGAACAATTTACTTCCTGAAAGGCTGCCTTTAGTGCTGTAGTTCATTTTACAAATTTTACTTTTATTTTTAATTTTCTATTATCTTATTTGTTTAAAGAAGCAAAGATGATCTTATTATTACTACCGATCAACAAAAACAAAGCAAAGTTTGACTACTATCTCAACCACCCTTCCATCTTTTCATTTTCTTCAATTTCATCATATCCTATTTCTTTAAGCATGCGTGAAACGCTTTTCACAACTTTCAAATTTTTCATCTCTTTCAAAACCTTAAGCCTTCTGTTTTCATTGAAGACCATAGAGTTTGTTTGTTTGATAATTGATACTGGAACAAAATGCTTGTCGCGTGCTTCCAAATCAATTACAATATTGCTGGCTCCTCTCTCAGAAACTTCGCATACCGGCATGTACTCAAAAGGAAATCCTTTCAAAAAGACTTGTAAATCTTTTGTGTTGTTTTGATTGGTCTTTTCGTGTCCAGCTTCTAAGTAGCCATACTTTTCAATTGTCGTTCTAGCTTGAGAGACATCCGTTCCAGTCAACAAAACTTGCCTTACTTGGCATTGAATACTTGCTTCATGCTCTCTTCTTAGGAAAAATGAGTGAAATCGCGGCGAAAGACTGAAAAAAGCGAAACCATCTACTGAAATATATCTCAAGGTAGTCTCTCGTATGCAGCAATCAACAAAGCACTCAATCAATGCTGCTGCCTGAAAAAGCAAATAACCTGGTTTGCTAAAAATATTTTCAGGATTTGTAATAATGCTAACGATATTGTCTTGGTGTTGCTCAACGCTTGGGAGGGCTAGCAATGGGAAAATGCTTCGCAAAAACGTTTTAATGTCAATGCCATTTTGTGTAGCCTCTGAGACAATTGAAAACAAATTTTCATGTCGAGACATCTGATATATCAGCCCGATAAATACGTTAAAAACTTCTTCTGTTTGACAAATACTCTTAGCCACTGCTTTGTTGAATGGATATTGTAGGTTACTGAAAGGAGCAGAGGCGCATAGCTTGACTCTTTTCAATTTCGGATACTGACACTTTAAAATATTTGAATAGCCTTTTAAAAATAATAAAGATCTGTCAGATATTGTGATGGTCAAGTCAGTAATTGATTCAGGAATGATAGGATGTGCTAAAGCACAACTAACCAGCTTCAAAGACGACAGAGATTCGCTGAATCGTAAATGGTCAAGGATGGGGGATTCAATTGTGTCTAATACTTTGCAGCTGAAGTGAGTAACGTTATTCAAATTTAGACATTTGTTTGTATACTCTTTTGAGCCAAACGGCTTAATTGAAGACACAGAGACAATAAAATAGTCTAAAGTTTTTGTGACATAATTTAAATTGGAAAGCATTTTCAACAGTTGCGTAGACTCTGACTTCATTTCAGGATACTGGAGAACCAAAGTGTCACGAAAATTGTAGTCTTTTTTGAAATAAAAGTTTTGTTCTTTTCCTTCTTCTTCTTTCGCCTTGTCCTTTTCTTCAGTCATTTCTTCCTTTTTCTTGACAGTTCTTGAGCTCATTGTTACTGGAACGGACGCAATGCAAGTACCAAAAGTACGCAATTTACTCATTTGTCCGATTTCCTTCATAATTTCCTTGTGCTTTTCATAGGTAATTCCAGAATGCGGTTGGAAAAATAGCGTTTCGACATTGACAAAGTCACACAGTCTGAATCTAGTGAAGTCCAGGTTGCGACTGCTCAATCCAATCCAAGAAGGTTTTGCACTCATATCGATGGCGAGATACTTGAGCAAGTGCTTATCGGCAATGTTGAGCAACACATTGGCTTTTCGAGAAATGCAGTTTTGGGCAGAGACATTGGCAACTATCCCAAGCTCACAGTTGCTCACTTCTCCCATCAACTCTTTCACATCATCAATTTGCCAGTAATCCGTTTCGTTATACACCATACCGGCAAACTGAAGCTTCGGATAAAGCATTTGCGCGTTGAGCCCAGCCATTCCAAAGATATCTGCAATGCTGTCGCTTCGAGTTAATGGCAGCTGAAATTCAACGCTTTTGACAGCCGTTCTCTCAAACCATCGGCTATACATCTGGGGGTTGGCAAACACTCGCAAGGGAACTGTGCGCTTATTTGCTTGACGTACGACCTGAGAGTCTTTTTCATCGCATACAACAATCAAGCTGCGCCATGAAGGAACAGAGTAATAGCGTGCAAGACGTGGAAACGTTTGACCAATATGTTTTAAATCAAAAACAGAAAAGAAATATCTTGATGCCAAAATCTTGTGAATCTTACGAGGTAACTTTTCAAAAAGACATGGGCGAGGCGAGTTGTCGATGGCATTGGAGTTGAATGTAGAAGGGTGTACTGTGAAGGCGTCTTGAGCCAAGTCTAAATGCAACGAAGATGTGTTGTGTTGAATGCTGCTCGGGAAAAGTTGTAAGCTGTCTGCTGAACAATCCATATCAGAGCTTTCAACAAGGGTTTTTTGCAAAGGGTTATTATCTAATTCATCATATTTTTCACCAAGAGGCTGTTTTTGCTGAGCTAGTCTGTTTTCATAGTCCTCCATTTCGATATCTTCATTCAAGTTGGTGTTAAACTCAATAACACTGCTGCTCTCGTTGAAATCATCAACACCAATCGTTACATCAACCTCGGAACTAGATCTGCTAGTTTGGATATTAGGTTCTGGACCGTCGCTTGTCTTATTCCAAAGATCCGGTTTCTTCACTAGCGTAGCCTGACTATCGGTTTTGTTGATAACATTATTGTCGTCTGCTTCCTGAGACTGCCATTTCTGTTGGGCATTTTTCCATTGGGATTGTAATTGTCGCTGTTTTCTCAATTGCATCTTTAAATCATCTGAGTTTTTAGATTGACCATGACCACTTGATGGAGCACATTTCTTCTCACGCTTTTTAGTTTTGCCCTTACTTTTTTCAGAATGTATGTGTTTAGCATGTATGTGGCCATTCATATATGAGGTATCCGAATTGTTGCAGGTCTCCTCTGTTTGGACTGAACTTGGTGGACCACTTGAGTCCCCTGCTGTTTTGCTGCTTTTTATTTTGGGAACAGTATTAACCTTGGTACTACCATCAACATTCATTTTTTTGTGGTTTATATTAGCGATAGGTTTATCTAGTAGGGTAGACTTTGGAAAGTTAGAGTTGAAAAACAAGCAAGTCTTTCTGGTGATTATGAAGTTTATGCCTTTTAAAAAAGTCTTTTAGAAAAGAGAGGAAATAAGGGAGTATCTGGATGGTGTGGAATATTTCATTTCATTTCATTTGTGATGGCTACAAAAGATGTCAAAATGCCTACATACAAACTCTATAACTAGTTTTAATGTTTGTGTCCATAGTTATTCTTACATACTGATAGCGACCCATGTTTCTTCAACCGTTATCAAACTAGTTTTAATAATGTTTGTCATAATTAGCCACAAGCAAATACGCTCAATTCAATTACTTAAAAATCAATTTGTTTTACAACTACCAAGAACAAGAAAAAAAAAAGTCAACTACATCAATGGAAAAAATAAATATTGCTTTTTTGTTTATGTTTTTAAAGCTTAGAAGAAGCATTCTTGGGCATAAGCTCCAAGGCGGCAGCAGAAATTGCCACAGTACCACGGTCAAGAACCTTAGTCTGGAAAATAACTCTGTTGCCTTCTTTCCATGACTCTACACGAATAGTCTCACCAGGAATAACATGACCAGAAAATCTAACCTTGATGTTTTTGAAAGGACCATAGTGGTCGTACAAAATCTTGCCAGAAATGCCAAAAGTGGCAAGGCCATGAAGAATTGGTTTGG
Source organism: Magnusiomyces tetraspermus (assembly GCA_030578715.1). Lineage (NCBI taxonomy): Eukaryota > Fungi > Ascomycota > Dipodascomycetes > Dipodascales > Dipodascaceae > Magnusiomyces > Magnusiomyces tetraspermus. The sequence continues at coordinate 19,230 of JAKTYL010000031.1, read as the reverse complement.
GGAAATTTCCAACAGCAGAAAACTCAGGGTCAATGTGAAGAGGGTTCAAGTCACCACAAAGACGGTAGTATGCGGCACGGTCGGAATCAATCTTGTAGTCCAAAGAATAATCAGGAGCACGAGATGGTGGCTTGTTGGAAGCAGTAACGACGCCTCTGTCAACAGCCTTGGATTCACCACCAAAACCACCAGATCCACGGATAAACATGGATGAGACATTGTAGAAATATTCTTCACCGGTATTCTTGTCCTTGGAAATAACTTCGCTCATAACAACAGCAGCCTTTCCCTTGTCGATAATCTCCAAAGGCTTACCAATATTGATCAAATCAGCAGAAGTGGGGATGGGCCACTTTCTAATCTCAAGGTATTGCTCACCATGCAAAAGCATCATGGGGTTGAAGTTAGGAACAAGCTCGTTGTAGTCAATAGATATTGAAAAAAATGGAATCACACCAAAAGTGGGAATAACTTGGAAATGGTCATCTTGCTCAAAAGTGTACTTCAGCTCATTGGCGTGTGCACCCAAACAAAGATTGTAAAGAATAACATCCTTGAAATCATAGCTAAACTCGCCCTTTGAAACGTGCTTGGAATAGTCCTTGGGATCAACAGGAGTGAAATCTCCGTTCTTGTTCTTCTTAGATTCAGATTTAGAACCGCGTGAGAGAACGGGTTCAATAATAGACTGAGAAGATTCCTGAGTGCTGGAAATGGTTTGACTGCGGCCATCATCGAAATCAACAATCTTGTCAAAAGCGTTGGAAATTTGTTCAACAGAAGGAACATTGTCAAAAATAACACCACCACTGCGTTGCCATCTAGTAGCACCAATCCAGCCAGAGCCGACTTCGAAAAGACCGCCGTTGACAGGGGACTTGTCAGAAGCCAAAAGACCGACAAGAGGGGCAACATATTCAGGCTTGAAAGACTCGAGCATTTCCTGAGTGAAGATAGACTTGGTCATGGCAGTACCAGCGTTGGGAGCAATGGTGTTTGTGAAAATGTTGTACTTGGCACCTTCAAGAGCCAAGGCACGGCCGAAACCCAAAATACCAGCCTTTGCAGCAGCATAGTTGGCCTGACCAAAGTTACCATAAATACCAGAGGTAGAAGTGGTGTTAACAACACGACCATACTTTTGCTTCAGGAAGTATGGCCAAGCAGCTTTGGTAACAGCATAAGTACCGAAAAGATGGACCTGCAAAACTGCGTTCCACTGATCATCAGTCATATTGGCAAATGACTTGTCACGAAGAATACCGGCATTGTTGATAACAGCATGAACAGTTCCAAAAGCCTTGACAGCGGTTTCAACGACCTTGTGGCCGTCAACTACATTGCTCTTATCACCAACCGCAGTACCGCCAGCCTTTGTGATTTCGTCAACAACAGGTTGAGGGTTAACAAAGTCATTGACAACAACCTTTGCGCCAAGTTTACCGAGCAAAAGAGCGTAAGTTCTGCCAATTCCAGCACCAGCACCAGTAACAATTACAACCTTGTCTTTGAAGTCAACTGGAGGACCCTGGGCAGCAGGCTTTGCCTCGACACTAGCCTCGGCCAAAGACATGAAATCAGCGGGACCAGTGGGGTATTCAGGATGAGAAAAGTCATTAATCTTGTCCCAAGCATTGAGAATTGCAGAGGGAGTAAAAGAGCTGTCGGTCTTGAAAACGTAACCAGAAGATCTTTCCCAACGGACCTTAGAGTAAAAGCCAGCAGCAAGCTCATAAATGCCGCCATTTTCTTGGGTATCCTCGTGGGTCAAGTATCCAACAAGAGGAACAACATATTCAGGCGACAGCTTTTCCAAAATCTCCTTTGGCATGACAGTTTCAGTGAGACGAGAAGCAGCGAGTGGAACAACAACGTTTGCCAAAATGTTATACTTGGCGCCTTCTTTTGCCAAAGTTTCTGTGAAACCAACTAAACCGAGTTTAGCTGCTGAGTAGTTTGTTTGACCAAAGTTGCCATACAAGCCAGCAGCGGATGAGGTATTAATGACTCGGCCAAACTTTTGCTTGCGGAAATAAGGCCAGGCTGCACGAGCGACTTTATAAGCACCGAGAACGTGAACCTTGTAAATCAAATCCCAATCAGAATCCTTCATGTTTTTAAATGAAACGTCTCTGAGAATACCAGCATTGTTGATGACAATGTGGACAGAGCCAAAGGTCTCCACAGCCGTTTGGACAATTCTCTCGCCGTTTTCGACAGAATCGTAGTTGGCTACAGCCTTGCCACCATTCTTTCTAATAGTTTCAACAACAGCGTCCGCAGCCTAAAAGTAATAAATAGTAGGAAAACAGGTTAATTTCAAAAATTTTCACTCAGGTTATTCAAAATGAATGCAAAAAGATAATATCAAAGAAAACTTACTTTTGTGCTTTGACCTTCACCTTTGAAAGAACCACCGAGATCGTTCACAACCACTGAAGCACCTCGTGAACCAAAGAACAAAGCATATGCTTTACCGAGGCCACCACCGGCGCCAGTCACAATCACGACTTTTCCATCGTAGCGAAGTTGAGAGGACATGATCAATTGATATAGTTATGAATGCCGTTATGAGTATAGTTATAGAGATAACTTTGATAATAATAAGTTAGAATAGGAAAAGGGGAAAAAATACAAATTGGGATAAAAAAAATGTGATTATTTAAAAATAAAATGAAGATCGGAAGAAAAAAGAAAAGGAATTGAGTATACATAAACCGGGGTTTTTATATACAACACGAATGAAATGAGCAAGTGGAGAGTGTGGGGTGGTCGTTGTTGCCGAGGTGTAGTGATTGGGGAATATGCGAGGTACGGCTAGTGTCGAAGCATCACGAGGTTTCATTTTCACATGATTGTGATGAGGCGAAAGAACTAAAAGGGAGAGAAAGTCGTTAGACTCGAGAATTTGACTCAAGGGTTAGGTCTTCCTGTAGTCTCGAGCTGTCAAAAGCAAAAGAATAGTAGTTAATTTGTTTATAACCAAAAGAATCCACCAGGGCTAGGCCAAAAGTAGCTTGAGTTGTCATGAGCCGAGGTAAATCCGGCTTGGTTATTTTCACAGGCTTGAAGCTGAGCAGGGTAACTCATGCCTGGTTTTAAATTGAGTTTCTTGAATATATGTTAAATCTTGGCTTGAAAATAATGTACAAAGTTCAAATGCGACTATGCTTGACGACAGCTAGTTATGGTAGTTGTTGTGAGCTAGTATTAGCTAGTGTTGTACCGACAAGTTAGTTGCAGTTTGAAGTTTCAAGTCACACATCTGTCTCAAGCATGGATTGACAAAAAGGGTCTTCAATGTGAGGTATATGGATATATAACAAAAACTGTAACAATAGGCACATGACCTGGCTGTTTTGGTTCAATTTCAGAAAATAATGTATAGACATTTCTCAGCCAGTAAAAACTCGTTGTTGTCTACAAAAAGCAATAGTCGTAAGGTTTACCGAAGCTTGACATTGAAAGCTGTCATCAGTTCATCAGTTAACCGAGTCTGGCAATAAAACCAGCAAACTCTGTCAAATGAGTAGCATGTACCCTTTTAGAAGGAGCCAATTAAATAATCATATGAAAAGTAATAAATTAATATACGCATTTGGATATTTTATGGTTTGTTGTGTACAGAAAAGGTAAACCCGTGAGATTATATCATGAGTCCCACAGTGCAAGGAAATGATTTAAATCACTGTTCAAGGTCTCAAAATTAATTAGAAAAACTTTTATCTTAGAAAACAACTATAAATACGTAAATGCAAAACAGAAAATAAAAAAATATAAACAAATGCAAAATATATACGAAAAGGTATTAGAGGTTTAGTTGATAGAAAATCTTGACTTTCCTCTAATTCTTTCTCCGTAGCGTGAAAACAAGAATGGGACTGGTGCCAGAGCAAGAGCGACCAGACCCAGTAACAAACCGGCCCAGTTTAAGCCCATACCTTCAAACATGTATGTAGCGAAAAGTGGTGAAGCAGCGCCCATAAATGATCGGAGGAAAGTTGTGGCGGCAAGTGCTGAGGCTGCGAAAAAGAGGTAAGCCTCGACAAGATAGTTGATAGCAGGCACGAAAATTCCCATCATGCCGTATCCAGTGAAAACGCCGGAAATGCAAGGAACAATCCAGTGAACTTTTTCAGGATAGTTGGCAGACAAGAAAAACCAGAAAAGACCAATGAAAAAGCAGATGGAGGCAGGTTTCATGGGCTCCAAACGAACTTCAGCAGGTGGTTTACCGTTTGTAGTATTAGTAAGAGCAGCGTACTGGCGTTCGTAGTAAGTCATCATCATGACGCAGCAAATGAACATGCCAACAAAAATGCCAGCATATGGAATCATTGCGTGTGACAAAGACCATTTGTACTTAACCATGAATGCGTAGGGATAACTTGAGAGACACAAGTATAAAATAGCGTAGCAAAAGCCAGTGTATATAGATACAAATAATAGGATTGGCTCAAAAACAAGCATTTTGAGTGGTCTGCTAATGGTTTTTGTCACAATTTGACCAAAGTCAAGTTTGACATTTTCATGGGCAGCATGAATACCCCAGTTGCCTGTGATTTGACGCATTTGCTCTGCCTTTTTCACGAGAATGAGAGGAGCGTAAGTTTCTTCCATGCAGAAAGTGATAGAAAGAAGCGAAACTACTGCCATGATACCGTTGATGTACATAGTCCAGCGCCAGCCCAAAAACGACTCTACAGTGAAGCCTCCAGCAATGGGCGCTAAAACTGGACCACAGAAAACAGTAATTGCAAAAAGGTCAATAGCCAAACCTCGTGTTTTTGCTTGATATATGTCAGCGTAGGCTGCGGCAACAATAGTTAGCGGTGCAGAACCGCAAAGGCCACTGAAGAAACGCCCAATGATAATTGTTTGAAGGTTCATGCCAGTGGCAGTTGCAAAAGTAAAGCAGGTGAAAAGAAGTGCAGACACGACCATTGGCAATTTACGGCCATAGACTTCGGATAACGGAGACCAGATAATTGGGCCAGATGCAAAGCCAAGGACATAAAATGAGACGCCCAAGGCAGCAACTACTGTACGAACATGGAACTCATGAGCTATACTTGCAGTTGCTGGAGAAAAAACAGAAGAACCCCAAGTACTCGTTAGTGAGAAAAAGGCAAGAGCAGCGGATGTTGCAAATTTTCGAGAAAATTTCCAGTTGAAAGGGTGCATTGGATCGTCTGGACCAGTAAAGTCTACCTGGTACTGCTCAGGGTTATTAAGAGGAGGAGGTAAAGGTTTGTTTTTGCCCAATTCAGGAATTTCAGTGCTTGAAATTGAAGCAGCGCCTTCAGTAAGAATACTAGCTAAAATATTTTGTTCATAAATTGAAGGAATGGCGGAAAACTGGCGAGAAAGAGTATTTTGAACGCCAGCTTCTAAATCATGTGTATCATAAATGCCAGGAACTTCATGATTGTTCAGTGAGGAGGAGGAGGAGGAAGTGGCACTATCTACATCTTCTTTGGAGTGAACCGTTTTAGTTGTAGTATCTGAATATTTTTCGGGAAATGACATTTTGTGAATTGTGGATGATTGCTGAGAAATATATTTAAAAAAAAACTAAGACATAAATCACGAACAAAAGGGAATATTTATATTTTTTTGCAAATTTTAAACAAGACCCGATAAGCCCTAAAGCTTGGGCGCAAAAACGAAATACGTTGAGAAAAGTTGTGCTTTTGTGAACCAGTGCCGGTTTACAATTGTGAATATACGTCGATAGCCGCAACAAGTATGGGTATTGGCGGCGTGTTGCGTATGTATGAGGCCTAGAGTAACCGACTTATCGTTTGTTAGTTTTACCGTTTTAAACACGGCTGAAAGCCGTTTGTCATATGACATGCATGTGATTTCAAATATATTTATTTCATGATCATTACGTAACTATGCATTGAAAGTTGGGTTCCTCGATCGAAAATGTAGGCATTGACTTTAAATCATTAACTCTTGGGGAAGCCTATGCAAAATGACTTATCTGGATCAGTGCGACAACTTATGGCTTTTTGACGCTGAGATTGTTTTTTGGTTATGATTTTGTTTATCTAAATGGCCCAAACTTTTTGCCGCGAGTTTTTGCAAGAAACCAGCTTAAAAATGACGTGGCACGCGTTATTGTAGCTCTTTTTGCTAAATTCCAAAGCTATAAGTCTGTACGGGATTCTTGAAATGTTACAACCAAAAGTGTACAATCGATCATTCTTGTTTTCTACCTTCTTTTCTAAACTTTGAGTTCAATGTGCGTTCAAAAGCTTTTTTCCTCGAACAACCAAGAAGTTTAAACACGAAATCAATACAATCGCATCACTAGCACGGCTTACTTAACATCTAGCCGAAATGCATCGGGCCGTTTAGTTTATCCATAGTAGTTTTTGTTGTGATTCAACGGGTTAAGTCCATCCAAAAGAGGTTGTATGTAACTCAGAAATAAAGACGCGTCAACTAATTAAGCAACTAGCTGTTATGACATGCATTGTCATATCGAACGCGCCTTGGAAATTGCTTACAGTGTTGAAAAACGCAGATGTCTGAGTTATGTTTCTTAAGACAGGTTTAAAGGTAGTTGTGGGCTTTTTTGAACTGAATAGTTACTCTTGAAAGCTGTGGAAACAATTATTGAACAGTTTATAATAACAAATAATAATAAACTGAAAACTGATAATAAATTAGAAAACATTATAATTACGACAGGAAAAAATTAGTTTTAGTACACTGTAACAGAGTGTTTCTATTAATACAATACGCAGATAAACTTTTTAAAAAATCCGCCTTGACGACAATTGCAGCAGCCTAGTTTTGGTGCATAGAACCTAACTGTAAAGTTTTACAAAATATGAAATAAATTCAAAAATGAAACCTTTCTTCTTGAACTACGTTTGAATCTCGCCAGTCAACTTTGTCTTGGTTTCACGCTTTCAAAATAAAGGGTCAATCAGAGCTTTAAAAGGCACTTGAGCCATCATTTCGATTCATAATGGCTTCGTCAAACTTTTCAAGTTCTTTGTTCACTTCTAATTCGTTCCTGTCGTCCATTTCGACGGTTCCAAACCTTTCTGAGTCGTCATCAGAGCTTGCACCATCAACTTTTTTTACAACATCTGCTCGTCCCTCTGCCTCGGAATCAGAGTCGATTTCTCGACCAGAATCGCAATCTACATCATTCTTTTCTTCGATATCTTCTCCCATTTCCTCGTCTGCAGAATCTTCTATACCTCAGTCAAATTCAGTCATCAGCCTTCAAACTCCTTCAGAAAGTAGTCAACAAATATCTGAGCAACTCTCCTCAACTTTGCCAGAATCTTCAGTCGTCAGTTCTACAAACGATATAACACCATCGAGACCTTCTTCAACCTTTTCTTCGGCTTCCGCGTCTTCCTCAATTTCTACACCTTCCACTAATATACCTCCCTCGTTTGTTTCTTCTACTCTATCACCTAGACCCGCTTCTACAGAATCTTCAACACCTGCTTCCTCAGTATCTTCAGCTTCCTCAAATGCTGCATCTATTTCTAATGCTCCTTCATCCTCTCCTTCTTCTTTCGCAACTCAGGAATCTTCTGTATCCTCCCCATCTAGGTCTTCTGGTACTACTATAATTCTTATCCCTACTACTGGATCCTTGTCTTCGGTTGAATCTTCAGCTCCCTCTCCAACCGCCTCACAAACTTCTTTGTCTGAGTCCCAACCAGAGCATTCCTCTTCTACTGCAGAGTCTCAGTCTCAGTCTGCTACTTCTGAGTCCCTATCTCCTTCTGACTCGGCTGCTTCTGGCTTGTCTTCAGAGTCTCAAACCGAAACACAACCTCAGTCTTCCTCTGATTCAAATATGCAATCTTCGGAGTCTGTGTCAGATGCTGAATCTTCTACTCCTACTCCAGAGTCTGGTTCATCTACTCTGATTTTGCCTTTGAGTTCTCAATCTTCATCTCAATTCTCAGATGCCTCTAGTTTGTCTTCCACACTGCCCTCGTCTATTGCTTCGGTTTCTGCTTCAACCACTTCAGAACAAGACCCTTCCAGCACCTCATCATCTCCAAGCAACACACCAAGCAATCCTTCTAGCACACATCCTACAACACTTAGTACTTCAGTTTTATCATCCTCACAATCAAACTCCATATCAGATTCATCTGATTCTTCAACATCAGTCTCTAGCACATTGCCATCCAGAGCTTCGTCCTCAGGCGATTCCTCAATTTTTGCAACTACCTCTGATACTTCCATCACTTTTGATCCTGTTGTACTCACAACAACCTCCACTTCTATTCTTGTTGTCACTCGAAACGGCAGAACTGCCACTTCTACTTCAATTTCTGTGTTTAAGTACACAGTCACGCCGACTTTTGACATTTCTACTGTTTCGTCTGAAGTTCTTGCCACAAACTCTCTTATTGTTTCTGCAGCTAGTGCTGCCGCTGCTGCTGCGTCTGGCCCGACCGGTACTTTGCCACAAGGACCTTCGACCGGCACAATTGTTGGTTCTGTGGTGGGCTCAGTAGCTGGTGTGGCAATTATTGGCATTGCCTTTCTTTTCTTTTTTAATAAACATAGAAAACGTAAGCGAGATTCATACATTTCCTCTGACTCTTCAACCGGTTCCTCTTCTGTTTACATGGGGGCTGGAGCTCTAGCTCCTCCTGGAGGCATTCGGGATACTCGTCCAGGTGCTGATAGTGACGACGAGGATGACCTTACTGGCGCTGGTCGCAGAAATCCTGGAAGACCTCCTGGGCAAAAAGCATGGTGGGCATCAATTATTCCGTTTGCAGCGTCAGGTGGAATCAACGGCAAGCGCCGACGTCGGTCACTTGAACCGTTGAAAGACTCGCCAGGACCACTTCCTGAGGTTGTGGGAGAGTCCGCCATGTTGGGTGCTGGTATGGGTTCAGGAGTAGGTTCAGGTGTTGGCTCAGGTGCTGCGTCAGGCGTTGCAGCTTCTCCAGATTACTCTAGACAAGGTCCAAGTCCTAATCCTGACAATACAAGTGTCAACCCAACAAGCCCTACTGTAGTAACCCCTAGAAGCCCAATGAGTCCCAGTACACATAATGGAGGAATTGACGCTGCTGTTGTTGGTGCTATGAACCGTAACAATTCGTCGAGTACAACGTCTTCAAACCTCACAACAACATCCAATGTTGGCAGCTTCAATGCTGGTGATTCTACTCGAGGAAATAGTGGCGAGACCGATGAATCAATTATTCCTGGAACTGCCACATCTGGCGCTCCTCGATCCTATTATCGAGCTCCTCGACGATTGAACGGTAACAGCGGTGGTTCGAATAGTTCTGCACATCACCCTAATACTTCAAACCATCAGCCAACCAGCTCCAATAGCTCTAACCAACTGGATACAATCCCGGATGCAGCCTCAGAGGTTCCTTTAGCACCTTTTACCACTCCAATTGCTTCATTTTCGCCTCTTCCAGTTTCTGCTGCCACTTTCGATGATTCTCGTCCACAACAGCTTATTGTCACCAATCCATCAGACCCTGATCCCAGAGATAGTGTTGATATTGACAGACAATCTTTGACTTCCTCTGCCCCCAAATCAGCTGCCATTAACGAGTCAAACCGTTCAACTCCAGATAGTTCTAACGAGCGCACTCCACTGACTACTGCTGTCTTGGCTTTGTCTAGCCTTCCTGGTCGTGCCTCGGATTCTCAAAATAGAAATATTGGAAATTCAACTATAGATAAAACGCCACCTCACAACCAACCCCAAGACGGGGACAGTAATCAAGTCGGATACAGTGAATATCCTGCGACTGCCGTCACAACAGACGACACCGGTCATATGTTGATGGCAGGTCCAGCTGTTGGTTTCCCCTTAGTTGAATCCCAGTCACCTTCCTACCATCAGACTTTAAATTACAGTGGTAACAATAACTTGACTCAACCTTCTGACAACCTTTCCATCAATAACAACAACCATGGTTTTGACTTTAGCGATGACGTGACTCCAGCTTCTTTAGGCCATTTCCATTCAGTAGACGCTAATCGTTTACAAAACCCACCTCTTATTCCTGGCGCTCGTGAAATTGGTTCTCGACAGGTTTCTAACAACTTAAAAGATCGTCAAGCTTCGTCTCAGCCCTCGAATACCAGCAATAACAGCACTACTAGTGAGAATTGGTCAATAATTACTCCAGAAACTCAGCATCTTGAAACATTTCAAACACCTCCTCAATTCTCCTCCGGTCAGTCATCACACAATAACAACAGTGATGTATCTGTGACTCATCAACTTAATGGTGATCAGGACTATAGCTACAACACATATAATAGCCCTATTACACCACCTTCAGTGCCATCCCCTGCTTATCTCGGACACCGAGCTGAAAGCAGCAACGGCAGTGGAGTAAGTAGGCAAAGTGATAAAATTGTTGTCTCGGATTCTCCATCTGGCGGTATTGGCGGCATTCTGGGTGTTGGTCGCAACCACAGCAACAACGACAGTGAAGAAGAAGTTGTGCCTGCCCTGCAGCCATCTATTAATGATTTAGCAAGCAAAGTGAATGACAATGATGATGATGACGATGTATATGCAAATTACAACAGGTACTCAGCAGCGCTTGAAGAAAAGGAAAAAGAAAACTTCGAAAGCCAAAACAAATTTAGTCCTCAAGATGATCGAGAAGAGTCTGTTCCAGTTCTTAGATCAACATTGTCTAAAAGTCCTCGAGTGGTTGAGCAAAGCCCTGTTTCATCAGTGCAAAGTTACGGCGGCTCTCGTTATGGAAGCTCTCACTACAGCGGATCACATTATGGCAGTTTACCATCGACGCCTCAAAGGTATCAGTTTCCTCTTCAAAACCAGTCAGGCACTTTGTCTGTTTCTTCAGCATCTGTTCAAACAACCAATCTTGTTGGATCTGGCCCATCTTTGGCTCCTAGTTTTAACACTGGATCTTCAAGAAGTCTTGAAAAAGGTTTTCATAATGGTAGTAACTATACCCTACGATCAGTTGTACCTTCATCAAGTCACAAGCCAGCGAGTGCTAGTTATTCACAGCCAGGGTTGCAATCTGTAGTTACAGCTCCTACACTTGGCCATAAAGCTCACTCATCTCTTTCCAATGTTGGAAACACCAGTGCTGCTGCTGCATGCACCTTGGGCAATCTCAACGTTGGTAATGTCAGTGTTGGAAGTATTGGAAATGGAAGCAACTCATCAGGGTCAAACTACCCAATAGTCAACCAACCTTTTACTCACAACTATCCCAATATGAATTCTACAGTAAGTCCAACATACAGCTCTCATGGTTCTACACAGCCGTTTCATCCGGTCTCGGGTAGCGTTTCGCCAACTCCCTGGCAAGCTACTATTCATCATGTAGACTCGGAAGATGATGGTACTAGCAACAAGTCTGCAAGCAGCAACAACGTTGGCAACCCATCGTCTGGCGGTTTCAACCGACACTCTCGTGGAACAAGTGGTGGAAGCAGTAGTTACAACAGATACAGCGCTGGATCATCGATAAGTATTAGCAGCAATTACGACAATAGTGGAGCAGCTGGTTTTGGAGCTGGAACAAATATTGGTACTGGTGAAACAAGTAATTATCATCGCAAAGCAGGACTGAGCGACGACTACAGAACTGGGATAACAAAAGACAATGTACCTCAGCATGCTTACTATCCAAGATCCACTCATCGGCACTACCATAGCGCCAGCAGTGCTGGAAGCACTGGTACCAACAATAGCAGCAACAGCATAAATAACAACATTTAGGCTATGGTGGTGGAGAATCGGACAGGTGCCTGCAACGGGGCCAAGCGTCGACCTATAGTTTTTCCTCCCAAGCTATTACTTGTTATGGAAACTATTTTGTTTCGTTGAAAAAAACAATGGTAATGATTCTAGTTACAAAATTTACAGTAAAAACATTCGGAAAAAAAAGAAAAAAGCCAATACAAGTGTTAACACATAGATACAATTTTGTTTTTTTCCCTATAAAGCTGTGTCAAGACTTGTGAGTATTTATCTATATACAATTTTAATAAATTCTTTTGATTAAAAATGAAAAAAGAAACTGAAAATACAAGCACGAAGATTATATATATCTTTAGCTGTGCATAGGGTGTGTGATGGTTGTATCTGGGATGATCTCATATCATCTTTGAAAAACCAACTGGACTCGCCAAAATGATGGGTGCTGAAACATGAGCACCAACAGCGGTTGAAATGTCCAACAAATTGTTAGCTTCTTGCTAAAAGATTTAATAAAGAAAATAATTTTTCAATTAATTTTTTTTTTTCTTTTGACTTTTTTCATTAAACCTATTTGTCTTTTCTTTGTTTTGTTGCTTTTCAAAACACAATCATGATTGTGTCTATCTAAAGACTAGTTCAGAAAATCTGCCACAGCTGTAAAACTAAAAAAATTCAGAGAAGCTTTGAACAACGCCCATTATTTTATTGTTAGCTATTAATTGACTTGATGCCCTTGCTTTTTATTTGTGTTTTTATTTGTTTATTATAGTTTATTGAAAAGCTAATCTGAGAAAACAGTGGCTGTTATCGTTGTGCCAAAACATCTAACATAATTTTCTCAGCTATTTAGTACTCGAGTTCTTGATTACTTGTATCATTTCCTCTGGATGATTTCTTTATAAAATAGTTTTTGAATTGTAAATAAACATCCGAGACGTTAATGTTCAAAATCGTACAGAATGTTAACCAATATTAGAGTACACCAAGATGATCCAAAACCTTCAAACTATTGATTTTAAAAACTGTATTTCAAACACCTAAGAAAATGGAGAAAACACACCAAAAAGATAAATTCCATTTTTGAAGATATCAACTTTGAAGTCTGCGCTTTTTTTCATATTCAACAAAGCCTAATAAAATAGCATGTTTCAATCACGTCTTTTTCTCCTCCATTCATGAAATGACGACACTTTCGAACGTTTGACCTATTTCTTGGTTTAAACTAGGTTCAAGTGCGGCCATAAGAACAACTAAAGGCAAATTTAAAATTCAGAAAATGATATTAATCGTATAACGACAGTATGGAGTGATTACAATCAACCTTTTGCACTACGAAATACAGTATAATTTTAACTTGATGTTGTACCAGTAAGAAAATATAATAATCATAAAATTTTAGTTACAGTTTTTTCAAAACATCAGAGAGATAAAAATAAACTCTATCTAGCAATGTTCATGAATTTAAGCATTTGTTTAAATTTATTTTTTTTTACTTTACAGGTTTATTATAGATTCAAACATATTTTTTCTCACGCCTGTTAGCAAAAACCCTTGGAATTACCTAAAGAGGATAAGACAAAAAATGCGAACCGTGCTGGGTGGGAACATTTCTTGTTTGGCCAAACAGGCGTTTTTTTGTAAACGCCAAAAATCCACGACTAAGAAGCGTTTGATGTTTGAGTGTACAACGAATCTATGTTGTTGTTGTTTTTTTACTCCAACAAAGAGACCACTAGATAAACCTCTAGTGTCAAAAGCCAATTATGACTATTCAATTATTTTATTTTATACATGACAGTAAACAAATTTAACAGAATTGTCTAATTAATACAAATAACAAAATATAAATTTGATATTAATCCATACCATGTATATAAAAGACATGCATAAAACGTATAAACATGGAACACAATTGCAGGTAGTTCAGAATATATATGATAGGATGTGAAAAAAATAAATAAAATGACTGTGTGGGCTCTTCATCAGACAAATTCTTTAATCCACCGTCTTGGATGTTTCATTTGCCCTTTTCGTTCGATCTCTCTCTCTCTGTCGTAACGCACATACAATGTTCCAACCAATGGTTCAAATGTAGGAATATTCCAAAAAAATAATATATAAAAGAAAAAGAAATATATCAAAACGGAGACAAGAAACAGGAAAATCCAGTTTGAAAAAATCAAAAAAAAAGACAATTTAAAGTATTACACACAGATTTCCCGAATTTCTTCCGTTTCTAAGATGAACTTGCCAACTTTGTATTGTTCACTGGAACTGAATGATTTGACATACACCCAGCCCACGTTCTGATTGCATACCCGGCAATTGATATCACGTACTAGAAAGTCGCCAGTCATCATTTTCCGTCGCTCAGGACGGCAATATCTAACATTTATTCTAGAAATCGGTGAAATAAAAAACAAAATAGGAAAGTGAGAATCAGTGGCACAAGTCCGTTAGTACACATGTTTGAATAACCACACACGAGAAAAAAATAACTAGAAGGGTAACAAGCACAGCCGTACACATCTGTAGTTGTGGGGGAAAATAAAAACCGTCAAAGCAAAGCGGGTTCAGGCTCCGTAAAAACAATTTTAACTGAAAAACCAGTCCAGAAGGTTGGTGGGATTCTTTGTATATGGAATTTAAAGACCCAACAAAAAGAGTAGTCTAAACAGGTATTCAAATTCAGGCATACTTCAAACGCTGTGGCGTCTCAGATTTCAGTAAGAGTTAATATGGATACGGTGCGAGTACCAAAAGAGTAAGGCCTACTATAACAGTGACAAAAACAACAAAGTATGCACTTACACGTTTCGTACAAGATAAGCAGGACCAAATTGGCCATGAAATTTCTGTATGCAAAATTGTTAGCGGTTTGTTCCTACATTTTTGTCATGAACTGGGCACATACGGTCGATTCGACATCAGAATCATAGCCAAAATGGGTGTTACAGTTGCGGCAGCACCAGATACGAGAGTTTGAGAGATATTTGTTGATTTGGATTCCCATTTGGATTTGAAATTTTGAAGGTAGAGGAGATTTCGAATATTTGAAAGCAAGAAAAAAAAAAAAGGTATTGTGAGCGGTTTTATTCTAAAAGTGGAATTGTCAAGTCATGGGAGATTCCAAATAACAGAGTAAAGTTAGACCAGAGTTTAAATTAGTATTTAACTAGTAATTAGCTGCCATAAAAACAGACACAATCAATTACTATCCAAACCCTAACCCAATAGAGACTCAAGTGGATATGAATTAAATTATACTCGGGCTAAACTCTCGCAAAGCCTAACTTGAGAAGGCAAGAAACAATTGTATCAGTTGTATCTTATTTGAGTCGGGGCATGTGTTGAAAAGCCACGAAAATTAGAAAATTAGGAAAGTATGAGAAGCCAGGAAGTACCGTTAATAAGTTTACATTTGGTGTTGTGTAGTAACTGCGTAGCACATTCTATGACAAGTGATGTCATCGAGCCAGTAGGTAGATAACTCTATAAACAATAAAATCGATATCAACCCTAACCCAGAAGTACAAGAAATGTCACAAACAGCCTTGCATGAAGCATGCAGGTAACTAGGCTGTTTCTGGTTGACTACGGCCTAATTAAGGGGAAAAGCCCTAGTCCAGCCTCAAGTGACATTCCCAGGATCAGACCTATACCAAGCCATTATGAGTTTAACCAAATTAGTTAGTTTACAATTGCGCCTGAGGTAGGCTGACGAGAAAAAACCAAATAATAATAAAAACACACCTGCATCTGATACACACTCGTCATCTCGTTACCCACTTTTCCGGAAACAGAAACAATTGTGTTTTGGGCCCCTTTTTTAGGACACATTTCAGCGAAGTATAAATACTTCTCGACTCGCCTACTTAGACTTTAAGTGCTTCACCCAACTTCAGTCTCTCTTTTCGCTCAAAAGCTATTTTTCTTTCTTTCGTACAATTACGCTGGCCGTCGATTCCTACGATCCTTCCATTCTTTTTTTCTTTTCTTGTTAATCCTAATAATTAATCGTTATTTCTTTTAACTTCATTCTTTTTTGTTTTTGTTTTATAAATAAAAAAAATTATACAATGAAATTTTTATCTCTCGCAGCTCTCGCCGCTGTTCCAGTTTCGGCCATTGGAATCAACTTTTTCCATCAAGACAGCGCTAACATTCCCCAGCGCGTTCCTCGTCTCAATGCTAGAGATTACTACTCTTACCAGAATGTCAGTTCCGTTGACACCACTTCAACCATCTACAGAACTAACTACATCACCATGACCATTCACCGCAAGAAATCAACCGAATCTCCTACTCCTACTCCTACTCCTACTCCAGAAGCTTCTCAAGTCCTTACTACTAGTGTCGTTGAAACGGCCATTCCCAGCACCATTCTTTCTTACGACTCTTCTCTCAGCACCCAGGTTCCTGTCACTGTTGTCGACATCACTTCCACTGTCCCAGTCACCTTGACCAGATACGAGACCATCACCACTTCTACCCAGCCTGATGTTGAAGTTATTACTGTCCACACTGCTAGCGCTAGCGATGCCATCAGCTCCGCTATTGCTGATGGAGCTACCATCAACGTGGATAGTCTCCAGATTTACGACACCACCCAGTCTATTACTGTCACTGTTCCCGTTACCACTCAAGTTCCTGTTTCTTGTGATGGTTCTACCACCCTCTACTCCACCATCACTGCCCAGGATACTCAAACCATTGAAGTAACTAAAACTATCACCAGAACTCTTACTACCAGCATCCCCAAGAGTTACTTCAACTCTACTCTTTCCGCCACTGGAGCTGAAGCTAACACTGTTGCTCCTTCTCCCGCCCCAATTTCCCCTGCTGCTGAAGAGATCATTACTACTAAGGAACACACTCTTACTTCCACTATCTACTCCACCATAGATGTTACCGTCACTTCTTTTGCTACTCAGACCCTGACTCTTACCAAGACTGATGGTTCTAAGCAAACCACTACCGTCACTAATCCTTACTCCTACGTTTCCAAGTCAGTTGAGACCGCTACTCCTACCTACACTTCTTACCAAACTATCACTCTTACTCGTACCCAAACAGTTCACACTGTGAAATCAGTCGCTACTTCTTCTGAAGTGTACGTCCTTACTGTTACTCCTTCTCCCGTTATCTCTACTAGTGGCTCTGTTGAAATTACTGGCACTGCTGCCCCTGTAGTTATCACTACTACAATTGCCAACGAACAAACCACCACTTACTATAGCACCAACTACATTACTCTTACCGAAACCATCACTTCTTCTACTCCCACTCCCACTCCTACCAGTACTAAAACTTCTACTATCCAACTCACCTCTACCATTTACCAGACTGTTCCCATCACCGTTACTATTTCTTCTTCTGGTGCCGCTGCCGCTTCTACTTACACCACACTCTCTACCCAGGCTACTAACACCATGACCTACCAAGTCACCACCATGATCACTGGCTGGTCCAATGGCACCTACCCTGCTACCAACATTGCTCCTGCCACTGCTACCGGTTCCTCAATTGACTACACTAAGCGTATGGCTCAACCTGAACAGGAAAAGAGTCTTTTCGCTAGACTCTTCAAATTTGCTTTGTAAAGAATCTTTTTAAAGAGCTCTTGATTTAAATGCATTTGCTCCAAAGCAAGTTTTTTTTTTTGAACTTCTCGAATTTTTTTTTCACTTTTGCTTTTCCCAACCACCTCGCTTTTTATATTTCCACAATTTTTTTTTCTCCGTATTTGGTGAACTAGACACTAGTATTACTATTATGTGAGCCTTTATTCTTGCTTTCTTATGTTTTTCTTTCTAGATTTTTTTTATTATTATTGTTTTCCCACTGCGTTGTAAAAACACTTTGTGAGCTATTTCCTTTTCTTCTTCTTCTCCTCCTCCTCCTTCATACGCGACATCCGTTTTGAATACATATGTGCGTGTATGTGTACTAATGTATATCATTCGAACTATAATCTAGGATCTTTTCATTCGCTCCAAAGTATAACTTTCATCGTTATTTTTTTCTTTTTTTCTAAAATTGTATTATTAGCTTCTTATTTTCTTCTTCGTTTTCATCTTCTTCCTTTATGAATTATGTATTCTGCTACTGTATTATTAGATTTATATATATTTACGACTTTCTAATGATTTTTTCACTCCACTTCAATTAAAAAAACAAACCGGCAAACACCTATTTTTTTTTCAAAGATAAGCGCTTCCAATTATGCTTTGACAAAAAAAAAAAAAAAAAAAAAAAACAGTCTTCAAGAGACAATTTTTTTTGGAACTTAAGCATTCCAGTTAGATTTCCTATTTGAGAAAGTTATTCCTGTGCACTTATGTCTCATATACACTACTTTAGACACAATTAGTCCAAAACAAGCGTAAAAATCAAAAAATCAAAGACTAGAACAAGATGTATTAGAGACGTTTATAACAAAGCACTTGCATCTTTCCAGCTTTTTGCTTGACAGAATAAATGCTTTTTTTTATATTTTCCATCAAAATGACGATGAAGGCTCACCAATTGAACACTCAACATAGTGGAAAAATAAACGGGAATGACGCAACCGAGTTTGAATTGCCCCTGCATGGTTTGATAACAAAGTATCTATCAATATCTAATCAAAGTATAAAGATTGAAACAATTGTAGTCAACCGCATTTGAAAAAAAAAAAAAAAAAAGCATAAGATTCTCATTCTTGTTTGAAAGAATGGGATTTGATTGTAGATGCGCTTTGATGTTTTTGATATTTAACGATTTTATATGATCGTGACTTAAGGAGATAGTCCCATTATGATACCGTGGACATGATATATTCAAGTACCCCAGAACTTGAGTAACTACTAGTTTGAGCACCTTAGAACCTTGGGATTATAGACCCAACCCCTATTTCAACAGCCATGAGTGCTTGTGCCTGATCTTCTTTTCTAAATCCAACGATTTGATTCTTTTTAAATTTGTGCTTGCGTGTATTAGATCTGGATTACCTTTTGTGATGGAATGCGTTGACATGAATGATGATCGTCTTCTCGCATATACCTAGGTACGTAGATTCAGCATCTCTACGCTTTTTAGAAAACACACTAAAGGAAATGTCTATCTCCGAAACGCTACGCAAGCTCTGAACTAATAGATCTTTAGTATATGATGCAGTATTTGGCTGAGCTTTGAAAAATAGGCGAGGGACAACGTTGATCATACGAATTCAACAAAAAAAAGTATTTACATTCACAAATGATATCATCATTTTAAATAGTCAGCGATGGTATATTTCGTGACAACAATCAACTTTTGGGGCTTACTTTTATATTTAAATTGACCACTTTGTGCGTATTTGTTAATCAGAAACACATAAATTAATATATTCTCCTTTCGTCGCATCTTGCCATTATTGATAAAATAAATAAGAACACACTCCTTCAGTTTGGCTTGTTTTATATTTTGTACTATGTCCTAAATAATTTAACATTTAGTGCCAATTTTTTTTTTTTTTTTTT
>JAKTYL010000030.1:59684-215719 GCA_030578715.1 Magnusiomyces tetraspermus | reverse complement strand
TTTCAGGTTTAAATTTGTGAAAAAAAAAAAATGTGTGTGTGTGTTGGTGTGTGAGAAACCCTTCCTCGTTTCGTATTCTCCGTTATACACACACACAAGAGCGTGGAGGAGAACAGGTGCAAGAAGAACAAAAAAAACGACTCAGCCGACATGTCCTGTAACGGCCCGTTACAGGAAACGGTCAAACCGAAATGGATATTTGGAATCCAAAGCAATGAAAAATAAAATAAAAAAAAACAGCCCATATCTTTCTTTTTGACGACAGTGACTTGAAGAGCGGTTCCCGAAACAATTCAACAGCCTTATCGCTTTTATTTTTTTGTGTGTGTGTGTGTATCTTTGGTAAACAGCCTGTGTCATCAATAGAACGATGCACGCGTCTCGATTTGTTTGTTTGTTATTTTAGATCTATTGATCTATTGGACATCTCTCTTTCTTTATTTCTCAAACTGGGAGCTACAAAAACGTACGATATTTTATTTTGTTTTTTATTTTTTTCTACTTCTTGTCAAGAAAAGTGAAGCACAGATGACCAAAAGTCAGTTGTTGTTCCTCCGTTACCTTTTCATCACCTCTTGAACCTCTAGAAACACAAAAAGCGACAAGACATGGCCTTCTCGTGGAATACACATGCAACCACCCGAACCAAAGGCTGGTTTGCAACGATGGGACTTGTTCAAACGGCTTCATCAGCACAAGTTGCAAGGCACAACTGGGATGGTCAAGGCACAACAGGATGATCAAGCCACCGGCTGAAGCCATATGTCTGAATCCGTTAATTGCTGATGCCATTTTTTTTTTTTTTTCATTTATTTTCTTTTTATTTTCTTGATTTATTTTTTATTTTGCATATCGTTTGTTCTCATTCGTTTGCTACGCACAAAAATATCCCTGTCTCTATATTTTTGATGTCGTTCCGTATTAATAATATCCTTATCAAAAAAAAGTCTCGCGTTTTCTGCTGGTTCCCAAAAGATGGGCTACAATAAACTTTCTCTCTCTCTAATTCACTTACACTTTTCAAACGCTAATCCAGTTTTGTTTTGAGATAACACTTTAGTCACTTCTTACTACAATTTCACTTTTCATGAGAGTTTTGTTTTTTTTTTTTCTTCAATCAAAAGATTGAATAAATGCTACAACACATTTAAACTTATATATCCAAATATCAATACATCAAAAGAAACAACAAATAAATAAAATACTGGATATCAATGCTTTCCAGGAACTCGTAACCCGCGTGAATAAAATAAAAAATTGGCAATTTTAAAAAAAAAAAAGAAAAAAGGAAAACAAGGCCAACAGGAATTGTCCATTTTCAATGCAAACTCATATATATATATATATCTTTGTTTCTCGCTTATATAAAACAATACCAACTAACAAGAAAGAATTAAACATAACAATAATGGAACTGAATGCTAGCTTACTCTTTTTTCCGGCATTGATGATGCTACTCTCCACCTTTTAATGCAAAAAAAACCCCCCGTGGAGATTGTTGGCATTATCTACTTCCATATTTATCAGGCCTCCTGTACTTGAAATTGGCTACATATGCCAATAGGCTTGCCCGTACCATTCACACACACACACACTATTCCGAGTAATTTCATGCTTTTTTTTCTTTTTCTTTTTTTTGGCTCTTGTTGTCGGCAGCATGATTTCAAGCTTTGGAAATAATGTTCCTTGATCTCATTTCACAAAAAAAAAAAAAAAAAAAGAAAGCCAAAATCTCAAACCTTTTTTCATTAGCACTTTCATGTGCATTTGGTTTTGTGACAGTCAGAAACTTGGTGGTCATCATTCCGATATATTAGTTTCTGAGATTTAATCCCAATAAGGGAAGAAAAAAACAATAAATTAAAACAAGCCTAGTTTTTGCGGGTGTGGTTTGTTTTTTTCAGGGTAATCTTTTAAAAACAGGCATTTCTCAGCCACTCTCTCTCACATTGTTTTTTATTTTTTTATTTCTTTTTACTCTTTTTGTACTGATCAAAAAACGTTTTTCCACCCGCTTTTCGTTTATTTCCACTTGATCCTTTGGAAATCTCATCGTCACTATCGCTTCCGCTGTCGCTCTCGTCATTGCCAGTCCGTCTTCCATTCTTTGCGTTGAAAGATCCCGCAGTCTGCGCAAGTCGTAACTTTCCAGCAACCCTTTGGTTCACTCTTGTCAGCTGGTTTCTTATTGTATTCAAAGTCTTTCCGTTTTGAACTAAATGCTTTGAATTGATATCGTCTTGAGTGCTATTGGACTGTTGTTGGCCTTTGATCTCGTGTCGGAATCCGTTTTTGAATACTGCACCTCGATTAAACATGTTTCCCGATTCCTTTTGTTTCGCAGCTTTTGATCCAAGACCTGCATACGAACTAGGAAGCGCATTGAAAAGAAGAACAGGGTCCGCGTCTTCATCCCCGCTTTCGTTGTCTTTTCCAGCCTTGTTGTTGTTACCACTTTCTTTGTTTTTTTTTGCTTCATCTTTCTCACTACTACTACTACTACTAGTAGTTTTGCCCTCGTTCTTATCAATCTTGTCGGCCTCATCTTCTTCTTCTTCGCTATCCTCGCCCAACCACGCAGCAACCATTCTAGAGCGCGCAGAAATGGCTTGCGCATATGTGGCAGATAGCACATCTGCTTGGACAGACGAAACTGGTTTGGATGGTAATGTAGACATTTTTATTATATTTCGTTTTAGTATTGGTTTAAATACTTCTTAAAGTTATCGGGGGGTTTTTTTTTTTTTTTTTTTTTTTTTGGTGTTTTTAGTTTCAAAAAAATTGTAAAGATGAAAGATGATGAAAAAAAAAAAATTCAAAAATAAAATAGAAAAAATTATGTAATCAATGTATGACATTTTTGTATGTAGCTCCATCCAACTTTGGACACCCATAAACAATTTCTTAAACCCTTTGAGAGAGAAATCAGTTTAGCATACAATTAACAAAAACATTCATTATATATATATATTTTTATACACATATTTAAGCAATCCAAAAAATTAAAAACACTCACATACTAATCTATCACCACTTGACGTGCTTTCTTCCAACTACTCGAAACACCTCTACACTTCCACTATCAAGTTGGCCTAGCACAAACTTTTGTTTGTCTTCACTTCCTCCCACATACACAAGCATCGTTGTCGTGCCCACATCATACTCGGCAACAACCCCAGAAAACGTGCTGCTTGCGCCATTCTCCAAGCTCTGGCCATTAGGACCCGCAACAAACACAGCATTCTTAAAAGTAACAATGTCGCCTCCAAAAATATGGTCGTACTGTCTCACGCTGTGGGATCGGCCCCTGTTGAGGTACACACTCGCACCAAAAGTTGATCCAACAGGTTTCAACATTCTTTCAACAGAAGAAGGAGCACTAGTGCTCTGGCTTCTTTGGATCAACTGCTCAGCTTGGCTCAATACAAAAGAAACAAAGCCATCACTTCTACCATTCAATCCTGCCTGTTGCTGAGAAGAACTACTCTGTCTTGCGACATCAAGAACAGCCGCGTTATACAGCCGTGCGTAGTTTTCAAGATCTCTCTGGTTTACTGGTCTTGGTGACTCTATCTTGCGCTTAAAAACATTCACAAACTCTTCTTCTTCTTCTTCTGCTTCTTGGCTCCCACAAATTCTGTTTTCGTACTCAGCCGTAATCACTTCCTGTGAGTAGTCGTCAAACAAAACATAAATGTCTTTGACTGTCACAGATCGACCACCACGTTTTTCAAGGGTAACTTGGTCGACTTCGTACAACACATCTGGTCTTTGTAAAAGCAAGGACGGAACACCTTCGCGCGTTCTCCACCATGGCCCAGTTTCCTTGCTCAAGTCAATAGTTTGCGGAAGCTTTGGCAAATTATCTGTATTGGCGCTGGTGTTGGTGTTGGTTCCGGCAGGAGTTGCTAGGGGTTGGGAAGCAGCCGCGGGTGGTGGTGGAGGCGGACCTCGAGAAGCATGCGAAGCAGAATGGGGCTTGCCATGAGACAATCCCAAGCCGTGATGACCAAGACCTGGAATAGATGACATACCGGTGAGTGGCAACTGAACAGGTGTTCTGTTAGCGTCTGTATCTTCATCAGCTTCATATCCTGCCACATCGTCTGAAGAGTACCCAACAGGGTTTTCCAAAGCCAATCTACGAGTAGGAATTGGATGATCAACTTCATGTTTGTGGGAAGGCACCTGTGGAGCAGTAACTGAAACTTCAGGAGCCCCTGCTGGAGGAGCGGGTGGTGGTGGACGCGCTGCAATTGGAGTTGGAGTGTTTTCGCTATCTACACTGTCAAGACTCTTGAAGCTATCCACAGTGGTTAGTGGAGGAGCTGGAGGCGGCATGCGCGATGCAGAAGGGCTATGCTCTTCGACCTTTGGTATCAACGATGAAACCGAGCTATCAGACTCAATAGGAATCTGTGGAACAGACGAAACAGCATCGCATACTTGTCTGTTATCTTCAGACTCTGTCTGCTCATCATCGCCGAATGCTTCTTCTGTAACATCGTCATAATCTTCCACTAACCCCTCTTTCTTCGCTCCGTGCCCAGCAAAAGACTCACGCTTAGATTTGGTGGACTTGGTGCGTTCAGGTGAAGCGTGGGGAAGCTCGGGAGCATGAGAAGCAACTGGAGACGCAGTGGTATCTGAGTGCGATGCTTGAGCTTGTTCAGAAGCATGGGAAGTTGGTAAAGCTCCGGGAATAGGTACATCCTGCGAGTGGGAAGCAATGTGTTCTGGCTCATGTTTCCCAACCACAGGCAAGATAGGCTGCTGGGTATCATTAGCATGGTTCGATGGTGCTCGGACTGGTGCGACTATGGCTGGTCCAGAAGCATGTGCGACCTGTTGCACTGGTTTTCTATTACTACCCATATCATCATCATCCTCATCACCCCATGCTCCATCACTCTCCTCTTCATCCGAAGAATTATTTCTATATGCGTCAATTACTGCTCCCAAATCAGGGTCTGTCGAGTGTGGAACTTGAGAAGCGACGGAAACTGGAACAGTTTTAGAAACGGAACTCTGCGTGTTTAAGGGTGCTAGAGTTCTGGCAGGAGGAGCAGGGATCTCCCGAGTTGAATCTACTGTTTCTCTGGCGGGAAAATCTTGTGTGGGTTGAGCAGGAACCGCAGATTCTCTAACAGTAGGAGCTGGAATTTGCTGAATAGGAGCTGGCACTTCTTTAATAGGAGGATCAGGCGTCTGTTGAGTAAGGGCTGGCTCTCTAGTAGGAAGATCAAGAGTGTGCTCAGCAGGAGCAGCTGCTGTAATAGAAGGTGGAATTTGAGCAGAAACAGCGGCGTGGTCAGAAATTGAAGGAATTGAATCCTCTTCTGTTTGTTCAAAAGTGCTATCGAAAGACTTTGAATCAACAGGAAGGGGAGCAGCAACATTGACAGGAGATTCATGATGAACAGGAGCTGAAACTTCTCCATCAACATGCTTTTCTACGGCTTCTTTTTCAGCTTCATCTTCATCCGCCTCCTTTGAAGCCGGCTTGACTTTAGGGTATCCGAGATTCAGTCCAGCAATGGCACTAGGATCCGCAAAGGGAAGAATAGGAACAGGAGCTTGATGCATTTCAGGTCTTTCTTCCTCTTCTTCTTCAACCTTCTTTTTTGTCTTTTTAGGCTTAGAAGCAGCAGGTATGCCACCAGGGAATCCAAAACCGCCCATCATACCGACCATTCCCATTCCACCAGAAATTTTGGCCATTCTATTACGAAGAGCAATACGCTTAGCTTCTTCTTCGTCCTCTTCTTCCTCTTCTTCGTCTTCTTCTTCATCATTGTCATCACCCTCCTCTCCTTCATGCTCCTGTTCTGCGACCCTCTCTTTAGGCTGTTCAGGAATTTGGGGGGTATGGTGATGATCAAGGATTGGCGATTGCTGGGCTTGAGCTCCTTCAGGAATAGTTGGTGTCTCTGCAACATTTGCATGACCACTTTCCATAGATCCACCAGTTAAAGCAGCATCAAGTGATCCGCGATGTTGCAATGGGCTTGGAATAGATCCACCAGATGTAACTGGTTCCAAAGATGCAGATGTAGGGTCTTCTAAAGCACCAGTACCATCAGAGAGAGTGGGAGAAGTGGCAGAAGCTTCTTGAGTTTTGTGCTTAGACTTTTGTTTCTTTTTGTTGGCTAAAGCTTCCATACGAGCCTTTTCTTCTTCTTGTTGTTGCTGTAACAAACGAATTCGATCGCGCAAACTTACAATTGGCTTCTCATCCTCCTCTGCCGAGTCAGGATCATCCCTATGAACAATATTTTCGGCAGCAGGGCGATCGTGGACATGGTGGTTATAAGAGGAAGGGGGGTTGTAAGTAGGCAATTGAGGGATATATGAGTTTGAAGGAGCAGCGACAAATGGTTTCTTGACAAACGAAGTAGGCTTTGGAGCAGCAAAAGGCGTTACTGGAGCTTGAGATGCATTGTTGAATGCAGCAATTCGATCCGCAAACGCGTTTTTCTTTTTGGTAGGTTTCGGTTCGGCACTATCAGTTTCCGAGGGTTCAGAAGGTTCAGAAGGTTTAGAAGTTTCAGAAGACTTGAAAGAACCAAAAGAGTCAGTATCAGCAGCTCGAGAAGAAGGAGCAGGTTGGGAACTCGAAAACGCCTTTGGAGGAGATGATGCAATTTGTGGTGGTTGTGAAACAGGCAAAACAGATGAAGCCAAAGTCTCTGTCTCACGAGGCGCAGCAGGAACCGGGTCTGAGCTGGTAACCGGAACTGACTGAGTGACACTTTGGAATTGGCCATGTTCAGGTTCAATGCCTTGTGTTTTGACATGAGTATCAACAGGGCTCTCAATGGAAGCTTGAGAAGGCTGGAATTCCTCTGATGGTTCAGGCTGTTCAAACTGTTGAGTTTCCTGAGGCAGAGACGCCTGACGACTAATAGGAGCAGGATCCTGTTGTGTGTGAACATGCACAAAGCTTTGTGGAAAAATGCCAGACCTCACTTCACCAGAATTTTCTATGATGGAGCCATAGTACCATTCTTCGTCTTCAATAGACTCGACAGTGATCAATTGACCTTCTTCAAACGGTAAATCCTCCTCTTCGGCTGATTCATAGTCGTAGTCGGCAATTACTGTGAATGGAGGTGTCGGCATAGTT
The DNA here is from genome assembly GCA_030578715.1 of Magnusiomyces tetraspermus. Lineage (NCBI taxonomy): Eukaryota > Fungi > Ascomycota > Dipodascomycetes > Dipodascales > Dipodascaceae > Magnusiomyces > Magnusiomyces tetraspermus. The sequence goes on along the minus strand of JAKTYL010000030.1, from coordinate 208,593 downwards.
TAGTTGTACTATAAGTTGGTTTTGGTTAAATATAAGAATAACAATGAAAATAAAATAAAAAAAAAGCTTAAATAAATTTTGAGATATGCTTGTTGTTTGCGAGAGTTTTCAAACAATGGGCAGTAGAAAAGAATAAAAGCAAAAAAAGGAGAATGTGGAGCGATTTTTAATAGCAACAGTTAAAACAGTAGGCACACGTGATTGTGCCTGGCCGGTTGGTGTATGTAACTTGTTTACATTTATTAGTATTGGTTGTTAGGATCAATTATTAGTATTATTATTAAGATGATGATCATAGTTGTAATTATCAAATAGTTTTGTTTATAACGGAGTTGATTTGAATAGAGTCAACATTTTTATTTGGTTCATCGGAGTTGGCATTGAGTATTCCTCGCTGCTTTTGAACGTTTGAAAGTAAGTTGTATAACTGACCTCTGGAGCAGTTTCTCATGTAACTTGGTTGCCATTTTTTTTCTAGAGAAAACACTTCTAAACAATACAAAAGTTCATTTCACAGATTCCTACAATCACTTTGTGAATTGAAGCCTAGTTATTCTTTGAAATTAAGCGAAATTTGTCTATTCATATCTCAACACAAACTAAAACAGAACGTCGGTGATTAATGTCTAAAGCTTTTATGAACTTTTTTTTTGAAATAGCCTAGGATATTTAAATACACCCTAAAGTCCCTGTACTATAATCAAATAACAACGTTAGACAACCCTGCTTCTATTTCAATTGTGATTAGTGCATTTGAAAGCAAACGCATGTGCTTCACTCATGAAATTCAAGCCTCGCCGTTATCATGTGACTCCCTAACCCTTGCTGAAACCCGTGATAGCCTTATCGCGTCTGCACTGAAAACCTAACTGAAACCCTTTTTTTTCCCTTAACCTTTTATCTATACTTAAAACACCTTACTCTTATTCTCATTTCTAATTATTGATTGTCTTTCACAATCACCTAACAAACACTGAACTTTACCTTTATTTAGCATTTTATTATTATAATTATTATTTTTTTCCATTGCATTTCAAACTTTTACAAACACTACGCTCTACTAAATATTAATGTTAAGATCTACTCTTTCGTCACTTCGAGAATACATCACACCAGTCTCACACGTTTCGACTTTTCGTGAGTCAGGCGAGATCACACCTGAAGAGTTTGTTCAAGCCGGAGACTATCTCGTTTACAAGTTCCCTACATGGTCATGGGCTTCGGCTCCTCCAAGCAAGCGCCGCTCTTTTTTGCCACCTGAGAAACAGTACCTTGTCACTAAACATGTACCCTCCCACTACCGTGCTTCCGCTTTTGAAAGCTCTGATACCAAGTTTGAAGCGGTGGATGAGAACCCAGACGACCCGGATGGATGGACAGCTACCTCATTTGGCGATAATTTTAAAGCAAACACCAGCTCCAACGCTACTACGTCTCAAAACAACGATACCAATAAACCATCAGCCGCTCCAGAAGACCTCATTGTAGATATAGAAGATGATGATGAGGATGAAGACGAAAACGCCTTTATTCCTTCAAAGGAGGCTTCATCTGAAAATGAAACAGGTCCGTCTTCAAACTCTTCTTCCACCAGGTCTTATAACTTGTTTATCACCTACTCAACCTCCTATCGTGTTCCCAAGCTGTACCTTTCTGGTTACAGCGGTGATGGTACTCCACTCAACCCTGAACAAATGTTTCAAGATATCATGGCTGACTATCGCAACAAGACTGCCACCATTGAGAAGGCACCCTTTGAAGACGACTTGACTGCAGTGTCAATTCATCCTTGCCGCCATGCCAGCGTCATGAAATCGTTACTAGCCCGTGCTGAAGCAAGAAGGGTCTCAAAGCTTGAAGAGCAAAGCAAACAGAAGGAAAAGGGTCAGAAAGAGGAAGATGATTGGGAAGAAATTGAAGAATCAGATTCGCAAGGTGCACTACGTGTTGATCAATACCTTGTTGTTTTCCTCAAGTTTATTTCAAGTGTTACCCCAGGTATTGAACATGACAATACAATGTCGGTCTTGTAATACCTCTCATTTGTTCTTGTTTTAAATTATGTTTTTTTATATTATTATTATTTATCCCTCAAATTTTAATTTGCATTATATATATACACATGTATATTTGTTATTGACATTTCTGTTGTTTTGATGTATTATATCATGAACGGTTTTAACTCAAAGTTGATATAGAATTTAAATGGCAATGAACGATTGTTACTTTTTGTTTTTTTCGATTATTTGAAATGTTTATTTTTGTGTACAAATTGACTTGGAACCTTTATTTGTTGTCTTCAGGAACCAGTCAAGCTTGGTGCACATATCCGCATCTATTATATTCATGTTTTCAAGTTCTTACTCATGATTTTTGTAAAATATAAACTTGAAGGAACCTAGGTTATCAATTTTGAAGTCTTTTATTCTTAAGAATTGCATATTCATTTTTTTTTTTTTACAAGGGCTCTTTTCTCTGAACTGTTTTTACTTTGCAGAATATCATTTTGAGAAAAGCTTTTGTCAGGTCTGAGTTTGTAATCTCGCACCTTTTTTGTTTTTCATCACGACCAATGTATCTTTAACATATGTTGAGTATCCCTTATGAAGCAAGAATTTTACGTATGATTTATTTATTTTTTTGCTGTCTCGTAACCTAACATAAGTTTTGTTTTCACAATTGTGATTTACTTGAGTCTACCATGTCATTCATTGCCTGTTGATTCCAATGATTTTTTTTTTTTCCATTTGTAGACTTAATTCTCTGTCAATAAATTATAATACACTGACTTTTTATTAAATCATTGAGTATCATAAACTTATTTTTTAGACGTCTTCTCAACCTTTTGCCAGTTTATCATGACATCCTTTTAGCCACACTTAATTTTGTTCAACCTAATTAAACAAAAATCGATGTTAGATTATACTTTTTCCTAATTATTCATCAAAATATTTTCCAACTCAGTAATTTTTTGCTGCACATTACTGGCTTTTTTGTTTGCTTGTATTGGTTTATATGCTATGAAACTACCTTAGTGCCGCTCGGAGTGGCTGTGCTACCGAGTTACTGAGTAGTACGATATGACCACGGTCTTGGTCGTGACAGGTGCACCCACCTGCCGTTGTTTTCTCTTTGTTGGTATTGAATTTCACCATGCTTTGTTCGGTCGCTGGTGCGGGTAAAGACAGATACGATCGATACCCTAACTTTGACTTTGAGCTTTTTTGGAGTCCTAACCCGAGCCGTGTTACACGTCACGACCCACTTTTTGACTCAATGCTGTTACCGGTAAAAGAAGTCCGACCTGGGAATCGAACCCCAGTCTATCAGGAGAACAGCCCGGTGGTCTGGCTGGTTATAACAACCGGCTGAATCCAGCTGCTCACCCAATACTGGCCAATAGCTACTCAATGTTACCATTAGTATTATGTTTCTTGTTTAGATACTTTATACATGGTCATGTGTTTTGGATTTTTGAAAACCTACGTGTATGTGTTTTGCAATTCAATTCAAATTATTCAAGGATACATGTCTTGTTAAACTTTGTACCGGGTAATCGGAAAATAACTCCAAACCCATTATCCTTCACATCCAGACATTTCAAAACAAGGCCGATTCTCGGACTTTTTGCTTTCATTTTTTTTGTATTTTCTTTGGTTGAACCTGCATGTGTCACAAGGATGAGTCTTTTGTTTTTACCATTTTCTGTCATTTTTTTTACTTCTCCGTTTTTGCGCACTCGGCTAAAGATATTTATTTTGATGTGTAGACCTAGGGTATTCTGTCTAACATTTGACTGTATTGATCATGGATGTGTTTTTGAGTGAATATATGTAAACGCACATCTTTTTTGGTCACAAGGAAGCGTTTGATCAATGACCAAAAGACCTGTAATATTTGTTTTGTTTTTGAAAAATTACTTTTTGTTGTTCTCCGTTTTTACGCCGAGTAACATATATACTTGTATATTTGCTTTTAGTATTTACTCGTTTTACTTTTGTATATTTTTGTTCTAGAGGGTTTACTGCTCATCTGGTCAACATTTGTTTTTCATTTTGCCTCGGTTTCCGGCTAGATTTCGCAAACTACTCAAAAACAACAAAAGTCTGGGGAACAACTAGCTAAAGAATACACATGAAGAAAACGTGTATGGATGGGTACTCGTTACGCAATCACTGTTTTTACTTTCATTTCTCACAGCCAATAATGTTTTCATATGGGATTGCGTCAATTTATTTCTCTTACCTATTTATCTATTCGTTTATATTTGAAAATCTGTTCAATGTATTCATTACACTTCATATCTCAAATTTAATGAAGAATACAAACCAAACTATCTAAAAAAGTTCCCGTGTAATTCCAAACCCGAAGCACAAAATATTTTCTTTCTAGTCTTTAGTAAATGCAAGTTTTGCACCCACAAAATGAGAATATACACATCTCATTCATTTTTACTCTTTAAATTCTAAGCCCTGTGAAGATCCTAAATCATAACCCAGGGGTTGCATTTTTTTTTTCTATGTCATTTTAGTTTGGTTTTTTGAGTCACTCTCAAAAACTGTCAAACCCGTCATAAAAAAAAAAAGCCAAGCCAGTCTAAGTAAAAGTTTGACGGTTATGAAAACTTCATTAGACACTTTCTGGTAAATTTACTACCAACAAAAACAGAACAAACCTAATTCTCCGAATTTCCTTATCAATTTTCCCCAGTATGTCTATACAATGAAAAAACAATGAAAAAAAAAAAAAAAAAAAAGAAGCCGTACAGCCGCACAGTATACTTCCCCAGGTACATATGAGGTGTACACAACACACACATATTGGTTCCACGGATAACTCTCCGGAACGTAAAAATTGAAATATTGAGGCTTTCCCCAGATTTCTTTGCATCTTTTATCTTTTCGTATTTTACATTTTTACATGCGAGTCTTTTTTTCTTTTACTCCTTTTTTTGTTTAGTGTATGCATTGTGCGAATGCTTGTATTGATGTATTTTTATTTGAAATCTGGGGTTCTTATCGTGATGGGTACTTACGGAGTTATGGAGAATTGATAGAAAAAAAAGTGACCGTTTGACATATACTAGTTTACTATACTGCTACTTTCTACCTTGTGTTTGTTGACTGAACAATGAAAGACAAAAAGATTAACAGCAACAGTTATTACACAAATTGAATAATAACCCATACGCAATTAGAGTCTTAAGAAATCATGGATCCATTCTGTTGACAATTGTAAAAACTAGATATCGCTTGTACAAAACGACAGGAATTAGGTATAAGAATTGTAATAAGCTGCACAGGTCTACAGAGATTATAAAAAATAAAAATTGGCCTAAAGAGAAAAGGCCTACACACATTGATTCTATTTCTTCGGAACAGCTTTTTTGCCTTGTCAAGTAAAAACCCGGTTATTGTTAAAGTCAAGAACTTAACAAATAAAGATGAGCCTCGCTAAAAATAATGGCAAACAACGTCATGGATCTTTTTTCCAGGAATATATATCCTGTATCCGAACCTGTTGAACGTAAAACTATGAGACTTTCTTTTCATTTTGTTAGTCTGAAGTTCATTTTCACCTTGTGTTTTTTTTTGTTTATTTCAATTCAAGTTGTTTACAGTCCTTGAGCATTTTTTTGGTTGAAATAGATGTGCTTTGACACTGTTTGTTCATCTATCTATATATATATAGCTTTTAATGAAAACAGACCAAATATATGAAAGTATGCTTACCATTTTTAAATCAAAACCAAAACATGGCGTTGTTAAGCTTCTAGATTTATAGTACTCACACAGAGACACATACATTTGACAAAAAACATTATATGTTACACACTGCATCAAACACATACATAACACCGTCTTTTCCTTTGTGCGGCTACAATTGCTTTTTTCCGTGTTTTTCGTATTTTTTTTTTTTTTCTTCAAGTTGACGGTTCATCATATGGCTCACAAGCAAAACCAACTAATAATTTATTTTAAATGTTAAATTTTTTAATTACTTTTTCCGGACTTTAGTTTTTCGGGAAAACAACGAAGCAAAAAGAACAAGTATGTGATTTCAAATCTAGTTAACACTTGACACGCTTTCTCCTTCTACCTTTGTATTTTGTTCAGCGTAATTTGTACATTTTCCTGTGGTGTTCAAGCAACGAGATTACAGGATTACGAGACCACAAAATGACTAGACGACTAGATGCCGAGGTAGATATACTCTGAAAACAAAAAACCAAGAAAAGAAACCAGAAAAGAGAAAGAAAGAGAAAGAAAGAGAAAGAAAGAGAAAGAAAGAGAAAGAAAGAGAGAGAGAGAGAGAGAGAGAGAGAGAGAGAGAGAGAGAGAGAGAGAGTATACAGAGAGAATGAGAATATACCGAGATATTCCAAGCGTTCAACAAAAAGAAAAAACCGTTGTGCACATAACATGCCTACCTTTTTTTTTTTTTTTGATATTTTCGAAAAAATCTATAATTACATTGCACAATAGCCAACCTCATATTTTTGTGAGTTTAATACTTTATCCACACACATTACAGTCTTACTCAAATTAATGGCTTTATATGAGCAAAAGCAACACCATTAATAACAGCTAGAATACAATCAAATAAGAGTTTACATTCATTCATGGTGCAAGATTGGATGAACCAGAAATGCACTCATCCGCGCATAGTTAAAAATTATTTTTACACTTAGTTTTCTGACATTTTTTCTTTCCATTATTTTAGTTTTACTTTTGTGTTTTCTTGTCAGACTTTGATGACATGATGATTCTATATACACACATTTTGACCAAGTTTTTCCAAAACTCACATAATATTAATTTCATTTCAAGATATACACCGTGTTCTTTTTTTGTTGAGTGTGTCCAGTTTTAAGTGTAACTTTTAGAAGTATACAAAACAAGGCAAGGTTGAAGTGAAGGTAAACATCAGAAAACTGTCACTAAACCGTTGGTATTCAAATGTATGAGTGCATTAATATATAGTTAAGATAGCTTTGTTTCTATAGCCCATGTCCAAACTAGTTTCAACAGAATAAGCAGTCTTGTTAAACGTGTAAACTTGTGTGTGTGTATCAGTGTGTAGCCGGATCAAAGCTGATCAAACGGTTCTTACCATTTATTTTAAACCAAAACCATTAAAAAAAAAATACTTCAACAGTTCTTGTATGTATAATACAAACACAAAAAAAAAAAAAAAAAAAAAAAACACATACACAGCTTCACACACGTTTGACTAGCCCCTACGTTTGATTTATTTTTAACCTTGGATCATCTTAAACCCGTTCCTGACTTCTATTTGCAGTGCTTGTTTCATTTTATTCTTTTTGAAATGTCTTGTTTTTTACCAAAAGAAGTCTTGGAATATATAAGAAGCTCACGCAAACTAGTGATCCATGAAAAAAACATTTTTTTAGTAAAAGTATTCAACCAAATAAAAAAAACAAAAAACAAGAACCAAAACGTCGACACATTACCTGACAAGTTATATATATCATATCATATCATATGGTTGTCAAATGCTGTTAAATCACTGTGTGTCTTTTGTTTCGTTTTAAAGTATGTATATATATTTCAGTTTATTAATTATGTGTTCCACACCTTGGTTATTTTCTTATTTGTGGTGTATTCTACTTTAATTTTATTTACTTTAATTGTAATTCACTTTGATTATTGCTTTTTCTTTACAGTTACCCAACATATTAAAAATCAAAAACGGTTTTTTGTTATATTTCTAATCACACATATAAACTTCCAAAAGACCCTGTATAAAATTAATTTTTTGTTTTTTCGTTTTTTTTTGCATACAGGCCGTGTTTGTAGCTCACTATTTGTCATCTTTCAGCATCTTGCTAGAATACAGACCAAAATACACATACATACATGTGTACCCATCTCTATTTAAGCATTTTAAGTGTGTCGGTTTTTGCTTATTTGTAATTGAATTTGTAATTCATAATTTGTAATAATATCAGCGTGTATGTGTGCATATATAAGAGTTCAAACTTTAATAATTACAAATCCAATTTATATTGTAAATTATTGTGTAAAATATCGGTTCTTCGGTATTAATATATCTTTATACCAAAATTACAACAAAAAAGGACTCAAGACTTTTTGATGTTGACTGGTTGACAGTTGGCTTTTATTATTATTTATTTATTCCGTATTTAATATAATTTTGCACTGAATTCGCTAAACAGCTTTGATTTTTGATATTTTTGTTTCTAGAAAAGAAGGTGTTCTAATCCAGGTTTTTGTTTTTTTTTAAAAAAAACTCTTGAGTTTAACGCTTATGATGTGTATACAATGACATATGCTGGCTCTTTTTCACTCTTTTTGCTTGAAATGTTTTTTTATTACTTGTGCCACGAGCGAGTTTCATCATCATCGTATACTATTTGCTCCTATTTTTTTTCTCATTTTCCAATATATATGATGTACATCAATTAATACTAATGTGTAGTTTCAAAGATATCAAAAGTGAATCAGCGTGTGTGACACACATTTTGTTGTAACCAAGTAGTTGAAAATAAAGATTCATTTGACCATGAACTTTATTTTATATAGTCCATTAGAAGCAAACAAATTGAATTATAATACACATGCACAAAAAATTTAACGTGATTCAAAAGCTATATATGTATACATAGTTTTCCCAAGAAATGTTGTCATCATATGTCGAAATCAGTTCAAAAAAAACGGAATTAGTAAATGCCACCTTTTTTTGTCGTTTTCCATGCAGTGATGTAAACAATATAAAAAACTAGGTTGCTTGATGTACAATACAGCCAAACACACTGTCAGGTTCATTTCTCTTTTAGATTATTCTCTCACTTGCTTTTTGCTATTGATTCGTTCATATCTTTGTTTTGGCAGTATGTCTCTTTCTTTCTTCTTTCCTTTCTCTCTTATCATTTTTTACAACAAAAGAGTTTCTATTGTAAATGAGCAAAGAAAAAAGATAACAAGGGTAGTTAACAAGAATGCAGTTATTACGAAGGGACTACAAGAAAAACATCCCTCTTTTAGTCAGATAACAAGCATCAAGATCATCAAGTATATACCCCAAATACACGCTCACAAACATGTGTAGTAAACATCAGATTTGATGATGATGGTGTTTTAGTTTAACCCATATATACTTGCCATTACAAATCAACCAGGTCTCTATCACCACTTTAAAGAAAAAGAGCTGGTCTGGAATCAACCAGTAATAGTAATAGTGATAGTAATAGTAGTAGTTCGTTAGACGGTTTTACTTCTCTTATTAGAGACTCGTTTTCATAACTCACATCATTACTAAACATGAACATGTTGACCCATGCGTAGCCAATATTAGTGATTTATAAGATATATACAGAAATATATTAGTAGTAGCTATACATTACGCACCAGCTATTATCAATCAATTAATCGACTCAAAATTATTACAACTCACAATTATTACATAACCAAAATAGTGTAAAAAAAATAAACATTCAAAAAAAATAACGAACAACTAAATGTAAAAAAAAAAAAAAAAAAAGAAATCGAAAAGGAAATATCAATTTGCAGTGTGTGTTGAGTTAATTGATTGATATACATATATATATTATTATTATTATTATTATTATTATTATTATTATTATTATTATTATTATCATTATTAATTAATTAATGTAGGAACGACGGGGATGGCTGATTATAGAACGTCAGAACACAAGCCATTCATTCATAGAAAAGCCGTAAAGACAGTAACACACACATTAAAATTTGTATATCGTTTGGGTCACACACACACACACACATGCACAACTAGCTTAATTTTCAGTCCAAAAACACAAACAAGAAACCCTGATAAAAAACCTTGCGGAAGCTCGGAACTTTGAGAATACTTTATTTCCATTTTTTTCTTTTTTTATTATCTTGGATCTGCAATTTTATATATTGAATGGTCAAATGATTTCGATCAAAATTCCTCGGTAAAAAAAATAAAACATTTTACTTATTGATTCTTAACGACCTATACCAGGTAGCAACAGGTCATTTTGTTTTTGTAATAATTCTCATTGTAAGGGTTATTTTATTTTATTTTATTTTTTGATTATGGATGTTTGATGTTCCTCCGAGAAAAACCGTTGTGTTGAAGTAATGTAGTATTGTTTTCAGATTCTCTCAGGGTCAATTATTCCTCCGTGCTCGTAAACAAGCAAGAATCTCGTGTCTTGATACAAAACCAACAAAAACCATCGACAGCTATATACGTATCAATAATGAGTTCAACGATTGAGTAAATTTGATCGTGAAAAAACCTCATTTCATATTCGAGTGAAGGTAGTTGTGTGGTGAGTATGAATGCGAACGAGTGTGCGTGTGTTACGTGTAAATCATTATTTTCGGAGAACTTGGGAAACTCCGACCTAGTTTCTCCATCTGTATCATTTCGTACGTTTTGACCGTTTCGTGTGTATAGTTGATACATGTGCATCTGCTATTCCCGTTATATCTTTTACAACGCAACTTTTTTTTTTTTTATCACTTTGATCAGTTTCCAGCATCTGTTATTTCCGTTTCTGGTTTAATTTTTTTCCGTTTCTTGTCCCATTTTTATCAAATCCATTAACAGCAACCTCCTAGTAATTATATGATTGTGCTCATATTGTTCTTTTTCTTCCACTATTCTCTTCTTTAAAATCTATTGTGTATTTTGCTGCTTTTATAGGACTTTGAAAGAACCTATTCCAGACTTGACACACACAGAACTTAATTTTTTTTTTTTTTGAATACTTGTATCTCCACACACACACATACTATAGCCTTCATATTTATCTCCATATTTATCTCCATATTCCATATTTCACTATATTCAGGAAAAAAAGCCGTTAAAAGGCTGAGCACTTGATTGTTTCTGTAATACGTTTTTTTATAATTTATAAAACTCAGACAGACATACAGACACATACGCACATACATAAGAACAATTGAGCCTCACACGTAAGCCGAAAGAATTCATAAGGAAACGCGCATACTTAGTGTGTAGGTAACGTCTGTGTCAGCGAATGTGCGTAAATAGGGATCCGATATATTAGTTCCGGAGACCGTTGAGGCTCAATCTAATGTCAAAGCCAAAAAAAAAAAAAAGACCAAACAAAATATTTTTACAAACCCAATCGGCCAAAAACAAGAACAAGCCGCTCCGAAAAGAAATACGGGATGAATATTTCGTAATGATCAACGAAATTTTGTATTCATTTGTTATTTCTTTCTTTTGATCGTGATAATAACAAACTGTAGATGATAGTTGAGATTTTTCACCCTCGGCAAGTTTTGTTTAGCAACAGCCGAGAGTGAGAAGCATTAATCAAGTTTTTATTTATTTTTGTTCATGTTGATTTTTGTCGATTATAGTTTGATTGAAGTGAAACAGGATGATGAGTGAGCTTTAGTTGAATGTATAATTTCAAATGTCTATTGAATGTCAGATTGTCAAATGTATACATTTGTGCAGATTTACAAATACTCGGAAGAGAAACTAACTCCGACAATGTTGAAGTTCAATGTCCGATCAACAAGGTCCGGCAAAAAACACACAACATTATTAATACACATTGGCAGTCAAGTGTTGACTAATGTTGACTATTAATCTTGTTTTGTACTATGAACTCAAACCAAACGAATTGGTCATGCTCAAGCTAATACACGCCATTTGTTTTTGATTATTTGTAGTCTCTAATTTACAACTCGTAATCCACATATGCAATTTCATTAAGAGGGTTCATCAAGACCAGCACAAAAACACAGACGTTGGTGCTTCAACAAAAAACCAAAAAAAGGTATAGGTTTCAAAACCGTTTTGACCAGCTCATTGACTTATTTTTTTTGTGTGTAGGTGGTTGCGTGTACTTTGTTATTGTTGTATACCCTTGTTCAGAATGATGTGTTTGAGTTGTTTGGCACTCGGAGTGCGACGTACCTTAACACACGTATATTTGCAATGTAAGCCGGACGTAAAAAAAATAAATAAAAAAAGCTGGGCCGTGTGTAAATTATCAAGTAAAAAAGTGACTCACGACATATTTACATCCGAGCCGTTTTTATTTTTACGCACGCGCATATTACAAAAATAATTAGTCAACCACCACCAACAACAGCAACACACACACTCATAATCTTAAATCCACGGGAAATAAGCTTAGTATTTCCGGTATCCATGATTTTTGAGTAAAACCGAGAAACTGATTAAAGGTTATATAACAGACTAGTTTTCCTGAATAAATCTGATTTTTTTTATTTTATATATTTCATTATCACTTCACATACTCAGTTTATCAATAAACCTTGGCTACTCATTCTGATTTACTATTATTTAATTATCTATCTGATTATTTAAATTTGACTTGAACTCCCTCAAACATTCACACATACTTTACACATATTTAACCCAAACACTTTACACACATACACACAATGATTGCACACAGATTATCAGGATCCCTTGATATGTCCATGAACGACACATACTTGTTGGCTTCCAAAGCCAGAAGCAAATTACAACGCGAAGCATCTCGACATGACCATGATCTTCGCATTCTTGTTTCACATGCCAATATGCTTGACAATCTCATGGATTCGTTGGCACAACGCAAGTACAAGCAAAAGCAAGAACAGTATCAACAATACCAGCAACAACAAAGAGAACAGCAAGAACAAGAACAGAAGAAGCAACAACAACAAGTCGATCCCATTTTGAACAACTCTCAAAATGAAGAAGAGTCATCATCATCTAAGAAAGTTGTTACTTTTAAACTTCCTAAACCTGACCGTGATCTTGTTGAATATGAAATTGAACAAGTTGAACACAATGGCGATGAAGAAGAAGAGTCTGATGACGAATTTGACTATGAATACGATGAAGATAACTACTATGAAGGCGACAACGATGACGATGAAGAAGAATCTGACGACGAAGATTACAGCATGTTTGAAGATTGCCAATTAGTATCTTCTAAGATTTACCAATCGGGCAACAAGAACCAGTACAAAGTTTTGCCTACTGTTGACGAGTCGCCGTTAGATGATTATCATTACTACTATGGACAAGAACCAACAACCACTTCTACTTCTACCCCTACTACATTAACATCATCGTCATCTAACGCACTTGCTCCAGAATCCATTACAACAACACCATCAGTAGCTATAGCTGAAGTTTCTGATGAGGAAAACGATAATGATAATACTGGCGACAACGAAGAGCACTTCCAACAACAAGACATGGCTACATCACAAGAACACTTGGAAGTCCCATCTCTTTGCTACTCAGAATCAGATTCTGATGAAGATGACGACTCTAGTTTGGACTCAGAAGAAGTTGTTGCTGCCGCTACTACTAGTACAGAAGCAGTGCAAGACGTTCCAGTCAAGCCTTTGGCTGAACCTACCTTGAAACGGTTATTACTTCCTTCTCCTCAACAGCTTGACTTGTTGATCCACTAGCCAAAGAAATTGATGACTATTGCTGAACCTTTTTTGTTTCATGAATGCTTTTACTATTATTATTATTATTATGCTTTTTTTTCTTTAATGACTGTGTTATGACCTCGATTTATGTAAATTTGTTTAATTGTTTATGTTTTCTTAATATATTTATTATTGTTATTTTTAAAACCTTCAACTATTAAAGCCTCTTCCTCTATTTTCGTATATTTCATTGCTTTTGTATTTTTATTATTATTTATTACCGTGAATATTCAGCTACGGCGGTTGTTGTTGTAAAAATATATACCTTGCCCAGCGTATCACATTTATACTGAACTTTGTTTTGTTATTTTTGAGTGTGTAAAAACAATTTGATAAAAACTAGCCTAACTTGATAAAAAATAGGCGTTGAAGGATGTATATACCCATAACCATACATATGGATCTGTAGACCCATGCGTTTACATATGTATATATATATATATATATATATATACATATACATATATACACATATATCCCTAAGAAAAAAGGGTAATATATAAATGTAGACGTGCTATTTTCAGTTCATGAAACTGACAACCAGGCTGGGTAACAAGAACAAGAACAAGAACAAGAACAAAAAACAAGACAAATGAGAAGTCTAAACTAACAACAACAATAAAACGAAACATTTTCTGTATTTCAGAAAACAAATACCCTGTGCAGTTAAGGCGTGCGTGTAATACTCACTTTTGATGGCAGGTTTTGCTATTTTGCTCGCTTTTTAATCATTCATCCCGCGCAAAAAAAGTAAAAAAGCCTGTAGAATAATATATATGATCTAATAAAAAACCAACAAATAACAGAACAAAATTGTTGAATCAATAAGACTCAATACAAGTACTAGTAGAAGTATTGGTTAGTGGTGGTAGTTGGTAGATAGTAGTACTAGTTGCAGAAAAAGAACAACAGATTACAAAAAAAGCGCAGATACAACTAGGAATACATAATAAAAGGAATGGAATTGAACTAGGAATACACAATAAATAGAATTGAATGGAACTAGGAATACACATCAAACCCAAAAAAGGCTCTTGTCTTTTGCGCGCAACAAGCACATGCCAACAAATATTTACTGGCTAATACGCTGGCAAAAAGCAAAGAGGGTAGAACTCGGCAATAGCAGGATCAAGAAAAAAATAGCATTAACATTATTATTATTACCAGGAACATGTATACACCAGCATGTTTTTCAATTACTGCAAGTGTATCTCGATTACTGCAGGTGTATTTCAGCTAGTCCCTCACTTAATATTTAAAGATGTAACTGGCTTGAAAAGCAAAATCGTACTTTGGTATCAATTGTTATTGAAGAAAAAGACTTGCCTAAAGTAATTATACAAAGTATTTGTATTGTAACTGGGCTTGAATGGGTTATATATATGATAATGGGAGAACTTAACCCACCCTCTTTTTCATTCTTTTGGTCACAATCACACTCTACAGTAGCTCGCAGTATACCAATTCTCTCTCTTATCTAAGAGAGCTTCCCTAAAGGCTCCACAGAAGCCATTTATTGTCAATCATTTTGATTCTTTGATTTCGGCATTCAAAAAACTTTTCTTCACGTTGTTCATCGTATATAGTTCATATCTTGCAGAGCAGTTTACAACTTGTATGTATCCCTAATATTTTCCGGGCTTACCGCAGGGTTTATTTATAAAAGTGAAAGTATCAATATCTTATATACAAAACTATACGCACAGAACGTTTAAATGCCTGTTGTTTTCTTGTGCGTACAGGGAGAGACTGGGTGCAATATCAACTAAATGCGTGCATTCGTATCAGTTCGTCTTTATTGATATCGATTCGTTTTTATTCATAATAATTCACATAAATTCGAATACACATTAATATTACTGGCTGTTATCAAATTCAGTATAACTTAATACAATTCAAAATACGAGTTTTTGTTGTGTTTGCTATCTCAAACTTGTTGAAATTAAAACCAAAAAGTACAAAAAAAAAACAGTTTGATATATAAAGTATTAAAGTAAATATGACCAAAAAGAGTAAATCAACAAAAAGCGTAAAAACATTGTGTTTCAGGTCGGGACCTTTTTTGCCGTGTATATAGTTTAATATAAATGTATATATATATATTCCTGGCTCGTATTTTGTTTCTCAGAAACGGTAAAACAAAAACATGGGTATGCTTGTTTTTACGGAAAAATTAAACATATACACTAGCCTGTATTTATCCGAAATATAAAAAAGGAAAAAAAAGATGGAAATGAAAGAAATGATAAGATTGATATGAAAAAAAAGAATCAAGAATAAACTTCGTATTATACAAAAGTAACAAGTACACCAAAGCTTTTCACGTTTCTTTCTCGATTGCTTTACTTGTTTTGCTTTGACGTTCCAATCAGTGAACATCAGTACATTTGCAACTCTCTACCTACCCTTTTCCGTCTTTCCCGTTTCCTTGTAAAATATTACTCAAATTTGTGAAGCCAGCAACACAAACAAATGTGCTTTCGTTGCTTATTTGTTGTCTTGTCTGGGAAAGTATACTATAACATGTCAACTTGGGATAAATAAAATAGTGGCACATCACTTTTTTGCATATTTTTGGTTTGCTAATCTCTGTTCGAACACCCGTTACTAGGCATGCTACTCTTCAACGATATATTCGTAACTAGCTCGATTTGTTGATGAATTTTGACTTAGCGGGATTATTATTAACTATTAACACAGCTGCTAATCCATAAACTAACTAACAAAGCTAACAATTAAACAAAAAAAAAAAAAATGACTTACTAAGGCTGTCTGCCAAATCTCAACCTGCTTTGGACATTGTAGTTTTTTGATGCACACTTCACGTAAACTTGTACTCCGGCCATGTCTACTACTACGAGCTCAACACACGAAACCAAGTACATTTACATTTATATCCTCTTCATTAGTTGATCTTCTTTCTTTTATCCCTTTCATTAATATTCCATACTTAAATACTCACTCTCTTTCATAATTTTTATCGTGTGATTTTATTACATCTATCATTTTCAATCCTCTCACTGCGTATCAGTCTTTGTATATATATACCAACCAAAAACACACACACACAAAGATATATATACAAAGATAACCGGTGTTAACACTCAGAGGACAAAAAAACAAAAACGTTCATCACAACGGTCCGCGGAAACCCTTTATATTTCTCTCTTTTTTCATCCACTTTAAATCATCACACGAGACAAAAAACAAAAACAGAACAAAAAAAACGAATCATGTTTGATACCAAGTCATGTATTCAAAAACCAAAAAAAATCATACCTAAAACCAAATGTAAAAAAAAAAAGTATGAAAAAGGCAAAAAAATAAAATAAGCAAAAGTAAAAAAGGCAGAACGTAAATCTATATATCATGAACAATCCCAAATACAAAGTAAAACGTAGAAAAAACAACTCGTTAACAGATGTAAATACAAATACAAACAAAAGAGTTGACAAAAAACAATTAATACTGGTTTTTGATGCTCTTGCTTAAAATACTCTTCCGTAAACAGTTCAATGAAAAGTCCAATACTACAAGATCTTGAAAGACCATAACAGATAATAAGAGAATAAGATAATAAAAGACAATATATACATTTATATTTATATACAAAAAAACAAAAAATAATAACAATTTTTTAAAACAAAAAATATAAAACTAATGACAATAGACAAACAAGTATAACCATCATTTTGTCTATCCATAAACACAAACAGAGAAACACGCACACATATATAGCTCAAATTTCAATACTTTCACAACTTTAACTCATTATTTTTCAACTTGTAAAAACTTGTAAAGTACACACCATGTATTCCAACTAGCAAACATTTCAATCCAACATTTCAGCCTATTAAATTTACTTGTAAAAAAAAGCCTTTATTCCAACTTGTCAAAAGTGCAACTTCCTATCGACACGAAAAAAACACTCGTTCGCTTAATCATAGGGAGGAGGAGCAATCTTGTTTTTTAGTCGAGCAGCGTGGTAATTGACTGTCGATTTGTTGGCTTTGACATTAATCTAATGAAAAAAACATTAATTGTTAGTTAGTTTGTTCTCAAAAAAAAGAAACACAAGGAATACTGTCAACGTTTTTTCAGACAATCATGAAGAATATATATATATATATATATATATATATATATATTCACACAACAAGCACCAACATCAAGCAGTATTGCATTTATTTGTTTAACACCATTCTCTGTTTGTATTTTTAACTTACTCTGGTATCCATACAAAGCTTAAGATCAGCTTCCAAAGTCGCACAAGCAGGAGCACCTTGCGAATAACTGGCCCAGCACGACAACAAGTTGGTAAGTGCAACACCACAAGGGCCGCCAGCAGTTTTGCGTGAAGTACTCTTCACTTTGAGTTTAGGAAGGTGTTTCAATTTGGGTGCCTTTTGAGGGATCATTTTTATGGCTTATGGTATATGATTGTGGTATTGTATATTTTGTTTGGTATACTTGGACAATCCTTTTAGATCAAATCAATGCGATTGTTAGACACAGTCGATAAAAAAAAAGAAAAGATCTTGGGGGGAAATTATGAATGATATATATACACCCAAAAAGAGTTGATTTGTATATATATTAACTTATGTTGTGCACACACGATTGGTGGTTCCCTTGAAAAATTCACTAAACAATAAAAAAATTTCAGTGGTGCTGGGGAATTAGAAGTTACCCTGCTTAGATTTGTTACAAAAGAGTTGTGACAAAAAAATGTAAGTTACATTTTTCCAACACACAACGCTCGTAATTATTGCAATTGTGGCTGTGTTAATGTAAAGGCTCGAAGAACAGCCGTACGCAATATCGGCATTCTTGTTAGATTAATCAATTGACGAGATTGAAGAGTTCCGGTCGGGTCTGGTTTTGTTCGTCTGCAAAACGTACTTATATTTCGTTTTAAAATGTGATAGAGGTATGTTTATATATACAGGATGAAGATATATCGAATTACTCAATAATGACATGATCATTGCCTAGATCAAAAGTTTCGATGTTTTGTTTAATTCTATTTTTTTTTTTTTTTTTTACCTCTACACAAGAGCTTGGTTTTCTTTTCCATTCATGTAGTTTGTAGTTTTACATATACCCAACTACTAATACATTCATTTATTATATTTTTCATAAATATAAATAAACACAATCCCATATACACATAAGCTTTGGTCTTATAATGCCCATCAACAATGAAGACCAGGTAGTAGCCATATCCGACTCATTTCGTCCTTGGAAACGTCCCCGACTTGCCGATACTGTTTCTGCGACCGAAGAATACAAAGACCCTGCAGATACCCTTGATGTCAATGCTCTCGTTTTTGATCTGCGGAAGCAATACTTTGGTGTCAATAGTAGCTTTACTAATGAAACGTCGACTGGAAGCAGTTTGTCAGCCAAAGAAGAATTTGAGTTTCCTGAATCTTTGTATTATTCAAAAACAACGAGTCGTAAGACCAAGCAAGCAAATTCTAGTACTACCGATGCTTTCCTAAATGAAAGCAAAGAGCAGGCTTCTGATATCTCGAAAACAAGACAACCCAGACGCGTCGTTTCGTCATTCAAAGTCGTGGAACTAATACCATCTCAAGGCTCTCCCAACAAACAGGTTGTTGAATCAGGGACTGCCGAGTTTGCAATGCTTTTTGATAATCCTATAGAAGAAACTAGATCCAAGTTAAAGCAGCCTGCAAATGTCGACATAAATGGCTCAGGACCAATAGTTCTTGGTGACAAAACACGACCTGAATCGGAGCGACCTAGACAAAAACAGAACCAAGGAGTTGGTGAAGGAAAAGAATACGATGAAAAGAATACAAATCAGAATAACAAGAACAATAAAAAGCATACCATCAATAAAGAAGAAGAAGAGGAGGAGGACAGTGATGGCGACGAACACAGTGAATACTTTTCTGATGTGCCTCCTCTTGAAATGACCCACGATGAACTGTTACAGTACATGGAAGAGAAACTCAACAAAGGCCAGCCAGCCAACCCAAGTTTACCTCGTGTTAAGATTAGCAAGAAAAATGCAAAGGATATCAAGACGTACTTGTGGATGAACGGCGCTGGTCTCTTTTTACGCGACTACTTGCTTTCGCCACTAAGTGATGTGTCCGCTGACAAAATCCTGGCAGCGCTCGATTTTCCGCTTCCTGAGGTGTTTGTCAAACGCTGCAATTCCGAAGATATCAACACACTGGTACAGAAGGCTGTCCAGTTTGCAACCATGCCTCGCAAAAGATTGCCTATTGAGGCCTCAATTGACACGCTGGTGAGCGAGATTCAAAAGGCTAAAAATATTATTGTTCTTACAGGTGCTGGAATCTCTACAAGTTTGGGAATCCCGGACTTTCGTTCCCAGTCTGGTTTGTACACAAAGCTTGCATCTTTAGGTCTTTCAGATCCTCAAGAAGTTTTCGATTTGGACGTTTTTCGCAACGATCCGTCTGTTTTTTATTCAGTTGCTCGCGAAATCTTGCCGGTCACACAACGGTTTTCGCCAACCCATTTGTTTATCAAAATGTTGCAAGATAACGGAAAGCTGTTGAGAAATTATACACAAAATATTGATAACCTGGAACATTATGCTGGAATATTGCCAGAAAAGTTGGTACAGTGCCATGGCTCGTTTGCTACTGCGACTTGTCAAACTTGTGGATACCAGACGGCAGGATCAAATCTGTTTGATGATATTCGGAACCAAACAGTGTCACGCTGCCCATGTTGTAAAAAGGAAGCCATTGAATTTATGGAGAATAATCCCTCTATAAGTACGAAAGCGAAAAGTGGCAGACAGAAAAATTTGGGGAACAGGAAAGGCAAGAGTTTTGACTACTACAATGCATACAATAGAAGAAATAAAGAATACAAGGAATATATTGATGAAGAAAAAGAGGGAGAGGAGGATGAAAAGTATAATAAGAAGAAGAATCATATTCGACTAGAAGCAAAAGGGCTTGATTTGCACAAAAAGCTGTACCCGATTCTAGATATCAACAACAAGTCTACACTTGAAATTAATCCAGCACCTTCCTCGCACTCTATCTGGCGACGCAACAACGGTCCTCAAATTACCTTTTCAATGATATCCAACCCGAACTTTGGAATAATGAAGCCTGACATTACATTTTTTGGTGAACCGCTGCCCAACACTTTTGAAGAAACGCTGATCAACGGTGACGATGCAAAATGCGATTTATTGCTCTGTATCGGCACTTCGCTCAAAGTGTCGCCAGTCAGTGAGACTGTGCGTATTGTGCCGCGCAATATTTTACAAGCTTACATTTCCAAGACTATGATTACTCACAATGAGTTTGACATTACGTTGCTTGGAGCTTCTGACGACGCAGTGGAGCACCTGTGCCACAAGCTCAATTGGAAAATGCAGCATCCAATGGCTAAAAATATAGATTTTGGGCCGTATATCAATCACTTGCCAGACTCTGCGGTATATGAGTTTTTTTCAGAGCCAATTGACAAGTTTCCAGTAGGAAATGAAAAAGACGGGAACATAATAACAGTAGTGTCTGATCTAAGGAATGGCAAAAACGCAGCAGCGTCAGCAGCACCAACAATCACAACAAAATCTCAAAAACAACATCAAAGAGAGCATTTAGGAAAGTCAGGAAAGATGGAAAAGTTGGGCAAGTTTGACAAGTCGAAAGACTCTAGTAGACAAACTATTACGCAAAAACTTTTCAACAAATTTGGTAAAGGTAAAAACAATACATAACATTGGCTTTATTCTATTTTTTTTTTACCTTTTTCCATTTTTTTCATAGCATCTCGAATAAACATTTTGAAAAGTTCATATTTGCATTTAGACACTCAAACTTGATAGAAGAATTATAACAACGACATTGATTATTTTGAAAGTTTGCACAGGGTTATTATTGTTTTGTGTTTTACTTCATTGTGTAAGTAAATATGTGTGAGCCGTACTGACAATGGATGACTTGACAATCGCATGGCTGTACACCAGTCTCTTGTGTATTTTTTTGGTTGTGGTATCTTTTGGCTGGACAATTTATACGTTACACGACGTACATTTTGCACGCATGAACAGTCATGTTTACTGTATTGAGCATAAGCCCAATTCAAAAAAAAAAAAAAAAAAAAAAAAAGGAAAAAAGTAAAAATTCTGAAGTAATTGATCCCTTATCGTTTCTTACCATTTTTTTCCCTCAATAATCGTCATTTCATGAGATATGAGACTTTGGTTTCTTCGTGATTGAAGCAGGTGATCAGGCACACATAACAGAAGATTTGATAGGGTTCTGGAACCCTTAGAAATCACAGGGTCAGTTGATCCCCGCCTTTTTTTGTTTTTTTTTGTATAAATATCTAATCTATTCCATCCCAATTCCATTTTTTTCTTCTTTCCTTCTCATCACTAATACCGTTTTTCAGATCAGGCTTTAAGCAACTTTTTTAAAAAAAAAAAAACGCTACTAAATACCCTAGAAAAAAACACTTATACCACTTATTACTCTTACTACAACAAATAGTACCACTGTTACTTGCTTTATCCATCACCAATAATGACATATCAAGGTTCTCAGCAGGTATTTCAAAGAAACAGTGCTCGTCCTAAAGGTGCCACTGTTGGCCGTAACCAAAACAGAAGCGCAGTTTCTGCCAAAAAGAACGTTGGAGTCCGTGCAAACGCCAACGTTGAAGATGAGTTTGAAAAGGATATGGATGACTTTGTTGATAAACTCATGAGCGGTGTGGCTACACCACTCCAAGGCGGCGAAACCAAGAAACTGAAGGAGGACTATGAAGAAGCTGTTGAAAAGTATATTAAGGAAACTGATGCTGAAGATTCTACAGAACAAAGCTCAACAACAACAGCAACTGGTGGCGATGCATCTTCTAAAGGTGCTAAGAAGGTTGGCTTTGATTTCAACTTTGAAATCTTGACTTCTGACAGACGAAACACTTCTCAAAGCATGAGACAAGTTGCTTTGGACAGAATCATAGAAGGATTGGCTTCAAAGTACGATCCTGTCTTGTTTAGTTTGAATAACCTTGAAGTTCTCACCAAATGCTTTACCTCTGGCCGCACTACTCAAGAAATTGCACAAGCGTTCCGCGCAATTGCTCTAGTTTCTGCTTTGGAACTAGACGATGCTACCGAATTTCTCAACGAATCTGTTCTTCCTCATGCATTGTCTATCATCAAACACGACGAACGAGACCAAAACCTTCGCGCTTCTTTGATTACCACATATGCCATTGTTCAAACATTTATCAGCTTTGGCAGCCAAGGCTTTGGCCTTGATGAAAGGGCTACTGACTTGTTGGATATTGCAAATAAGTATTTCAGCTCTGACAAATCGTCCTACCTTTGTGCCTCTGCCATTTCAGCGTTTGGCCTTTTGCTTCTCAACATTCCCTCTTGCAACCATCTTATTGAAGAAACATTGCCTGAAGTTGTTGAGTTTTTAAAGTCTGACAATGTTGATATAGTCAATGCTGCAGGCAAACTTGTCGCACTCATGTATGAGCTTTATGATTTCACTGATCAAATTGAAGATGCCGATTTCGAAGACACGTCTCTTCCCGGAAATGATGGCTACCGATTCTGCGTTCCTACTGTTGAAAACTCTGACTTGTTTGATTTGATTAACCGTCTGACCAAATCTGCATCTGAACGCCATGTTACGAAAGAAGGCAAGAGCGAACGAAGATCTGTTTTCAGAAAGATTTTATCTTTCCTTGAAGTCCGTTTGCAAATCATTGATCCTAAGAATGCTCTCACTGAAGAAGGCCGAGAGCTTGCTTTGGACAGCTCAATTGCACAAGTCCGTCTTTCTCGCACAAAGAGCTTTCCCATTTTGACGTGGAGCCAGCTTTCACTTTATCAAGGTTTGAAATGGCTTTATGGATCTTTTGTTTCTACACAATTGGCTAGTAACCCGGCAGTCAAGGAGTTGGTTGATGGGGCAGGTCCACCTGACACTTTTGGATTTGAGTCAAGTTCAAAGGGTTTTGATGAAGATCAAGAAGGCTCTTACTATTCTAACCAAGATCGTGGTCAAAAGAGTTCAAAGAAGTCCAGCATTCAACAGCAGAGAGACAATAAGCAAAAGATGATGAATGGCGATTTCTGATTTTTATTTTGTTTTTTTACACGTATTAATATTTTTATTATCAATTAGTTGCCACATTAGATTAAATTAGATAGAATAATAGATTTACATTAACTTTGCAAGTTGATATTAAAGTCCACAAGAAGCGCTGACTGATGATTTACATAATAATTTTTAGCCACACTCTTTTGCCCAAGCACACGTGACCACATATATAGGTGTTTCTGTTTTTTTCGCAAAAAAGAAGAATTTTAAAGAATTTCTAATCAGTGATCAGTCATTCATACACCTTTCCACCTTCTTTTGAAAAGTTAAGCCAATTTAATTCCACACATCATCACCACCATCACCAATAACAACAATCACAGAAACAATGGCTGTCACTCAAATCACCGAATGGTCTCAGTTTGACGAAATCGTCACCAAGGCTGATCCCAGCACTCTTGTCATTTTGTACTTCCATGCCAAATGGGCTGCACCTTGTGGACCCATGAGTTCTGTTTTCGAGTCTCTTTCCGACGTCTACGCCCCATCCTCCAATGCCACCACCACTAACCCTCCTGCTGCCAGATTTGTTGGCCTTGACGCTGACACTTTCCCAGAGCTTCTCGACCGTTTCGACATTGAAGCAGTTCCATTTTTCGTCATTCTCCGTGACTCGACCGTTTTGAAAGAGATTTCTGGTGCTGATCCAGAAGGTTTGACTAACGCCATTGAAGCCCAGCTTTCTTCTAAGTCTGCTTCTGAAAAGACTGCCGCAGCATCGTCATCATCAGCAGCATCAGCGTCAGCAACTAGTTCAAACACCACTTCTAACAATGCCCAGCCGCCACAATCAGCCGCAACTGCTGAAGAACAGCGTGAAGAAACTGAAGACGAACTTAACGAACGTCTTACTAAACTTGTCAACGCTGCTCCTGTCATGCTTTTCATGAAGGGCACTCCTGCTGCTCCCTCTTGTGGTTTTTCGCGCCAGCTCGTCGGTATTTTGCGTGATAACCAGGTCCGTTTCGGATTTTTTGACATTCTCAAAGATAACAGTGTCCGCCAAGGTCTCAAAACTTTTTCTGACTGGCCTACTTTCCCCCAGCTTTACATTAAAGGGGAGCTCCAAGGTGGTTTGGATATCATTAAGGAGTCTCTTGCTGACGATCCTGACTTTTTCAAGACTGCGCTTGAACAGACTGAGTAGATAATGCGAAAGAAAAAAGAATAATGGTATTATGTTATCAAACGATTGCTATTTCTTAAAACATATTTTTATTAAAATCTGTATGATTCTTTAAATCTTGTATTTTGAATATATTTATATATTAAAACACAAGCTCATAATGTTATATTGAAAATATAAAAACTATGGGGATCATAAAATATTAGTCTAAACTAGTTATTTTTCATTAAAAAAGATCAGATAAGATTACTTGAATCAGATCAGTTTGGTATATATTTATTATTATTGTTTATTATACACACCAATTAAGAAAAAGGTCTATAAATATTTTTATGTTTCATTACAAGTCATTACAAAATAATCATTAATTGTTTTTTTTTTTAAAAAAATCAAAATCAAAAGCTTTTTTTAAACTCAGCTTCGAAATCAATAGAAGCGTCATCATCATTCAAATCGTTGTCAGATAAAGTAACTGTTTTGTTTCCCTTTTCATTTTCGCTCACCAAAACTTTTTCTATTATTATTGGCGACGGTGATAATAAGGAATTGGAAACTTCGTTATTATTTAATGTAGAGGGCAGGCCGTCTTTTTGGTCGTCTTTTCGGTCATTCTTAGAATCGTCCTTTTCTTCATCGATATTGTCGTCAAGGTCTCCCTCTAACAAATCGTGAGGAATATCGTCAAAATCGTTAAATGTTTCGAAATCACCAAAATCAAAGTCATCACTAAACACCAACTCATTAGCTTTGACTTTTTTGGAAGCAGCACTTTCGACACTACTCTTATTTCCATTGGTATTATAATATACACTCTCACTTCCTTTCGTTCCTTTTTCTTTCCCTTTCCCTTTCCCTTTAGTGTTCTCTTTGTAAATTGTCCTATAAGGTTCTGTTCTTTGGTATTCGGCATCAATAAATTTCAGGTAAAAGTTTTCGTATTGAATCAACGGATCCAAGTCCACAATTGTTTTACACGTTTTGATGCGCTGTTGCTGCAAATTGGCAATCTCTTCTTGAAACTTGAGCGCCTTTTCGTCTCGTTTGATTGACAAGAACCGTGGGCCACTGAGTTTGCGGAAACCTCCACCGCTGGAATTGTGCCTGCTTCTCAATGCGTATCTGATTCCTCGGACTTCAATTTCGGATGCTAGCTCGGTCGCCAGCGCACCTCCAGAACTGTATGTGCTCGTATTTGTGGCAATGAGATTTCCTATATACAACGAATCCAAGCATTGTAAAACGTTGTCCAAAGACGCGTGTTCGCTGTTGAATGGTAAGTAGTTTTCGAAAAGTAAGTTTTCAAAAGATTGCTGGTCACCTCGAGATCCTTTGCCCCAATCATTGACGACCGAATTGACAACAATTTCAGGATCCGAAACAACATTGCCTTCGTTGTCCTTCATTGATCTGTAAACAACTTTTCCAATGGCATGAAAAATGTCAAGCGACGAGTCATGTTTCATGAGATTAAAGTAGAAATCAATTGTTTGCCGCAAAGTGCCTTTTGTATCTTTTCCTTCGACAACTCTGTTGCTCGTTGTTAAAGACGTTGAATTTCGCTGTAAATATGCTCCCAAACTTTTTGTCCAAAAATCAAACGTAGCAATACTTGACCTGATGTCGCCATACAAAGAAAGCAGGTCTAAAACTTTTGTCAAGTCAGCCGAAGATAGTTTTTTGAGCGCATTTGATTCTTGAGTAGCAATTGACTTGAGTGTCTTTTTCGCAATGGTTCTCGCAATTTTGTTAAACTTGATTCGACGTAGCTGGTAGTGATTGAGAATTTCTGGAATCAGTATACATTCAGTAATGATTGAAGAAGGATTGGTATACCTCGACAGTGCATTTCTTGAAGAAGGATCTGTATCGTTTGCGGCCTCGACTTCAGTAATTATAATGGCTAAACAAGGCGGTGGGGTTTCGTAGATACCAACCGGCCTGTATATCCAATCTGCGATTGCACGGTTAAACTCTCGTTTTGTATCAAAATGCGCAATGTTTGGCAAATCTTCAACAACTATCAGCGCATTTTGGTTGTTTCCGCGGTACCGGCATCCAGCCAAAAAATCGGTAAAATGGTGAACTAACGACACTCCACGGCGGGAGTCTGGGGTTTCGTATTCGACAATATCAGGATCCATGTTGTTGTAACCGTACTTTTCGTGATATTTTTCTTTGAATGCTGTCTTCAGGATTGTGGATTTTGATGTTCCTGCTGGTCCACTCAGTATTAGTACTCTGATTTTTGATGATGGATCCATGACAGTTTCCACAGCATCTATAACGTCCTTTTTTTTGCGATGGTGCAATGCAACTTCTTCAATGGTTTTGGGCTGGTATTTGTCAACCCATGGAATCTCTACCTCATATTTTGCATAGTATTGCATATTTTCAGAATCGGTGTATTCAGGCATTGGGTTGCCAGGATCGTTGACAGTTGTTAAGCCTGGCTTATATACAAACTGTGGTATATGATCATTGTTATTCGATGAAGCGCTCAATGGCTTCGTTTTTGCACTAGTACTTTCTTGAGCATCTGGTTTTCCTGATTGTTGTGACCGTCTCAATCGCCTTGAACTCCCATTTCCATCTCCAATATTATCCGAAGTTTTCAAAACCTTATGTGCTCTGCCAATAATACCCAATCCTTCATCACCAGTTTCATCAGTCGAATACCCATTGTTCCAATTCTTTGTTTCTGTTTTGTCTAAACTGTTGTCATTGTCATCATTATCAAATCCGTCGTTGAAAGCAGTAGAAATGGGTTTTGTCAACGTGCGACCTGTTCGACTCCGTTTTTTTGAATCAAACATGCTGTGGTTTATAAGCTAGCATATGTATGAAAAAAAAAATAGAAAATAAAAGTCTAAAGGATTGTTATAATTATTGTTTTTTGAGTTTATATTAAAGACATCGTGTATAAATATACACAAGTAATGTTTTGACTCCGGGTGTGTCTGTAAACACTTTACAGTTTTGGAGGTTTAATGTTCAAATGTTTTTGGTTATATGCTTAGTATTTACAAATGTTACAACTACTGTAACTCATTACATGTGCGCAAGGCTAAAACTTCAGACAGGGTAACTTCTGAGTAAGTGTAAACTAACCAAAGAAAACTGGCGATATTAATCATCCAACCTATAAGTAACCAGACATTGAAAAATTGGCCAAATAGAAGAAAAGCCAGAAACTTATTGTATCAATTTTCAGCAAACCATAAATTCAAAATGGCATCAAAATCTTTGGTTGTATTGGGAGGAACTGGTTTTCTTGGTATGTGTATGATGTCAATGTTTTGATGTGCCCAAGGCTTTCAGACTTTTTTTTTTTTTTTCAAACTAGATCCTAATATTGATGAAATGTCTAGGAAAACATATTTGTTTGAGTGCTCTTAATGCTGGTTGGAAAGTGACTTCTTTGTCGTAAGTGAATCTACAGTATTCCTTTTTTTTTTTTTTTTTTTTCATTCCCAAACTTCACAACAGCTCAAACTGACATTAGCTTTTAAATCATAAAACAGACGTTCAGGAAAGCTTACCAAATCCCAACTGGATGGATTTCCATTGACGGCTGTATCTCAAATCTCATGGAAAAAGGCCGACATCTTTGATCCTGAATCTTACAAGGCCGAATTAGAAAAGGCTGATGGTGTAGTCCATTCATTAGGACTCATCTTCCCAGATTCTAGATATAAAGACATTGTCAACAGCGATGTGTGCAACGAGTTACCTAGAATGGCCAAAGCCGCTAAAGATATCGCAATCTCAAGATTATCATGCTTGTCTGTGTTTGCAGATTCCGGAAATCCCATGAAGAAGGAGCCCGCCAACAAGTACATTCAAGAAGACGGATTTCAAAAGCTAAACAAGGAATCTGCTGTGCTTTTAGCCAAAGAGTTTTCTAAAGTCAAACATGCTGGAGGAGAAAATAACTCTACCAAATACCCCTTTGTTTATATTTCAGCCGAGGATTACAATAAATTTGCTCCTGAAGAGTACATTGAATCCAAGCGAGCAGCTGAAAGTTTGATTTCAGACGTTGAAGGTCTTAGAGCAGTGTTTTTGAGACCAGGATTTATGGTGGATTATTCGAGTAAGGGCAACACGTTACGTGACCATTTGGCTAATGCAGCAACATTACGAAATAACCTTGGAAAGGTGTTTGGAATCGAAAACTATATAGGAACTAGTCCAGTGTTGTCAGTCCAAAGTGTTGCTAATGCTGCTGTAGAAGCATTGGATGATCCCACCCTTTCAGGCCCAATTGGCTTAGGAGCACTTCATAAATATGCCACTGAGTTTTCTTAAAAATCAAAGCAACGATAATAACAGTAATAATAATATTAATAATAATATTAATCGTATTATTGATACAAATACTTACTCAATACTAATAGTTCATCATATTCGGAACACAAATAAAAGGTTGAACTGTCAACTGCCGGTCTCAAACAATCAAGAAAACCGCATATAATCAACTGTAGTAGCTTAAGCAAGCCAAAAATTAAGGTTTCATATACATAAACACTAAAAGTGCTATTCAGGTCGCTGGCAAAAATCACGTTTTGCAACTTTATTCGGGGAATTGGGTTCAAGCGGTCTTTGATAGAGTGTGTGTAGTGTGCTGGCAACGTTGTGAGGATTACTAGGATCACTACATCGCATAATAAGGCCATGAGACGTATCCATGAGAAGGTTTGTATTTCTGGAAATTAACGTTTGCACCATTTTAGGTCCAAAACCATGCCTGGCAGAAAATGGAGATTTGGTATTATCAAAGAGACGCAAGACAAAATCGGAAAAAAAAAAAAAAAAAAAGCAAAACAGTAACAATAATAGTTACTGGTGTGGGACTTAACTTTCATTTCTCCTGCCAATTTTTTTTTATATATCATTAATTTTTGTGTATCCGATCTCTTTCTCTCTTTTTATTACTTTTGATATTTTCGGTGTTTTTCGATTTTTTTTTTTTTTTTTCAATATCAAAAGTATCGACAGAAACTCAGATGAATGACAATTCAATGCTTGGGATTCACCTGCTTTAAACAAAAATGACAGAGCATCAAAAGCATCAAAAGCATAGTTCAGTTCAGTATCAGCAAAATCATCTCCATAATCGTCAAGATCAGAAATGGAATGGTAATCTCATGAACAAAAACAACAGTTTTATAAATGACTCCAGTAATATCAGCAACGACAACAACGTTAGTCATAACAACTGTAACAATAATATCAGCAACAATACCAATAATCACAACCCTCGAACCGCTCAAGCATGGAAACTAGACAGTTATAAAGAAACTAGTCCTAGTTCCTGCATGAAAGACTTGAACAAAAATTATGCTGACGATGAGTTTTATACATATTCCAATTCTCAAAACGAAACCAGTAATGGGTGAGTTTTTTTTTTTTTTTTCCTCCGCGCAATTATGGTTGAAGAAGAAAGAGCTGGAATATCAGCATCTATTTATATGCCTCTTATACCCGCATATATTTATTTTATATGCACAGACAAAATACAAACAGCAAGGCTAAACACTGCTTTTGACGTCATGCATAGAAAAAAGGAATATACCTGTCAGGCAAATAAAAATTGACTCTTTTTGTTTTATATTCATGATCTTGTGTATTGGATTTCTAACTCTTAACTTGTTTTTATTTATTGTTATTGTTTAATTTGTACTCTATTTTGATTTTTTTTTTTTTTTTTTTTAAATTAGAAATTCAAATACCATCAGCCCAACGCCGTTTGTAACTTCGACTCGACAAAAGGGAATGAGTAAAAGTCCTGATTGTTCTGCTTCTAAACCGTTCGAAAAAGATTTGGCCTTGCCTGTAACGCCTGAAAATGATACTTCGATCAACAGTAACATTAATACTAATGGCCACAACAACAGTAACGACAATGATAATGGTGTTACTAGCAATAACGTCAACAGTAATACGTCTTCCTATATCCAATCTCAACTCACACAGCTTTTAGAATCGGAAAAATCATTTTTTCTGTCAAAAAAGTCAACTTTGAACACTTTGGATTCCATGCTCATCTTGAGTAAATACTGCTATACCCAATACCAACAGCAGCAACACAGAAACAGTAAAAGTGCTACTGCACCAAGTAATGGCCTAGTTTTAAAAGTCATTTTAGATTGCCTACAAGCGTGGACCGATGCGATATATGTCTGTGTCACCTCTATAGCTATAGACGAGTCTAAATTGGATGATATCGAGGCGGCCACAGAGAAAGGTCTTAAAAAGCGTTTGAATCTGCGCGCAGTATCTAGAAACTCTCTGGGGTCGCTTTATGATATAATAGAAGATCATGTTGCTTCTATCCTGACAGGAGACGACCATGCTCAGACTGTTGGCACATATGGAAGTAGTACTACTACACCAGTCACGCTCACTTCTGAGTACCTGCTGAACTTGTACTTAAAGTCCCTCGTTACTATTGGAAATATCAACAGCACAATTGGATGTGCAAACAAATCCATGATGACTCTTCACAGAGCGTTAAAACTACGCCCAAACTATCATGAAGCATTGTTTGGAATGGGCTTGGCTTGCCTTTTTAAACAGCAGTATACGCACGTTGAAGTTTGGTGGAGACAAGCTGCTCGTTCTCAGCCATGCTATTGGGAGGCTGTAGATCAGCTATTCATTCTATACACCAGTCAACAACGACAAAAAGACAATGTGGATTTATTAATCTCGGCTTTAGAAATAGCAGACCAAGGCCAGGTCCGAGCAACTCCCAACGCTTGGTGGAAATACTTGTCGGAATTACATTCGCTAGGCGAAACCTATTCCTTTTTGGAAATGTACTATGAAGCCACTTTGGTGTATTCATGGCTAACTGGATTGGTTTTGCAGCAAGAAGCTCCAGCGTTGGCAGATTTGGGTATTTCACAGCGAGTAGATCAGGATCTCGGTAACATTGATCCTCGGCTAGTTTCTTTGATCAACTCAGTTCAACCAAAATCTACTGGCAAAATGTTTTTGTCGCAACTCATTTCAGACATTTCGGCAGCAATTGTCAAAGCAGAAAAACCAGTTTGCGAGAATGTTGCTGCTGCTCCTTGTGATAATACTCACATTATCTTTGGCAGCGAAAAGTTTCCAGTTACCCAAACTGACTCGCGGCTGTGCGTGGTTCCTCCTCGGCAGGCTTTGATTTGTAAATATTTTTTGTTACCTCCGATGGGAAAAATTCCTGCAAAAGCACAAACTCCTGAATGGGATGCTTATTTGAGAAACATAACCCACGATAATGGTATTAGGATAGTGGAAACTAAACCAAAATCGGCAAATTTATCGACCAACTCAAGCTCGTCAAATCAACAAAGTTCATCTAACTCTTCAGACAATAACGCAAGTTGGAAAAACACCAACAACAATGAGACACTTATAGTTCAACAAAATCCAATCGACATCATTATCAGTAACGCTTTACTCAATCTAGCCAAATTGTTGCAGGACGGCATTTGCTCTGGAATCTCAACTCGCATTTTTTACATAAACGACAGAGTCCCTTCACAATATGACATTCTTAGCCTTTACACTCTATCACTATCGCTCAATCCCAATCCTTCGATCGCCAACAATATTGGCATTTTATTAACTTCTGAACAAAGCTGCAAATCTAACGAAGCTGCATCTACATCTACTGGTTCCGGAAAGAAAGAAAAAAATATAGGGAAACCCAATTCAAAAAGCAACTATGCGCTGCCTATGTACTATTACGATTTCGGTCTCCATTTAGACAAACGAAGCACTCACATTTACACAAACTTGGGGTCACTTTTTCAAGCCCGTGGCGAAGCCCAGCAAGCCATCCAGATGTACAAAATGGCAGTCAACTGCGACCCCAAGTTCAGCATTGCGTTGACAAATTTGGCATCTGCGCTGAGAGAAAGCGGCGAAATTGATTTGAGCATTCATTATTATCGTCGCGCAGTGGAGTGTGAGCCAGACTTTATTGAGGCAGTCAGCGGGCTAGCAAATTCAAGACTGTCGGTTTGTGATTGGCAAGGCCGCGGCGGCTGGGGCTGGGAAACTATGTCTGTTGACGAGAATGGCGTACTAGTATGGGGCCAGATTGACGGATGGCTTCCCAAAGTGATT
Source organism: Magnusiomyces tetraspermus (assembly GCA_030578715.1). Lineage (NCBI taxonomy): Eukaryota > Fungi > Ascomycota > Dipodascomycetes > Dipodascales > Dipodascaceae > Magnusiomyces > Magnusiomyces tetraspermus. Next base: position 175,693 of record JAKTYL010000030.1, on the reverse strand, counting down.
AATATTGTGAATGAGCAGATCAAACATGCTAAAAACTGGGGATCTGGAGTTATTGGTAGAGAACTGGCAGCCTTTTGTGCAAAGGAAAAAGTGCCTTCTATTATTTCTGAAGTTGCAGTAGCACTGAATGGACCTAAAAGTCCAGAAGAGCATTTTGATTACTGGAAAAAATTATGGAGTGGTTGGCAGAACGAGACAGATGAAGGCGCAAGAGTTGTTCAACTTATTGAGTATGCTACTTGTGTTTGCCAGCACCGGTGGTACTTGGACAGATTAAAAGGTACTTTTAATGGACCTGACGCGTACCCAAGACCAAAAATCCCGTCAGGCTTGCCAGTTCCTTTGGCTACAACTGTTTTACCATTCCACGCATTCACTCTTCCTTTCAATGCTAACCAGGTTTTTGAAATTGCGCAAAGGACATCTATTCGTTTAGCTGTATCTTCGTTAACACTGCCTTGGCTGCCTCAACACGTTTTCCCACCACCTCCTCCTCCAGTTCCAATTAGAGACATCTCTGAAGAAGAGCGTGAACTAGAACCTAATGATGTTGGTAAACTGGTTGTTGGATACATTTCATCTGACATTCTTGATCATCCACTGGCTCACTTGATGCAAAGCGTTTTTGGGTTTCATGACCATAAACGGATCCACGCCATCTGTTACGCGACAGCTATATCTGACGGCTCCGAATACCGTACCAAAATCGAAACCGAGTGCCACGAGTTTAAAGACGTCACCGGCTGGAGTTCTCAACGAGTTATTGAAGAAATTCAAAAAGATGGTGTACACATACTAGTGAATTTGAACGGGTTCACTAGAGGCGCCCGCAACGACATTTTTGCAGTGCGTCCATGCCCAGTTCAGATATCGTTGATGGGATTTGCTGGCTCGCTTGGTGGTGGTTGGTGCGACTACCTACTTGCTGACAAGCAAGCCATTGGGTACCCTAACCAAGTCAAGAAAAGCGAATGGGTGTATAAGGAAAAGATAATTTATATGCCTCGTTCGTTTTTTGTCTGTGATCATCGCCAAAGTGCTTTGGATAGTAATAGGATGCGCGAGAAGAATGCTAGAGTGCCTAATCAAAGGCCATTTAGGTTTTTGGATGCTCCGCCTGCTAAAACTGCTCAAGTTGACAATACTATTGTTATTCAAGAACAGCCAGAGGGAAAAAATCATATTGGTGAGAAAGACAAAACTGCTAAAGCTGGTAGTCGTAGCAGTAACAATAATAGCAGCATCAACAATAACAGCATCAATCGTGAAGTACCACCAGAGCTATTACTCGACAAGGTTCTTCAAACACCTGGTACTTACACCTGGGAAACAGAATGCAAAGTTCGCAAAGAGCTGCGCAAAGTTATTTTCCCAGATCTTCCAAAGGACGCATTTTTAATGGGCAACTTGAACCAGCTCTACAAAATCGATCCTTCAACATTTAAAGTCTGGCTGGGTATACTTTCGCGGGTTTCAAATGCCTACTTGTGGCTACTACAGTTTCCTAAATCCGGAGAAGCGCATTTGAAGTCTTCAGCAATGAAATGGTCCAACGGCGACAAGTCGCTTGTAGACCGGGTTTTGTTTACTCCAATTGCGGAAAAACATCGTCACATTTTACGGGCTAGAGTGTGTGATGTGTTTGTTGACACTCCAGAATGTAATGCTCACACGACTGCAGCCGACGTCTCGTGGTCAGGGACTCCTATTCTGACTTTCCCTAGGTACTCGTACAAAATGTGTTCTCGAATTGCGTCGTCTGTGGTTAAAGCAGTGCTTCCAGACACAGAAGAAGGACGCCAAATGGCTAGTGAGTTGATTGTGAGTTCCAACGATGAGTACGCATCTCGGGGATGCTATTTTGCTGGCACTGTGGAAGGACGTAAACGGTTGTTGGAAATTCGCAAAACAATATTTGAACAACGAGAAACTGGAGACTTCTTTGATACAAAGCAATGGGTCCGACATGTTGAGAAAGGATACAGACAAGCTTGGAGAAATTGGGTCAATGGTAAACGAGACCATATTTACTTGAGCAAAGATTGATTTCTTTTATTTTATTTTTAATGTTTTTTTGGGGCTTTTATTTTTATTTAATACTTTTCTTCTAATCTGGTTTTCTGTTTGTACTTTTAATGATTATTTATTCACGGTTAATTTAAAAAAAATTGAATAGTAAAATGACGACGTAATAAAGAAGAAACAAAATACCCATGAGCACAAATACGAGGTTTTTACCTTTTTTTAAAGACCACCAAGTTTAGTAGCGTGTCTTCTAACAGTGCTTAGTAAACCTGTCGACTTTTTCTCAGTCTCCAAGTCGGTCTTATCGTTATCAACAACAAACCAGTCACTAGTGCTACTATTCTTGTTGATGAATTCTTCTTTCTCAGATGCAGAAGAAATAGTGTGAGAAGAAGTCTCCGATGAAGAAACATTAGACAAAGAACTCTTAGACAAAGAAGGAGCATTAATATTCAATGCCCAAATTTCACCAACAAGAGTTTCAACGTCCTGTAATTCTTGATAGCATTTTTGAAGATTGGAACGCACCACGTCCAATTGTTGAGCTACAAGTGCGGCTACTTTAACTTCATCAGTTTCTTCTACAGTATTGTTGTTATTGTGTAGCTTAACCAATTCAAAGTCTTTATTTTCTGAATTGGCGGCAAGAACCTCTTCATTTTTCTCACAGTTGTCCTGATTTTGGCAATTTTCTTGGTTTTCATGCTTGTCAATTCCCTCATGACCAAAAGAACCAAGATTTCCATTAATTTCACCACCACTGCTAGTACCAACACTACCAGCATCAGCGCCCAGTGAAACTAGAGTAGCACTACTGTTTTCTCGAGTAGTCTCTCTGTTGCTTTCCAATTTTTTCATTTCCTTTTCCTTATAAAACGACAAAGCAGCCTTCAAAATGCTGACGGGGTCGTTTCGGAATTCTTGAGATTTGACAAGCCAGACCAAGAGGCCACGCTCTTTGCATCTATACGATTCCCAAGAAACACCAGGTTCAGGACGAGCCAAATGGATACGGTACTGTGGATAGTGTTGAGTAATGTGGTTGGTAAGAAGATGAAAGTAGTTCTAGATAAAGACATAACAAACAATGTTAGCAAAAGAGATTGTATCTGTATATATATACAAGAATAGGTCAGCATACTTCAAAAACCCATCTTAGGAAATACAAGTCGCTATCTTCAATTTCGGCATTTCGGACATGGTCCGGAGTTTCAACAAGTATTTCTTCAGCACTGAAAAAAGGCGAGGGTGATTCGTACAGGTTGTAAGTACATGAAAGGAGCACAAAGTCTGGAATCATTTTTGGTGTGTATGCAATGTATACAGACGTATAGATGTATCAACTTATCAATTATCAGGATAGTATTAGATAAAGTGTTCCAGCTATTTGCGCTATTTTCTCTGTTTGAATCAAGGCTCAAAGTGAATAATTGTTGAGAAAAAAGACCAAGTGTCTGAAACGAAGAGAAAAGACAGGCCTTTTATAGAAAAATTCCAACTCTTGAAGAAATTTACATACAAAAGCAACACTCAATCGGTTTTTTTCTTAGAAAAAGTTCATTATAAAATATTTCTAGTAAGTAAAATGGTGTGTGTGTGTGTGTGTTTGTGTGTTTGTGTGTAGGCTATTCTCGAGCAAACACACAAACTATCATGATAACTGTGGCTTTCAATTGTCAAGTGGTCTTTGTGATCATGTTTTATTAGTGGCTAAATATTTCATAATAAATATTAAATTAACAATAATATTTTAACCCAAAGTAATAAATTCAAACTTTTCAGCAGGTTTAACTTAGCTGCGTACTCAAATTTCAAAAATATAAATTAAGATTTAATCAAACTAATTAGTCTTATCAAATCAAAACCACGTGGTATTAACTAACATACGGCTATTATAACTGATAAGAAAATATCACATGAATGTCAGTAGACTCTTGGAATTTTTTTTTTTTGGCGGTTCACTCAAATAGATCCACATATTCACAGTTGATGTTTTTTTTTTATACCATCAAACATTTATTTCATCAGCATAATCACCCATATATATAAACATTTAACAATCATTGATTCAATTATTTTACATATCATGATTTTCCAAATATGAAAGACATTGTTTTCAAAATCGAATTTAACGCTCACAAGATTTGGTGGTCAGGTCCTCCTAATCTATCAATCGGCGCTCTTTTACACAAAGTAGTCTCAGTACTGGAAACCCAAAACTCTGCCCAATCCTCAATTCCCTTTATCAAAAACTATAAAGATATAGTCAGCAGTAGTGGTGGTGTCTCAGATGTCGAAATTCAAAAAATTGCTACTACATATAAAGTTTTGAAAGATGATCATGAAATCCTACCTTTTTGCCAATTAAACTTGGTTCAACCAAATGATACTCTCAAGTATGTTTTCTTCTTTTTAAACTTCATTTTTTTTGTCTATTTTCTTTTATTCTTTTTGTTTTTACTTTAACCAAGTATATTGATGGAATGCTAATTATAATCATGATTGTTTCTTTCCTTTCTTGTTTATTGGCCTTTAGAATCGTTTATCGTAATGGGTTGACCAAATCTCAAAAAAGGAACGCTAGGAAAAGAAAGCTTAAACAGATGCTTACGTCCTCCAATACCAATAGTCACAAAGATAACAAAATTACCAGTTCAGAGTTATTTTCGAGTACTAGTTCTGACAGTTATAGATCTGCTCAAGAAGGAGGATCTCTAACATTGTCACCATTACTGCATGCAACTACGGCAAAAACAACAGAAACAGAAAAACCTCTTTTTCAACAAGCAATTGAACTTAGTGATGATTCAGAGGTTGAAGAATGCGCTATTCAGAAACAACCTGTTTACAAAACCATTGAATCCAGTTCCAAAATCCGCAAACTTGAAACTGCTCCAATTGGAAATAAACAACTTGAAATTGAAGAGGAAACAGCAGAACAACAAAACGAAGCCTCTGAATCCGAATCCGAATCCGAGTCTGAATCTTCCTCTTCCTCTTCATCAGAATCAGAATCAGAATCGGGTTCTGGCTCCGACTCCGACTCTGAAATCATTGTAAAAGATGTGACTGGTACAGATCCTTTACCATATGCACCAATCCAGTCCTATGGCTCCAATCTAGTCCTTGGTTCAATCGAATGTTCAAGTCCTGGTCTATTCAAACAAACCACACGCACATTTCCTTTCAACAAACACCAAATTTTCGAAAAAGAGACAAGACCCGAGTACTGCCCTCCATCTATAAAACGGCTCAGAACTTTGGCTTCTAAAAACCAAAAAGCAAGAAATAAAAACAGCAACAGTAACAATAGCGATGCAAGTTTTGATCCGAATTTGGGTAACAATGTGCCAGTGTCGATACTTCGCCGGGGCGATATCATTGAAATGACGCAAGCAACGTTAGGCCCGCATGGACCTGTACAGACTACCAGAATATCTATAGTACATGACAATGTTCATGGTGACGGCAACGAAGACACTGATCAAAAGGTCAACAATGACAAATCCAAACAATATTATATTATACATCAAGTCTCCCAATACGATCTTGACAAAGAAGATGAAAGTATTGAGCACAATTCAAGCTCCTCACCCTCTTTCATTTCAGCTTCTAATACAGGCTTATACCTAGACTGTAAGGGCGAATACAGGTCATACAACAACTATGGATTCCAAAAACTGGAATACACTGTTAATGAAAAAGAAGATGAAGGAACAATAAGCACACTACAAACTGCTAAACTGTTACAAAGAGATCATGTTATTTTTCCTAGTTCTTGGTTTATTACAAAGGAGTAGTGCTTTTGAATTGAAGTTCTAGCCTGATGATTAATCATACATTTATGTAATATCAATAATTGAATACTTTAATTAATAACAAAGATCCAGTTTTCTTGTTTGTATTCCAAAATTCACATCTTTGGAAAAGCCAAAAAACACATGGTTACCCGGCTCAGAAACTACTGATAACAAAAGTATGACAACTCATGTCACAAGAAATGGGTGTGTATGCTGCTTATGAAAACAAATGTAACAAATTACTACACACTTTTTCCCATAAAACAAAAAAAAGAACACAAGTGCTGCACAGCCCAAAATTTCGAAGCTGTGCGTGCTTCTTTTCTTGTTGACCTTTCTTAGATAGAATCTCTTTAACTAGTGTATTTATATATCCACTTTCAATAAACTCAAGCCATATAATTCATAATGGTATGCTAAGATCTTCTCTTTGATATTATTTTTCTCAGGTCTCATTTGTTTATTTATTTGGTTATTTGGTTATTCGCCAAAAAGGGATATGTGTTTTTGGTGATAATATACCAAAACTAAACTCGCTTAACAATACCAATTGACCTTTTTTCATTACTATTGCCATTAATTATTCTTTTTTGTATATGAATGGATTCAGATTTCTTAAACAATAATTTACTAATGCATATTCTAAATCTAGTCTACATCTAACTCTGGTATCAAAGCTCTTCTCGATGTATGTTCAGCTTTTTAGTTTGCTTTTTTTTATCATCTCATCGTATCTTTATTATTCTCTTTTTCTTGTTTGGCAAAAGTTCAATTGGTTTTTTTCGTCAAAGTTCAAAGGTTTGAATCTACGTTTGATTGAACGGTGATACTTTTGTTTGTTTCTTCTTTTGCTCATCATGTTGACGTTATATTGGCCTTATTGATTGAGTATACCAGTAAACATAGGTATATATATGTACCCACAAATACGCAAATATGATTAACAACGCTTAGAAATCGATACTTGGGATGTTTGGAAATAATCAGATATACGGAGCATAAAAGCAATACCCGCAAAGAAAAACACAAAACGGCGTTTGTATTAGTCAATGAGTGCTTTATCCTCATATACCCCCCGAAACCATTGATACCAAAGCTTTGCCAGAAACGTTGATTTCTATTGCTCCGTTTATTTCAGTGATGAACTATGTTAATATGAAGAGAATGATTATTTCCTAAGAACTAAACTGTTAACCACTCTCTTTTCTTTTTACTCAGGCCGAGAAGAATGCCCACGAAATCGTTCAAGCTGCTCGTGCTTGTAAGTGTTTTTATCCTTTTTTGTTTAAAATATTTCTGGCCCCAAAGCTTTCTTCAATGAAATTCTAACATTCTCGTTTATTTTTTTTTCTTTAGTCCGCACTCAAAGACTAAAGTCTGCTAAGGCTGATGCTGCTTCTGAAATTGAAGCTTACAAGAAGCAAAAGGAAGCTGAGTTCCAAAAGTTTGAGTCTGAGGTAAGCGATTCTTTTCTTCAATTATTCATTTGTTTTTTTAAATTGTTTTTTTTTTTTTTTTTTGTGAACAAACGTTAACATTGCATTATTTTAATATATCTAGCACACTGGTACTTCTACCAAAGCTGAAGAAGAATCCAACGCTTCTGTCAAGTCCGAACTTGAAGAAATCAACAAACAGGCCTCTGCCAACAAGGACGAAGTTGTCAAGAAGCTTTTGGATGCTGTTTCTACACCCTCTCCCAAGCTCCACTTGAACGCTCAATAAAAGAATAAAGCAACTTGCTCAGCTGTTGTTTTTTTGTTTTTATTTAAATTTTAATTTTAATTTGTCATTGAAACCTTTTTTTTCGTTCATTCATTCATTTATATGTATACATATATTTATCCTCATATTTACATTTTTGTTTATCATCATTTATCAATGAAATACGTCTAGTATTAATTAATACGCCAAAGGTTGATGGCTTGACTTGGGAGGGAGAAGAAAGATTATATAATGCTGAATCATCATGACATCAGGTTCATACTCAAGAATTTTTTTGGATTAATTAATGCGAAAATGAATATGAATCTGTTAATTTTCAATAATAAATATCAAATTTTAATATCCCGCTATTTCCAACTAAGAATATACTTCTTATCAATAGTTGGGCTGAATGGTATTGAAATCATCAAGTACTATTATTGAATATACCATTTTTAATTATTAACATACCTAACGCCTACATACACATTATACATATAGAGAAGTGCAACTTTTGTTAGAACTTCGGTATTTTTGATTTCAATTTGGTCTTCACATGTAAAAACCCTTCCCAACAACTTTTTTTTTTTTTATTATCATTTTTAATAACCATATCTATATTCACTATTATTTTCAAACCCCCTACTAAGCAAAAACAACCTCAATAAAACCCCAGTCAGAATGAACTTCTTTACGGATTTATTTTCCGTCAATTTTTCTTCTTCTTCACCTTCTTCGTATGATTCTTTTTATCTAGGATCCGAATCACGGGTTTCTTTTGCGTTAGCATCAATTGTCATTGTTGTGTCATACTTTTTAATATACCGCAAGCTTGTCAAGCCATCATCTCACAATGAACAACCAGTAAATTTCCAATTGCCCACGCCAGAACAAGCACTGCCGCACTGGAAAGGCAAACGATTGAGTCCAGTATCCATCCGCGACGCTACCAATCCTTCCAACATCCAATGCTACTGTCCAGCAACAGGCCAGTTTTTGGATTCCATTCCGGCAGCAACTACCTATGATATGGATCACATTATTGAGCGAGCTTCTGAGGCACAAAAGTCGTGGGCCAAATCTACGTTTGCTCAGCGTCGCAAAGTGCTGAACACCATTTCTCAGTTTATCAATAATAACCAAGAAGATATTGCGAGAGTGGCATGCCGAGATTCTGGTAAAACCATGTTGGATGCTTCGCTTGGCGAGATCTTGGTGACCCTTGAGAAAATCAAATGGATTGTTAAACATGGCGAAAAGGCACTCAAACCTTCTAAACGGCCAGGTCCTTCTAATCCTTTGTTTCTTTACAAGACTGCTCAAGTTGTTTATGAACCATTAGGCGTAGTGGCTGCTTTGGTCTCGTGGAACTATCCTTTACACAACCTCATGGGTCCTTTGGTGGCTTCAATTTTTTCAGGAAACGCGATTGTTATCAAGTGCTCCGAGTCAGTTATTTGGTCCTCAGCCTATTTTATCAAGATTGCTAAACAGGCTCTTAAAGTCAACGGCTTTGACAGCGACTTGGTCAACATTGTTTCTTGCTGGCCTGAGGATGCAGACTACTTGACTTCACATCCTGCGCTTTCGCATATTACATTTATTGGATCGCGGCCAATTGCCGAAAAGGTGCTTGTGGCGGCTGCACGGCCAATGACTCCAGTTGTTGTGGAACTTGGCGGAAAAGATCCATTCATTGTGTTGGACGATTTAATCAACAACGAGTCTGCAATGGCAAATATTGCCTCTTACATTCTGCGAGGCACTTTTCAATCTTCTGGCCAAAACTGTATTGGAATTGAGCGAGTCATTGCGCTACCCAAAGCATATGAGTATCTTGAAAAAGTTTTGGAAAAACGAATCCCGGAATTTAGACTAGGGTCTTCTATAGATCAGCAAGAAAATATCGACATGGGCGCAACAATTACTGATTTGCGGTTTGGAGCGTTGGAAGAAATGATTAAACTGGCTCAACAACAGGGTGCCAAACTAGTTTGTGGAGGATCTCGATACCATAACCCTAGATACCCCCAGGGCCACTATTTTTCACCCACTTTGCTGACTGGCGTGACTAAAGATATGGACATTGCGCAACAAGAAGTGTTTGGGCCAGTGTTGTTGTTGTTCAAAGCAGAATCTGTAGACGACGCTATTGAAATTGCAAACTCGACAGAGTATGGTTTGGGTGCCAGTGTGTTTGGTCATAACAACGATGATCTTGAAAAGGTTGTTGCGAGCGTCAAGGCTGGAAATGTTTCTGTCAACGATTTTGCGTTTTTTTACTTGTGCCAGCTTCCATTTGGTGGTGTCAAAGGCTCAGGGTACGGAAAATTTGGAGGCGAAGAAGGATTACAAGGATTGTGCTTGGCCAAATCGATTTGTAGAGACAGATTTCCAATGGTTCATTCATCAATTCCTAGACCGATGGACTATCCTATTCCAGATGTGAAAAGAGCTTGGAGAATTGCAAAGACAATTAATGTTGTTGGGTATAGTCATGGTATTTGGACTAGACTTAAAGGGTTGGTTGATTTGAGCAGAAATGCGTAATAGATATTAAATATTAGATTATAATAATGATGAAAAAAAAACATTTGTTGTTTGTTTGCTTATAGATTTTTTTTTTTTTTTTAAAGATGATGAAAACGGTTATTTATACAAGTGTTTATATTTATGTTATATTATAGCATCATAAGATTCCCAAATCAAGAGACGGTTATTTACTCTTTCATTGTAGCAGCTTCTGCTTGTTTAAGAATTTCAGCAAGTTTGTTTGCATTGTTCTTGAAGATTTCTTCAATCTTGTTTTTAATGGTTCTTTCTTCATCTTTAGAAGCGCCAGCCTTTTTCAAAACCTTTATAGCATCTTCTCTGATGGAAATCAATGACCTTTTGGTTTTCGAGTTTCTCCAGTGTTCATACTCGTTTTTGATGTTTTTGGCAATTTCCTTTTTAGTTTCAGAAGTGGAAGGAGGCAAAGGCACACGCAAGACCTGTTCCTGTTTTGGATCAGGCTGAGGGTTCAAGTTCAGGTTTGCTGCCAACACTGCAGAGATAATATGCTTGACGTTGTGGGTGTCAAAAGCAGTGATGGTAATGTTACGAGGTCCCTTTAAAGCGACGCGGGCAATGTTCTTGATGGGCTCTTCGGTGTGTGCAGAAGTCGAAACAATGATTTCTTCCAAAGCAGCAGGGGTATACTTGCCTTGTCTCAAAATAGCGCAACGGTCTTTAAAATGAGCTAATGAAGCTTCCATCTTGCTTGTGATTTCGTCAAGTTTGATGAGATCAAGAATGGGTGTAGCCTCTTCTTCTTCAGCAGCAGCAGATGGTGAAGATTTGGAATGTTTCGAGTTTTTGTCATTTTTGGAAGCTTTTGCACCACCTTTTTTATAAAGAGCAGGAGAAGATGTGAAAGTTCTTGTGTAAACAGAAACTGTTGGGAAAGAGGTCGAAGGCAAAGTGGTTGAGATGGGAGTTCTAATAGACATAGCAGCACAGCTCATCAAAGAGCTTGGTCTTGTAGACACAAGTCTTGATAAAAAATATGAAGCTTTAGTCAAGTTTTTGGTAACTGGTTTAGATGACATTGCAAATATATGTATTTATTAGTAGTACCAATAATAATAATATACAAGTCAATGAGTATTTGGAGTTTAAAGGTAGTGTGATCACAAACAAATGTGTACTAGTGGGGTGGACAAAAAGAAAAAAGTCAATGAGATCATTCGTTTGGCGTAATTTTTATTGCTTGAAAAATTTGGTTCGTACCAGCCAGAAAAAGTCAATTTGAGATCATGTGATAGTCGCGTGGGCGGTTGACATTTGGGTGGTTTATTCGTGTGTGCCCAAGTGCTGAAATGCTTTTGCGGTTATTGAGAAGGGTATTTCAAATGCTGTTGTTGACGAGGTAGTTTGGTTCTTCTATCATTAAAGAGGTTATACTATTACTGGACTAGTCAATTTGAGTCAAAACTAAAGTTCTTCGATAGAGTTAACTAAGAATGATCAGTTGTCTATTTCAAATTGGTATAACAAACACAAATTAGCGTGAAGACCGCTTATTCAACAAAAAAACCAGCCTTGAATATTTGCCATCCACAGTCTACTCAAACTCAGCTCCGAGCGTATGAATTAGTTGCGCATAAATGTACACAAACACCGCCCTATTTTATTTTCTTTCCTGTCCTATGCAAAGCAATAACAAGAATGGACAAATACTAAAAAAAAAAATGGGAATTCAACGCCACTCTTCTTCAAAACAGGCAGTGTATATTCATGCCTTGTATTCCAAAACTACCCTTTCTTTTTCTACTTCTCAATAAGACAGAGAAATAGCCTTTCGTGAATCAGGAGGAGTTAATACGTACGGCTGAATAGCTGCTTATTTTCCAGTCTTAAGTATGCATACATGTTGGCATCATAGCAAGGACTTGTAAAGGAAAACAGAGTCAAGCAAATGGTTGGCTTCAAAGTATGACGAATACGACATTATTCTTATTCCAAACCAAACTCATATCGAGGTTAATTAAAGTATTCGTTTAGAGCAAGTATGCAGATAATTTTAAAATACCTAAAGACTTTTTTTTGCCGAGTGAAAGGCGTCATTTTATGTTGGCCAGCACCCACATGCAATGATAGCCGTGCCGTTTGCCACCATAGTTATCTGACATTAGCTCTCACAAGTCTGTCATTTTTGCTCGTTCTGCAACTGGTATTTAAACCAAGTGGATGTGCTCAAGTTTGAACACTATTTTTTTTCTCCAGAATACTGTCAAAGTCAAAGCTCAGTTATATCAAAGCCATTTTCCTTTACAAACCCACACACATTCACAACTTTATCAGCATCAACAGCAATGGGAATCCCTTCAAACCTTGGATCTTCAAATCTTTCCAACGCTTCACAGCTCAGTGACTCTGAGTCTGAAAGTGGTTACAACTCATCTGGATCTTCAAACTCCGAATACTCTTCTTCCGCTACTTCAATTTCATCATCAGACTCGGCTAACGATAACCAGGCTACCGCTTTGAGTAACCCGCCTTTAAGCCGAGAAGAAGCTGACCGATTGTATGAAGAAGCAATGGAGCTGGAGTACGAGAAGCGGGAAGGTGGTGCTTAAACCCGCTTGGTGGATTTAATATTCAAACCGCTTATTTGTTTTATTTTGTACTTTTGTATAACTCTTATTTTTTCTCTAACCCGTAATTGTGCCGTTAATCAAACATTGTCCATGCCATCACAATACATTGTATCACGAAGCCTATGACTTGCTATTTTATTCTCCCATCGCCAAGTCCATATCAAGTAAAGTCACAAAACGAGGCAGTGCTCTTTTTCGTTCCCTTTTACGTAGCCTGAGTACTACTATCATGTGACACGTGCGCCTAATCTTTCTCTCTCGACAAGCCTTAAAAGCCGGCAAGCACAACGACACCCTGGGCCCATCAATTGACTTTTTTTTTTTTTTTTTTTTTTTTTTGGATTTCTAGCAATATTGCTTATTTTCTAATTTTCATACTTTTTTTGGTTTTGACTCGTTTTTAGACTATTTTTTTGAATTTCGCTTTTTGTCACTTGATTTAACTTGTTTTCTGGTTATTTTTTTTTTTTTCATTGTCTTAGTATTTTGTCCATTACTTAAATATTCAAATTTCAACTCCGATTTCTCGTTTATTTTTGTTTCTTACAAGTCAATTATTCACAAGAATTGGTCATGTCAAGTTCAACGCATGATCTTAAACCAGACAAAGGTCCTGTATGTGTGCATGCAAAAAAATAATAATAACGACTATTGTTGTTGTTGTTGTTATGATTATTGTTATTGTTGCAATCGCTAACTACCCATCATTCCTTTTATTGAGTTCACCTAATCTAGGAATCGAATCAGTCTGGAAACAAGTCTTCTGATATTCAGGCTTCTCAAAAACAAAAATTAGGAAATTCATCATCTTCTTCTTCTTCTGCTTCACCATCTGCTAACAAAGACAATAACGATACTAATACCAATGCCAATACCACTTCTGATAACGGTAACGCCAAAGATAAAGGAAAAGGAAAAGGAAAATCTGGTAAAGCCAAAACCAAAAGCCATAATTACCTTGAAGAAGCCCAACAGGCTTTAGCAAAAGCTTCAGACAAGTCAAACCCCGAGGAAACTTTCCCAGTTTCTGTTGAGCAGCTTCAGCTTCTTCATTCAAGCAAAGATGTTTATGTGCTCAAAGCTTTAGGTGGTGTTAAAGGTTTAGAATCTAAACTGGATACTGATGTCAAAAATGGCTTACCTTCTGTAACTAGCTCGTTTTCTTCTTCTTCTTTGACCTCTTTTTCTTCTTTCTCTTCTTCTTCAAATAAACAACATCCAACATCAAAAACTAGACTGCTTGACGATTCTAATAAAATCAATGGGTATTCTTCAACTAACGACTCTTCACCAGCCCAAGACTTTAAGCAAAACTCTAAAGGAAAAGGTTCAAAACAAGCCAAAACCCACAACAACCCAAACGGCAGTTCTTCAAAAGATGATAAATCCAAATCTTCAACAACTCCGGTGAAAAACCCCAATAAAGACCCTTCTTTCAAAAAACGTCAAGAAGTTTTTGGAGAGAACAGACTTCCTGAAAAAAAACCGAAATCTTTTTTGGAGCTTGTGTGGATAGCTCTAAAAGACAAGGTTTTGATACTTTTGTCTGTTGTTGCGGTAGTCTCGCTAGCCATTGGCCTTTATCAAACATTTTGTCAACCTCCTGAGTATGACGAAGACGGAAACGAGTTGCCTCGTGTCGAATGGGTTGAAGGCCTGGCTATTATTGTAGCAATTGCAATTGTGTCTCTGGTTGGGGCAGCAAACGATTGGCAAAAAGAACGTCAGTTTGTTAAGCTTAGCAAAAAGAAGGATGATCGGCTTGTAAAGATTGTGCGTGGAGGTCATACACTAGAGGTTTCGGTTTTTGATATTGTTGTTGGCGATGTTGTGCAATTGGAACCTGGCGATATTGTTCCTTGTGATGGCTTACTTATTAGTGGGTATGACATTAAAGCTGACGAATCTTCCTTGACAGGTGAATCAGATAACATTAAAAAGGTTTCAATGTCAAAAGCTCTAGAAAAACTTGACAAAGATCCAAACTTGTCTCCCAAATCTAAAGGCTTGGACTGCTTTATAACTTCTGGTTCCAAAATTCTTGAAGGCACTGGCGAGTTTCTTGTTACTGCTACCGGCACCAACTCGTTTTATGGCCAAACTCTTGCTTCTTTGCACACTGAAGACGAAGACACGCCGCTTCAAGAAAAGCTCAACGTCATTGCTGAAGGTATTGCCAAAATTGGTACTTTGGCTGCTCTAATTATGTTTATTGTGCTTTTTATTCGGTTCCTTCTCAAACTTCCCAATTCCACAAAAACTGGTTCCCAAAAAGGTGAAGAGTTTCTCAACATTATCATCACTTCCATCACCATTATTGTGGTTGCGGTTCCTGAAGGTTTGCCTCTGGCTGTAACCCTTGCACTTGCTTTTGCTACTACTCGTATGATTAAAGACAATAACTTGGTTCGTGTGCTCAAGGCTTGTGAGACTATGGGCGGCGCTACAGCTGTTTGTTCCGACAAGACTGGCACGCTTACTCAAAACCGAATGACTGTTGTTGCTGGTGCTATTGGTCTTGACGATGAATTTGAGGTTGATACTGACACCATATCTGTTCATTCTGAATCTGAAGACTTTTCGGATAACAAAAAAGACAACAAGAAGGGCAAAAACAAAAACAGCAACGCAAACGATTCTGAATCTACGCCACTTCTTTCTGATGACTCCACCAGCCAGCAGCCTTCTGAAAATGTTCATTCTCCCAAACAATTTGTTTCTGGTTTGAGTTCAAACGCCCGTAAAATATTATTATCTTCCATCATTTCCAACACCTCTGCTTTTGAAAACCTTGACTACGAGTCAGAGTTGGAAAGCGGAAGCACTGCTGCTGAGCATTATACCGGCTCCAAAACCGAAACGGCTATTCTTTCTTTTGCATTCGATTACATGGATATGGGTAATTTGTATGACGCTAGAAAGAAGTATAATGTTACTCGTGTTTATCCTTTTGATTCTGGAAACAAGTACATGGCTACCGTTATTGAGCTTCCTGAAAGGTTTGGTTTTCGTCTTCTTATCAAGGGTGCTGCTGAGGTTTTGCTAAACTCTTGTACTTCTATTTGGGAATACAACGACAATGACAAAGATGAAGACAATGCTAGAAAAATTGCTGAACAAGACGTTTCTAAAATCAAAGACAAAATCAGCATATACGGTTCGAAATCTCTTCGTGCAATTGGGTTTGTGTACCGTGATTTCCCAGATCTCAAGAGCTGGCCTCCTTCTGACTTTGAAGGCGCCACAAACTTGTTAAGTAATACAACCTTTTTTGCTCTTGTGGGTATTAAAGATCCTTTGAGAAAGGGCGTAAGCAAAGCTGTTGCTGACTGTAAGCATGCTGGCGTTGTTGTTCGTATGGTTACTGGTGACAATCTTCTGACTGCCAAATCAATTGCTTCTGACTGTGGAATTTATGAAGAAGGCAAAGACCAAACCGTTATGGAAGGTCCAGTTTTCCGCAAAAAGTCACAAAAAGAACTTTACGAAATTGTTCCAAAGTTGCGTGTTCTTGCTCGTTCTAGTCCTGATGATAAACGGAAATTGGTGCAAACGCTCAAAGATATAGGCGAAACGGTTGCTGTTACTGGTGATGGCACCAATGATGCTCCTGCTCTCAAGCTTGCGGATGTTGGATTTTCTATGGGTATCTCTGGTACTGAAGTTGCAAAAGAAGCGTCTGAAATTATTCTTATGGACGACAATTTCGGTAGTATAGTGAAAGCTATTGTTTGGGGCCGTACTGTCAATGATGCTGTCAAAAAGTTTCTACAATTCCAACTTACTGTCAACATCACAGCTGTCGTGCTTACTTTTGTTTCTGCTGTTGGATCTGCTGAAAACTCTTCGGTTTTGACTGCTGTTCAGTTGCTTTGGGTTAACTTGATTATGGACACTTTTGCTGCTCTTGCTCTTGCGACTGATCCTCCTCAAGAGTCTGTTTTGGACCGCAAGCCTGACAACAGAAAGGCTTTGTTGATTACTCCTACTATGTTGAAGATCATTATTGGTGAAGCTATTTATCAATTGATTGTCTGTTTTATTCTTAACTTTGCTGGAAATCAGTTGTTCCACTCACACACTACTAAAGATATGATTCGAGTTCAAGGTCTTGTTTTCAATACATTTGTCTGGATGCAGTTCTTTGCCATGTTTGTTTCTCGCCGTCTTGACAATAAGTACAATATGCTTGAAGGTATTACTAAGAACTATTACTACATTGGAATCTCCACCATTATTCTTGTTGCTCAAGTACTTATCATGTTGTTCGGCGGTCCCGCTTTTAATATTCAGCCCCAGACACCTGCCATGTGGATAACTGCGGTTCTTTGTGGTTTCGGCTCTATTCCTGTTGGCCTTTTGTTGCGCATTATTCCTGATGAATGGGTCATTAAACTTTTCCCCACTCGTCTTTGGCGATACCTTGGTCGCGTGGTTAACAAGGCCAAGTTCTGGTGTAAGAATTCAAGTGCTGATGAAAACAGACAGCGAAACCATGATGAAGAATCTCGCGTTGATTCGTTACCTCGCTACATTTGGCCTGAACCACTTGAGCATGTTAGAGAAGAGTTGATGCTTTTGAAGTTCCGTGGTGGTCGTTGGAACCAGCTCAAGAGAAAGCCTAAACAGTTTTATGAAAACATGAGACACACGATTCAAAATAAATTCCCAGGCTATCATGAGAATGGCTCATCTTCCAGTCACTCTAGCACAAGAATCAGCTCACCGTTTAGCAGCAGCAGTCCCAAAGATTTTCAAAATGGTAACAACAGAAACTCTGAATCTCAAGTACTGATAACAACTACCACACCGCATGGTACAGAAGGAATTTTATCGATTCCTAGTGCTACTTCCGGTAGTGAGGCCAAAAATACTGCACATTTGAACAATCAATACCGCCGTCCAGGGTTTGGCAGAAGCCGAGACAGTTCGGTCAGCTCTGGATGTAGCAGCATTGATGCACTGGCTATGATTCCTGCTATTGTTGGTGGCGCTGTTGCTGGTTGGGGCGGTGAAATTAATCCATCATATTCAGCTAGCCATAACCGCCGTGGCCATCCTGAGAAAAGCAATGGCAAAAGAACTAGTAGTAATGGAACTAGTAGTAACGGGTCTGGAAAAACTGATAAACAACAGAAATCTGATAGCAACTCAAGCCGTCATTCTTCTTAAAAATGAGTATAATTAAAAATAAAAGAAGAAAAAAGTATTTGACGATAAAGAAAAACAAGAGTTTTTTAAAAATTGGTGGATGAAATGACACAATAGTTTGAAAATAGGTATTTGTTTGCTTTTTTTTATTTTTTATTTTATCTTTTCGGATTGCTTTGTTACTTTTAATGATGAGGTATATATCCAGACACTTTGACACCTCCCAACCTAAAAAAAGCAAACAAGTAAATATCTCTTTTAAGTGCTTTATTTTATGGTATTACTACAGTTTATAAATAATTTAATTTATGTTTTATTTTAATTCTAGTTTTTGTGCTAATGATTATGTGCGGGCTTTTTGAAAAATAAAAAATAAAACAACTGAGAAAACAAGGTAGACAAGTTATCAAATGGGTTTTAGGGCTTTCCAGATCCAATTCCGAGCTTCCGAACTGTTTGTTTTTGTTTGTTTGTTATTTGCAAACTATAAGTGTAAACAATTGTGTTTTCACAACAAAAATGATTATGGCTCAGTTATACACCAACCAGTTCTCATTAATTTACAGCTTTTGAATTAGGAAACTTAAACCAAGTTGATTTTTATGTGTCTCCTTGTAAAAAATTGTTGAATGAACCAGGATAGCATCTATCATTTAAGTTGTTGGTTGTTTATTGAATCTTTTTTAGCAACAAAGTTAAGCCAGCATCTGTTTTCTTGTTTAATTTTCATCTTGTTTCTGTCACTAGTAAAAATAAATTGAACATTAGTAAAAAAGCCATGTTCAACATGTTTGAAAAACAGCATATTTTTTGCTACAATCCGGGCTCTTCCTGGTCTACATTTCTTGAAATATATAAATTTGTATGTGCTTTTGCGCGCTGCTAGTATTCAGCTATCAAGCACAGAGTTAACGTTTAAGGAAAATGAGCAGCTTTGGGTAGCTATTTATCCCAAAGTATCTAAAGTTTGTCTTTACACTGGTTTTTGCAATTTCTTGAAGAACAGTTTGGAGTGATGGAGTGGTTTTGAAAAAAAGTGGAAAATAATTTGTTGTTGTTAGGGCTTAACCCTAATCAAACATATTAAAAATTTCAAATTTGTTATGTATACCCAAAATGTCACGTTTTTACAACTTTGTGTGTGGCTATTTTCCATAAATACCTTCAAAACATGTTACAAGCATACATACATAAACAATATATGTTTATGAATAAGTGTGAAAAGTTATGTTACACACTATGCATCAAAATATGAAATGTATGTTAGCGAAGACAGGTATGTGTGACTGCACTAAAAATTTTCTCTCTCTACACCCACGGTGCGAAGGCCTCTCTCTCTCTTTCTCCCTTTTCTGATTTCCACTTCGACCAACCGTACGACAACTGTTCGCAACACCCCGTCGACTCTCACAACATATCTAAAAATGGCCAAGGTTAACACTGGTATGTTATTCCTTCATGATTCATTTATTTGAAAAAATAATTTTCAGAGAAAAATTATAAGTAGTGCTATAGTAAGAAAGAGGAAGAGAAGGAAAAACAGAAGAAGTATACAACTAGTTTTTGTGTGTTCATCGACCATTTGAAATTTTGAACTCATTGCAACATTCATCACACGTAAAGATAATGAGAATCCCTAAACATTTTAAGTACCCAGAAATGATGTTACCAAGATCTAAAGCTTACCTGTCGAATCGTCATGCTGGAATTGGAATTTTGAACTTTAATTTCTAAATGCTTGTTTATTGGAAATACTCGACTTGTTTGGATTATGCCTCGATATCAACTATTGTCATGATTATTACGGCTATCAAACTTGGACTGGCTCTCGTCATATTCTGCCAGATCTTTGGAACTCTGGGTTGCTAAATTCCATCATATTCGTTCATTTTTAATTGTGTCGCTATACTTCTTCCGTCTCAATCTTTTTATTACACATGACTACAATATAAACTTTTTCTCTCTTGTTTTTGTACAATTTCTGACCTATTTTTTTCAATTTCATTTAGCTGTCTCTAGCTCCAGAAGAAAGTCCCGCAAGGCTCACTTCTCTGCTCCTTCCCATGTGAGACGTAACATCCTTTCTGCTTCTCTTTCCAAGGAGCTCCGTGAACAGTACAAGGTCAAGTCTCTTCCCGTTCACAAGGATGATGTTGTCACCATTGTCCGTGGTTCCTCCAAGGATCTTGAGGGTAAGATCACCCAGGTTTACAGACTTAAGTGGGCCATCCAGGTCGAGAAGGTCACCAAGGAGAAGTCCTCTGGTGCTTCCGTCCCCATCAACATTCACCCCTCCAACGTTGTTATCACCAAGCTCAGCAGCGACAAGGACAGAGATGCTCTTATCCTTGCCCGTGGTGGTTCTATTTCCGAGTAAATTAGTTGTCTTTAATGATAATGATGGATATTAATGATGATGTATTGTGCCCTTCTTTTCCCAAAGAAATATAAAAAAATATACTTGTACTTTTGCTTTTTTTCACACAAGTGGTGTATCATTGTTTTGGGAATTTTTCAGTTGGCTGATACCGATGCCGTTTGTAATTCTTTATTAAATCCAAGTGTCAAAATCTACAAGACACATTTCTCTTAATCCATTTTATATATTTCATTCTTCTATTCGTAAGGCTAAAAGATATATCTCTGAATTTCACAAACAATTTAGAAATCTTTCAACATGATCTGCATTTGTTCCAAAGCAATAGTTATTCAGCCCTAAGCTGATTGTCATTTTTAACGTCTCGACCAACTTTTGAAAGTGGTTGATATTTGTAAAGAGCATTTCGTCACGATCTTGCGGCAGTGTCACTGTGCAATAGTGCAAGAGTTCACCAAGTGCACTTTGAATGTTTATGATAAACATTTCATTACTTTGAGCTGACGTTTCTGCCACACTTTGGGTTGTCATGAAAGCGTGGCTGGACTGATTAGCGTCACGCATCGTATTTAAGCCAGCAGTGGTTGATCGGGTATTAACGCTACTGTTTAGTGAATTTGATCGGTTTACAGATACGCTGTTGCTGTTAATACGGTTGGAATGTGTATCCGTAAACTTGTGCGAAATAAAGCACATATCAGAAACAGATTTGATAAAACGTTCATGATGATTTATAATAGATTGGAACGAGTGATATGATTGTCTGATGGGAGGACTCAGTGCGCTTGTTGTTGTAGTTGAAGCTGTTGTTAATCGTCGGCTGCTCTGACGAACGACTTGAAACTTCGGTTGGATTTGCGAAATTGAATTGTTTCCTTGTGTATCAATAACTACTTCATTACCATTACCAAACCGCGAAGAAGTTGGTGCAATGGAATTCAAAAACTTGTCTGCAGGCATTGACAACGCAGAGTCTTTAAAGTATTCAGACACATTATTGATAAACACCAAGATAGCATGCGTTGTTGTGCACTGGTCCCTAAACTTTTGAACAAGTTCTGTTTCAGAAGGGTTTGTCTTCAAGAGTGTACTAAGCTTTTTGTTGTTAGCCATATGCAATTTTCCAACCATGTACCGAGCCCATGCCCATTGTAACAGTTGAACCCACACTTCTTGATAAACACTTGAATGGTCGCGGATTATTTCACGAACAATCCAAGGTGTAGGGTATGCAATTTTTATAGACGAAAAGTAATCCAAATCAGCTTGGTCAGTAGCTGTATTGTCTGCACCATTGTTTTTCGATGGTGCCCCAAATACAGAAGCCGATAAGAAAACCAGCTTGGGTATGTATTCAGACTCTGTTACTACGCTTTTCTTAAGGCATTCCTCAAAATCGTCTTGAACTGCGTATTTGTCTGGCTGTTTAGTATATTTGTTGGAATATCGAGTTGTAAAGTTTTCAGGAAACCAGAGTCGCTCAAACTTTGAAAACAGCTCACAGCAAAAGTCCGAAGAGATAGAAGATGAAGAAAATAAAAAAGATGTATTTGTCTTCATTTCCCCTTCTAGCTCTGTTTCATAGGCCAAATCTTGCATAAAGTATGTTGATATGTATTGGGCCAGAAACTGCTGTAGATTACCTGTGCCGTTATCGATTTCTCCATGGAAGAGTCGGGTTTCTAAAATGCGGGTGTTGTATTCGTGATAGTATTGAATCCATTGCTCTAGCTTGCTTTGAAGCTTGCTCCACCAAGTTTGGCTTGGCGATGCCAAAAGCTGTTGGACAAGCGCTGGCTCACTAGCTCTTTGGTTTTCACTGTTACCAAAAAATATTTCGTCGAATATAGACCTAGACAGCAGTCTATTGTCAATCAAATGCCCTGAATATTTTTGGGATTCATTGCTCACTGAATTCTCGTGTTTATGATTAATATTATGGTATAAGAGAATTGACATTCCAGCTTCGTACATCTGTTGGCAAAGAGTGTCACTTAGAAATGGCGGGATTTTGCTGAAATCGCCTGAATATTTGGACTTCCAAAAATACTCAGAAGGCACTAAACCTCCGTTTTCTTTTAATGAAAACAAGTCTTCAATAGTGAATTTTCCTGTACGCATCCAGTCATCACAAATATTGCCATAAAAATTGAAAGTTTCCTGGAAAATAAGCACTAATTGATCGAATGTATACACGTTGTTGTTTCTCTGATCATCGTCGTTGTTGAAAGGGTTTGAAAGAATCGCTGAGTAAGCCCGGTTACAGGAAGTATACATTTCATTAATGATGAATGAAAATTTGATATACTCTTGCCCAGAATTGAATTCCAAAATAGTAGATACTATTTTAGAGATGAAACTCCATGGGCTAGCCACATTTTTGAGCTGCCATCGAAATGATAACACTGACACAATGAAACTTGTTGACGTTTCTCTATTGGTCATTTTGTGAACATAAGAGTCTAGGAATACATTCAAAGGATTCAATATATGCTTTTCGATTGCAGCACCAAAAACTGATAAGGGTATAGATTGGGTCCCAGGATGTTTAAAGTAAGATCGGATTAAATCTACCTGATCAATGAAGCCTTTGAATGTCGTAAGAACATCCATGCTAGCTTGCGGAGATAACGAGGAAATGCTGATAGTATTTATAGCCTCGCCACTTACTGATGAAAACAGAGCAGATGGCTCCCCTTTGAGAGCGAAAATGATTTCTCTCACAACTGTGTACTCGGGTATCATTACGACCTGCTCATTTTCGGGTAACGAAACTTCTAAGATATCGCTCCAATATGCTGATTCATAAAGCTTGTCGTACTTTGCTGCCAGTTGGGTTTCCTGTATTTCTTCAGATGTTTGTTCCTGTCTGGATTCTTGACCTGTGGTATCTCTTATTTGTAAAAGTATTTCTATTTCTTCGTCTGCAATAGACAAAGATTCACCAAAGTTTGATAATGTCGGAGAACTGTCGTTACCAATGCGTGCCCTCTTATTTGGTTTCTTTGCTAGCCAATACTTGGAATTTGAAGTTCTATCTTCTTCTTCTGAAAGGGAGGCGCTTTCATCTGAAAACTCTGTCAAATCAATTTTCCAATGATCTGCTTCCAGTGGTAGAGGGTCTTTTTCCATAATTTCTTTGAAATGCTCAACTTTTCCTGGAAGCTTTGATGTCTTTGAGCTTATTACAGGTCTCCATGGTATTCGTTGTTCAGGGGATTTTGACAGTTTGTGGAGTATTAATAGCGTTTGTGCAACATTGTAATTACTTTCATCAAGCTCATTGATTCTTTCTCTCAAAAGGGCTTCTAAATCTGTTCTTCCCAAAACAGCAAATCTTTCAGATATTCTAAAAAAAAAAAAAAAAATTGGTTAGTTTTTTTTCAATTGTCCATTTTCTATTGGTTTCAATACCAATACGTACTTATCATATGTCTCGTATACTGAAGGCGCGTGCACTGTGGTCTGATGCTTCTTACATGTTTTCAGGGATAATTTTAATATTTCTTCTACTTCTTGATCATTTGCAGAAGACTGTTGGAGGTTTGAATTGGATTCCTAAAGCCAAAATAAACGATTGACGTTAATTCAAGATCTGTCAAAAAATCTAAAATAATAACAATGAAACTAACCTCTGATTGGTTAATGTTCCACGCGATCAATTCACGAAGCGTGTTTTTTAATTTTTCAGTCATTATCAAGACACCTAAACGCTGCTTGAAAGTAGTTGTTAAGCTAAAAACATTGATTATGGATGCAGATGTAGGTGTGTGTAATGATTAGGTTGAAACAGATATTTCGTGTTTTGTATTTTTTGGTACAGCCGCGCTGTTTGCTGATTCATTCACAGTTTATTATTTACATTTGAAAGCAACTTGAAGAACAGTAGTTGAAGAATTTTAAAGATCTAATATATCTGTATGGGTCATTTTTTGATCTTTTTATTGGCCTTCATTAGTTCTTGTATAAAATGGACTCAAAAACAGTGCAAATTTCCGCAGCTGAGTTTTGTGTCAAAAGTGCTATTTTTATAGTTGCTAAATACCAACTACATGATTGTAGCTATTCTAAATTATGGAAGTTGAGGTCTTCAATTACTTTCCCACACGCGAAAAGTATCTGATTTCAGACATTTCAATATTAAAGTATATATTATTATACTACAACGAACATAGAAAAAGAGCTTATATGTAAGAACGTTGGGTTATCGAACGCATTTTAAGAAAGAGTAACGATAGAAACGTATCAAACTCATTTGGCCCACAACATGAAAGTCCTGTATAATATTTGTCTAATGGATATTGAAAAGATATTAAAAACAATAATAAAGGTAAACAGTTTAGTGAAAGCTCTGGAACATAGCTACTATTATTTACAAAAGGTGAACAAGCCGTCTGTCGAAGCTGGTAGATTTATGAGGGAAAATCTTAAGGTTATTTACAATTAATAAAATCACCCTACTTCCCGTATTAGAACACTAAAGCCAAACATTGGTTCCATATGAACTTCCTAATCACGAACATGAACTTAGAACGCTTAAACAAATAGAGATACTTCAGGTCACCAATAACCAACTCTTTAGTTTTCAAACGAAGAGTGCTGCTCCAGAACCAACTAATCCATTATATTTATCCACTTGTTTTATTTTTGTGAATTTACTTTTCAAACATTACATCTTTCAGATTCAAATAAACCAGCTGAGGTTGTAAATAGAATTTTCCGACATTTTTTTTAGACATGGGTTTTTGTTGTAGCCATTATGAATAATCATTCTGTATATTACCAACTGTCATGCATAAATCATAATTTTATACTGTCTTTGTTTTGTTTTTACGGACACCAAAAAGTTCATTCGTTTCCTAACATCAGCTTTTGTTTGAAATTGTCTTTTCTGGTTCATCAACAAGTTCAAAAATAATTATTAATTTGTTGTTAAAGTAAAAAATAGATACTTAAACGTACAAAATAAAACAACCACGCTGGAGTTTATTTTCCTCCAGAATTCATGCTTTAGTTTTATATTCAGACATTGTTCAATTATTTGACAGATGTGTAATGCAAATCCATTAATCTCAATTTGTAACATAACTCTTTCCTTCGATAAATTATAAACCTTTTATAATTCCGAGTTTATGATTATCTTCGAATTTCTTTTCTTTACACAATTGCTAGCTCTTTTTGAAAAAAAAAAGATTCAGCTCATGAAAAACTTAACTTATCAAAGCTTTTTCCAAGATGGTGAAGACCGACCCCATTAATTCTACGTTTGAAAAACAAGCAGAAACAACCGTCACTCATAGAGTATCTTGTACTTCACAAGAAAACCTCGAGGCGTGTTCTCCTACTCATAACTGCTGCAACAACTTACAAATTAAATCTCCAGCTAATGATACGTTCCATATCAGATCTTTAAGCCAGTTTAATCCTCATCTATCCAATAGAGGACCATATATACAAGGATCCAAAACAGAGATACTACATAAACATCATCCAGATACCAGTACTGATTCTACAGTTTTACCTTCAGTGTCAAGTTTGATCAGTACTTCAGAAGTTGACTCAATTGAAATACCAAGCGAAAAGAAACAACGCAACTTCATCAACTTTTCGATACTAGAGTTATTTTCTAAAAGCGGTTGCGAGGGAGATTTGTATTCTAGAAATTACTATAAACCAGCTAACCATACTGGGTTTTTTGGTCCTCACCGACCATTGGTGCCTCAATCTATTTTACAATCAACCGCAGAAATTTATAATGATAAGTTTTCTGCTTGCTTTATCAGAAAGCCTACAGGAAAAGAAGGTGATGATGGCGAAAAAGGGTTTGTTGAATGCATCACCAAATATGGATTTGACGATGAAATACTAGAAAAAGTTGAAGAGGAAGGTAACTGTCATCATACCGAGAGACGTATGTCATTTTCTATGGACAGATTTGTGTTTTTCGACAGTCAAAGTGAGTTGAAAAAACAAGGGCCAACACTCAGCAGCCTGCTTTCTAACGGAGAAACATTTGAAAATTTGTTCAATACAGACAACACTGTTTGGTGGCTAGACTGCTTAGATCCAACACCAACAGAGATCAAAACTATAGGCCGAACATTTGGAATTCATCCTCTTACACTTGATGATATCAAGCCAAATGAAACACGCGAAAAAGTAGAGTTGTTCCAGAGTTATTACTTTTTATGCTTTAATACATTCAATAATGACAAAGAGGCTGCAAATTACTTGAAACCAATAAATATCTACCTAGTAGTATTTCGAGAAGGTGTTATATCGTTTCATTTCACACCAATAAGTCATCCATCTAATGTGAGAAGACGAGTTGGACAGCTCCGAAACTATGTTAATGTATCTTCAGACTGGCTTTGTTACGCCATTTTGAATGATATTACTGACTGTTTCGAACCAATTGTTAAAAAACTAGAAATTGAAATTGATTACATTGAAGAATCAGTATACCTAACCCGCAAACCTGATTTTAACTTGATGATTTTACGAATTGGTGAAAACAGAAACATCGTTAATCTGGTACTACGCCTTCTTTCAAGAAAAGCCGATGTTATCAAAATGTTTTCAAAGCGGTGTGATGAGCAGTACACTAATGCACCACGTGAAGAAATTGTTTTATATCTTGAAGATATCCAAGACCATATTATTGCAATGAAGGAAAGTCTTGCCGTTTATGAAAAAATGTTGTCACGCTCACACTCTAATTACCTTGCTCAGCTACAAGTTGAATCTGTTGACTCTAACAATCGTGTCACTAAAGTACTGGGGCGTGTTACTCTTATTGGTACAGTTCTTGTTCCATTGAACTTGGTGACTGGCGTTTTTGGTATGAATGTAAGAGTCCCTGGTCAGAATGGCGACGACTTAAAATGGTTTTTTGGTGTTATTGGCTTCATTGTGGCAATGATCATTGTGTTTTCGCTTATTGCCAACCACTGGATTGTTGAAGCAGAAAGCGGAGGCGATATTTCTGCTTCAGATCAAGCAGCTCCAGTAAACAAAAAACTTCGCAAAGCAGCTAAAAGATTGAATCCATTTTTTCACAGTAGCAACAACCAAACATTTGACAAAGTTTGTTAATACTAACAATCACAAGAGATGATTTTATGATGATATATAATTAGTTGTGGTAGCCCAGTCATAAGCTGCTTTATTTTTTTCTAAGTTTAATCAATATGTGCTAGTTTATTATTACTTTTTATTTTACAAATTTCTATGATATACAAAGTTTACTTTTATTTTATAAGCGTTTTAACAAATTATGTTCATTATTTACACATTACGCAGTAGGATTCATTACATCAATATAACGACTGCGCGCGTTACGTTTCTTTCTTGGTCCAGGAGTAGGAGCCGCAGCTAACAAATCATCAATTCCGTCGCTGATTGGCATCATAGGGCCAGGTGTTGAAGGTTTAGATCGTTGGGAACCGCCGTTAACAGGACCGGGGCTTGCAGCAGAAGGTCTTGGTGTTGGAGTAGGCGAAAGCATGCCACTCATTGCGGCGGGGGAAGGTCTTCCCATTGGAGCAGGAGTGTTTGGTTTGCTAGGCATAGCTGGTGTCATCCTGCCTCCAGGTGGAGGAGGAGCCGATGCTGCGCTTTTAGTTTGCTCTTCCAAAGGTCTCTTCCTGTCAATCCATCTTTTGAGCTTGGGATCATAGTAAAATGAATTGTCTTCACCAAGTTTGGCCCGGATTGGTTTAGGACTATCATCCTTTCGTGATAACCAGCCAAACCAACCTTTCTTATCGCCATCATCCTTGGAACCTCCATTGGCATTACCGGATTTCTTTGGTTCTTCTTTCTTGGATTTTTCTTTCTTCTTCTTAGGTGGCCCACCGCCTAAGAAATCATCAGCTTCATCATATTCTTCATCTTCATCTTCATCTTCCTTTTCATATTTAGACTGAAAAACAACAGGCTTTTCCTCCTTCTTAGTGGATTTCTCTGCTTTGATCACCTTCTCTTCCGTCTCTTCCGTCTCTTCTTTTTCTTCCTTATTTTCTTTATGATACATTGTTAAATTGGTGACACTAGCATGCGCCAACGGAACCGCTTTAGATTGAGATATGGGTGGAGTATACGAAGGCGAAATCATAGGCACATACAAACTACTCGAACTTCCAGACATCTGTGGTGAGAAACCTCCAATACCACCATAAACACTGTTGTTAAGAGCTGGTGGAAGTAAAAGGTCTTCATTAAGATTATCTTGATCATCTTCAGCGTAGCTGGAAAATCCGTATTTGGGTGCTTCGTATGGTGCGTAAGAGTCGTTGTCACTTTCATCGTTATCATTGTCTTTGGATTCTTCGGGTTGTGTGTGTTTGTTGTTTTGGTATCCACCTGATTGTTTTGCCGATTTGGAATCGAGATCATTATCAGCGTTGTCTCGGTCATCTTCTTTAGGCTCAACAGAAGTGTTGTCGTAGTCTTGCGAACCATAAGGTCCATAAGGATTATAGCCTCCATAGGCTGGTACTGCAGGGGCCTGACTTATGTTGGATGGTACTTCAGGCTCTTTTCTTTCAGAAGGATGGGTAGGAGCATATGGGTCGTATGCTGATTTAGCGGGTTTAGCAGAAGAGGATGATGCAGTAGGGGCGTAAGGATTTGATGCTGGAGTTCTAGGGTTAGAAGCATTGTTTGGAGCATATGGGTTCTTTGGAGCAGCTGACTGTTTGGGCTTGACAGGTGCAGATACAGGAGGAGGTGGTGGTGGCGGTGGTACATCTTGGTCTTCTTCTTCTTCGTCTCCTTTCTCAGATTCAGAGTACACTGAAGAATTTCGCTTGAAAGCATGCTCAACTTGGGCATCAAGATTCGAAACCGATGACTCTGAAACATGGAACCCTCTTGAGTTGTTTTTCATTGGCATGTATGAGTTGTTTAATGGGTTAGAAGGGACCTGTACCGATCGGTTTGAAGGCACCCCAGGAGAAGTTGGGATGTATTGCTTTGAAGGACCATATTGTGAGTTTGTAGGCGATGTAACACGGGAAAGATGAACAGACGAAGATGGCGACATAGAATGATGCAATCCGTTGCTCACAGATGATGTAGGCGATACAATAGAATGTCTAGGCGCAGTAAGGTCATCTGGTGTAGCATTTATGCTTCGAGCAAGACTAGCAGTTGACGGCAAAGGCGAAGACGTCAATGATGAAACAGATCCAACAGAATCAGAGGTTGAGTGTGCTCTATTAGGTGAAAAAACAACCGAATCCCTTGGGGAACGGATAGGCTGTGTCCTTTTCTGGGAAGTTTCGGGCTCAGAACCAAATGGCGCATAAGATGGAGAAAGCGAGGTATGAGACTGTGCCTTGCTCATGGAATTAAGAGAGTCAGCATCTTTTGGAGCATAAATATTTTTACGCAGGTTTGCAGCTGAACCATACTTATTGGGCAATGTGCCAGGAGAGTAAAGGCTAGAGCCAGGCTTCTGTACCTTGGGAGGAGAGAGTTGAGTAGCGGAACTAGGATATGATTTGTTACGACCAGGACTGGTAATAGCTGCTAATGGCTGGTTCTCAGGTATGCCGACAATTCCACCATATCTGGGATCTGATGAAGGTGTTTGAGCAGGCGACAAAACCCTTTCTGGTGTACCAGAAGCTCTTGTGTTCACAGAAGAACGTCGAGACGCGCTAGGTCCAGTAGAACCTGATCTGAAACCGCCATCGGAACCAGAGCCCGGATAATATGGTGAAATTGGTCGATTATGGTCAAGAGAAAATGTAGCTGCTGCACCAGATCCAGTACGCGGTGGTGGAGGTGGCAGAGTTCCTCTGCTGTCAGCATTGAACCCAATAGTAGACTGAGTACGAGAGGGAACAACAGTTGATGGAAGGTCGACATAAGAAGCTGAAGGGGTTTCAGCCAACTTTTTGAAAATTCCACCATCTTGCTTATTCTTTTGTTCAGCAGGGACGTCTTCACCAGCAATGAATTTAGATAAACTCTTATCCAACTGTCCCAAAACTTGATCAAACTTGGGTCTAGCAAGTTTGCTGGTAAACCAACCAGAATTTGCATCTGCAGGCATAACATTAAGACGGTCTCCAAGAGCATCAACTTGTTTAAGAAGAGATCGTGTAATAGCTGGGTTCTTAGGTGAGCTTTTGATGAAACCAGTAATACTTTCGTATAAAGCACGGGAATCAGAAATTCTACCATAATCAGCCAAGTATGCTGCATAATTGAGCTTGAATGGTAAAAGATGACCAAAGGGAGGAGTGGCAGGAGAATCAGTTAAGCACCTATAAAATTCATAAACCATACTCAAAAGAATTGCCTCAGTGTCGCGACCGTTTTCAGATCCTAAAAGTAAGAAAGATGCAGGGCCAGCCATATTCTTACCAGGAATAATACCAGGACCAAATGTTGCAGGGTTGAAAAGAATACTCAAAGTGTTGGATGCTTCAATGTAACCAGAGTTGCGCAACAAAGACGAAAGAGTTTCAATGGCTTCATTACAAACTGGCGAGTAGTTGGCGAAACTTAATGCACCAATTGACTTCCAATCACGTAAAGCAGCATTCAATTCAGGCGAAGGATCTGGGAGTTTGTAAGTCACAGCCATGTTGTTGGGAAGAATTTCAGAAATCGAATCAGTCTTGGATCCAGCAAACAATCTAAACATGTAGGCCAAACTTCGCGCTGACTGTGTTGGAAAAGGTCTAATGTCTTCACGAACGAATTCAGCAACTGTTTGTGTCCATTTTTCAGCACCAATGGAACTTGCCAAAATCAAAGCATGGGCCCATAGACCATGATCTAAAGCATACTTCAAGGCATTTTCTCTGTCACCGGCCTTTAAGAAATCAATGATTCCGTTAATATCGTCAGTCTTAAGCGATCTAGACGTGTGGTCAATAGAGCCAGTTTGTCTATGACGGTGTGTTTGTCTGTAAATGTCAAGAGCAGCTGGTGAAAAACCAGTGTTGTCCTCTTGCTTCTTTTGCATTGCAGTAGGATCTAAAAGTTTGCAAATGTCCTCAACAAAGTTGCGACCGAGCTTCGCTGGGGAAGCGTCACCTTTCAACAAGACCAGCAAAACCTTCCATAAGATTGAGCGATCAGAATAACGGATAGAATCAGCGGGCGACATTCTGGCAATACGACTATCTAGATCTTTCACATGTTCTTCAATCCATTTCTCAATTTCCTTCTTCTTTCCCTTATTTGCTCCTTTAGCAGACATGATAGAAGCAGGGAATTTAGCAGTAGACTCTGGGTATAATGCCTGAGTGATATCAACCATTCTTATTTCCGAAACACCACCGCTTCCGCCAAATGACATTGCGGAAGGAAGGCCAACAACAGCTTTATTGCCATTTCCCCAGCAAAACAGTGGGAACTGACGCTTCAACAAAACTTCAGGGTTGATTCTAGGAGCCGAGGGTTGTTGTTGCTGCTGCTTCTGGTATTGCTGTGGATCTGGAGGCAAAGCTCCCATATACTCTAAGCGATTATAGTTATCAGCTGACGATCCGTAGCTATTACTGTTGTTTCTATATCTTGTAGGAGAAAAGGCTGCAGCACCAGGAGGATGAGACTGAGACAACGATTGAGGCGGCATATGCGAGCTTTGCAAAGTTGGAGACCGCAACTGCTTAGCGTTGAGAATTGCTTGCTGTGCTTGTGGAGATCTTGAAACTTCTGCGGAGCGAGCCCCAATATCTGCTGGCATATCGCCATACGCTGATTGTGAGCCTTTGGGGTGCCTGCTTTGAGTACCTGGAGGAACAGGCTGAATAGAGGTTGAGTTGATCAATGGGCTAGAGGCTTGGGGCAAATACTGATTATAACCCCCACTGGCACTCTTACGATGATCGGGCATAGGCTGGGTTTGGATTTGATTAAGAGGATACTGAGGCTGAGAGGTGACAGATGACCGGCGGTAAGGATCAAACTGCTGTGCTGATGTAGAAAAGTAGGGTTGATTTTGTTGAGAAGAGTTGGGAGAAAGGGGGGTAGGGTTATATGGGTTTATGCCACTAGAAAAGGAAGTTCTATGAGGTGGTCCTCCTGGCTGGGTAGAAGAGTATTGATTGTGAACAGATTGCTGATTTGCAAGAACAGGCTGTGAAGGGTATTGACTTGCAGGAGCAGATGACGGAGCATACTGATTAGCCGGGGCATACTGATTTACAGGTTGAGAAACACTCGTACGGTTTTGAGGATATGCTTGCTGGTTTTGCTGTTGTTGCTGATTAGGCAGTCCTGCATTTTTCTGAGGGTTGCTAGCCAAAGAAGCATATGGGTTAACGGGAGGCGAAGTAATTTGAGCGCGACCAAAAGTATCTTGAGGAGAAGAAGGAGGAAATGGGTTGTTAGCCAAAGGTTGAAGACCACTAGGGATGGAGGCTGCATTTGCTCTGGACAACTTTCTGGGAGCAGGTCGAGAGCTGATTGGAAGCTCTTCAAAAAATGAGTCCTTTTTGGGCTTCATCTTGGGCGACTTGATACTGGGTTGAGATTGAGGTTGATTTTGAAGGTGTGGGTTAGATTGAAACCCGGTTGTAATATGGTTTCCAATTACTGGCTGAGCAGGAAATGAGGAAGTATGCTTCAATTTTGGAACCATAATGTTAGGCAAATCAAACGAGTTATTGGCAGTGTTGAACTCTTGCATTGTTGAGTGAGATCTAGGAGTTTGGTGAGTTGTAGCTGGAGCAGAGTATTGGGTTTGGGGATGGGCTGGCGCATACTTGTTTGCAGAAATAGGGCCGGCTGTGTTGGGCCGCTGCAGACTCTGGTTTGAAGCTGTTGAGTTTTGAGTATGTAGAGAGCTTGAAGGAAAGTCATCAGGAAGGAGGTCGTCATCAGGAAGAAGGTCATCATCATCATCCAAAAAGGCAAAAGATGAAGAAAGGTCTTTACTACCATTTTGCTTTGCAGCGGCTTGCTCAGCAAGATCATGCTCCGAAAGTTTACTGAAATCATCTTCAAGAGAATTACTCTTTGACAGGTTGGATATAGAAGCAGAAGGAGCAGTAGACTGTTGATGAGTATTTCCAGATTGATTTTGGCCGATAGCTGAAAGAAATGGATCATCGTTGGAATTGCTTATAGCCGACATGGATGCATCATCTATGTTTCCAGCAAAAGGCGATGAATTGCTTTTAGTAGCAGGCGCAGGGGTCGCGGCTTGAGTTGAACCTTGAGAAGTGGGATTGGCGATCGCAGCCATAAAAGGATCATGACTGGACTCACCAAAGGGTGAATTTGTTGCGATGACGCTATTTGCTCGAGATGAATTTTGAAAGTCTGCTGAATTACTGCTTCTCTCGGTAGTCAAAAATGGATCATCCGAAAATTCAGAAGCCAAATTGTCTAAAGAGCCGGCTTGAATGTGAGCGCCAAATTGTGTATTTTCTGGATATCCTTTATTCAATGAAGATGGTTCATGATGAGATGCAGAAGAGGAAGGGGCCGTATCATTTTTGCTTGTGTTGTCATTAAACAACGATGATTTAGAAGAGACACTTGTGCCAGCAGTAGAAAGGTCCCGGTTTTTAGACGCGTAGATATCAGCATGATTTTGAGTTGAGTCCTGGCTAATCTTGGAAAAAAAATCATCATTGGCTTCCTGAGTATTGAAGGATGAGAAATGGCTATTTCCAGAAGCACCAGTGACATCTTCTGCATAAGAAGAATCAACCTGGTTATTTTGAACGGGCTCATCAAGCAAATCAGGTTGCGAATTGTCACCAAAATCTAAGGGTTGTGATGAAGAGCTAGGCTGAATAGCTTGTGATGCAGCGTGTTGAATAGTTCCTTTGTCTTCTATTCCGTTACTGTTTCTATTTGTATCATTAGGTTGAGAAGCAGCTGGGGAAACGTCAAATGCTGGAGGAATGAAGGAACCGGAACTTTCACTTACAGGCCAAGAATTATGTGAAAAATCAGGGTCTTCGGAGATACTTTCAAACGCGTCGTTTTGTAAATAGTCTGATTTTAATTCAGGACCAGGCAAGTTTCCGGTAGATGCTGGCTTAACATCAGACGATGTTGTATGTGTTGGTTGCATCTTGGACTCAGGTGTGGTAGGCTGCGAGAATGCAGAAGGAAAAACAGGAGGCGGAACAGTAAAAGTACTGTCAGATTGTTCATTACTATGACTAGTATCCTTTAAAGAAGTACTCGAAGAAGATGAAGGTGACTGGTGAGGAAATGAAAAACTTGGTTCAACTGGAGGAGAAGACACATTGTTATGGGGCTCCTGCATTTCATTGCTGCCATTACCAGGCTTGGGCTTACTAACCAGTGAATCTAAAAGATTAGAGTCCATAGCGTTGACTTGTTTTTTCTTTTTTAAAGGTTTTCGTACGGGAGGTGGAAATAATGTACTTGGCAGCTCACCTACAGAAGATGAAGAAGAAGGAGGTGGTGGAGTATCTGTATCAGCCAAGTTATTTGAAAATGAGGTGGTGTCGATCAAGCTATTTTCAGAACTGTGCTGCGCGGTAGTATTATTGTTAGTAGTAGGTGATGGTGGTGGTAGTGGGTCTTCTTGTTGAGCACTGCTTATACGTTTACGTTCTGACGTAATTGACGTGATTCTCGAAGCAGGTGGACCAGACTCAAGTTGAGTATGAGAGTTCGAGGAGTTTGGATTGTAAACTTCTTCAACTGCAGTTTCATGACTTTGGGGAAAGGTTTCATCAAATGCAGAAGAATCGTGGTTCTGTGAAATGTCTTCACCAGAAGTTTTGCCAAAAGTGTTGCTGGGATCAGTATTGCTTGAACTATTCATGATGGCAAATTGGCTTTATTATTGATATCTTGGTGATTATATATTCGCCCGTTGTGTTGAAATATCAGAATACGAATGAAACGTCGCGTCAATGAATTGACTTCAAGTCAGAGAATGAGCGCTAATCAATGGTATAACTTGTTTAATACCTATATTAATTTCAATTAAGGTATTCAAAAGTTAGCCACTGACTAGAGAATAGTTGAAAAACAACATACTTACGATTACGAGCCAAGCAAAGAAGAACTAGAAAACTGTTAAGATTAAATATTTTTCAATAGAGAAATTGAATAAACCCTATTGAGTATCAAAATGTTGAAAAATAATAAACGTAAAAGTTTCAATTGAAATTTCAGGTTTAACTAAAGACAAAAGTGGAGGAAGAAACAAAACTGCAACTAGTACAACCTCTAACCAAAAAACTGGCTCCGTCCAAAAAATACGTGGCATGCACTTAGTGTACCATCATGTGAGTGGCACATGACTTTAACACAAAAAAAATATTTTTTTTATTTCATTTTGAAAAATTCCAAAACCTATACTTTTATCACAGTTACCAACAGTAATTATTACAATTATTATTAATTTATTTGATACCAAATGGCTAAACAAAAAGGACCAAAAGGCAAGCAAAATCTTGCACCTGAAAAAGAACGCTTTCTTCAATGCTGTGCCGATATTTCGCTTGAACTTGTTTCGAGTTTGAACTCAAGTAAAGATATCAACCTCAATGGGTTGGTCAATCGTATCAGCAAGAAATACAAGTTGAAAAACCAGCCAAGATTAACAGATATCATTTCCTCTATTCCTGATCAATACAAAAAGTACCTTCTTCCAAAACTCAAGGCCAAACCTGTTCGTACTGCTTCTGGTATTGCTGTTGTTGCTGTTATGTGTAAACCTCATCGATGCCCTCACATTGCGTATACTGGTAATATCTGTGTTTACTGTCCAGGTGGTCCGGACTCTGATTTTGAGTATAGTACCCAGTCTTATACCGGTTATGAGCCTACATCTATGCGCGCTATCCGTGCCCGATATGATCCATATGAGCAAGCTCGAGGTCGTATTGAACAGCTCCGACAATTAGGCCATTCCATCGACAAAGTCGAATATATCATTATGGGTGGTACATTCATGAGTTTGCCTAAAGACTACCGAGAAGACTTTATTGCTAATTTACACAACGCCTTGAGTGGTTCTACTGTCAACGATGTTGACGAGGCTGTTATTTATTCACAGCAATCTTTGACAAAATGTGTTGGTATTACTATTGAAACGCGGCCCGATTACTGTACCGAAACACATTTAAGTGATATGTTGAAATATGGATGCACACGTCTTGAGATCGGTGTGCAAAGTTGCTACGAAGACGTTGCAAGAGACACAAACCGTGGCCATACAGTCAAGGCTGTTTGCAAAACATTCGCATTGGCTAAAGATGCTGGTTACAAGGTTGTTTCCCACATGATGCCTGACTTGCCAAATGTTGGCATGGAACGTGATCTTGACCAGTTTCACGAGTACTTTGAGAACCCAGCATTTAGAACAGACGGTTTGAAACTTTACCCAACGCTTGTTATTCGAGGCACTGGTTTGTATGAGCTTTGGAAAAACGGATTGTACAAGTCTTACAACGCGACTGCACTCATTGATTTGGTTGCAAGAATTTTGGCATTGGTTCCTCCATGGACCAGAATTTACAGAGTGCAAAGAGATATTCCTATGCCTCTAGTCACTGCTGGTGTTGAGAATGGTAACTTGCGAGAGTTGGCGCTGTCTAGAATGAAGGATTTTGGTACTACGTGTCGTGATATCCGAACACGAGAAGTTGGTATTCAAGAAGTACATCATAAAGTTCGACCAGACCAAGTTGAATTGATCCGTCGTGATTACACAGCTAACGACGGTTGGGAGACCTTTTTAAGTTATGAAGACCCAAAGCAGGATATTTTGATTGGTTTGCTGAGGCTGAGATTGTGTTCTGAAGAGCACACTTACAGACCAGAACTGACTGGCCAAAGAACGTCATTGGTTCGCGAGTTACATGTGTACGGATCAGTTGTGCCATTACATAGCAGAGACCCTAGAAAGTTCCAACATCAAGGATTCGGTACTTTGTTAATGGAAGAAGCTGAAAGAATCGCAAGAGAAGAGCATGGGTCTGAAAAGATCAGTGTTATTTCTGGCGTTGGTGTAAGAAACTATTACGCCAAGCTTGGATATAAACTTGATGGCCCTTACATGTCAAAAATGTTGGTATAAACTATGTGAAAAAATGTAAATTAAATATTATTTCTATTCTTGTTTAATCCTTACGAGTTGCATCAATATTGGTAAAAACATAATAATATATAATAAATATGGCTAACCACCAGCCTAGTTTCAGTTTAAAGAGTTGATACACGTTTGGTGCATTCACTGTTTGATTTGCAGGCTTCATATAAAACTTAAGCAAAAATACAACAAATTTCACGCAGTTGAAGAAGCCACTTCAGAACAATCCACACTGAATCTCGTATGCTTGAACCCTCTATTTGCAGTTTTCGTAATCACTGTAGCTGTGAGTTGACCACCTCCAATACAATTCGAATCAAGACCAAATGAATAGTCCCGTAGATTCAAACCATGACGAGCATCATGACCATAAAATATGGAGAGGCGCTTTTTGATAGGCTTTAGTTTTTGTTTCTCGTTCCAAACCTTAGACCACTGTCGGCCATCACTTGTTTCAACAGCTTCTGTGTACTCGGGAGGAAGTAGTGATCGCATAGTCATAACGTCTCTTGGTGGCTGTTTGTAAAGCTTTCTAATATCCCAGTGAAGACCAGAATGGACGCCAACAACACGGGAACCTTCTTCAGAAATGTAGCCCAAGTCCATGATCAAAGGACATGAACCAAGGTATTCAATATGTTTAGCTCTCAGTTGTCTAGCGATCTTGATATCTGAGTCTTTAATAGTATCAGGGATATAGCCATTATACTCTGAACTTCCATCGTTTTGATCATTTCCATCTTCGTTCTCTTCTTCTTCATCATCGCCACCATCACCATCTTCATTTTCATACTTGGAAACAGGTTCAACTTTAGGACTCGGTAAATGACGAATACTAGTGTATGCAAACAAAATAGAGTCTTCATGGTTTCCACGAATACAGCTTGCATTATTTTCAATCGCATAATCCAAGACTCCAATTGAATCTGGACCTTTTGAGATTAAATCACCCAAAAGAACAAGCTCATCGTGTTCTGGGTCAAAAGATACTTTTTCCATCAGTTGAACAAGTTGATCGATATTGCCGTGCACATCACCAACCAAAATTATTCTGTCTTTTAACGGAAACTCGACGTCATGTTTTTTCTTGCTGGACCCAGGCTTGAATAAAGAGTTTGTACTAGGAGAAGACAACAACTTAGGTTCATGAGCTAGTACGTGACGGCTTTTGACACGAATCAAATCTGGAACTTTGACAAAACGAGAATCTGCCGTGAGGGCTAAGTACAAGACGGGAAAGATAAAGCACAGAATTAGCAACATGCCTGCTGCGTAACGTAGATAAATCTTCCAAGAAGGATAATTTTTATATGTCACGAATCCAAACTCGTCGCTAATGGCGTCGTCATAATAGTTATTGTTGTTATTGCCGTGGTAGTAACTATCTTGAGGGAAAAGGAACTGCTTTGCTAATTTGTGTTTTGAAGGCTGTTTTGCTGGGTTGTATGAGTCTGAAGAATCTTGTTGTGAGGAATGTGTAGTAGAATAGCGTGACTTATCTTTTTTGAGTAAAGGAGCCTTTTGGTTGAGCTGGGTCATTGTGATAAGTCAAGGAAAAAAATAAAAAGAAATTAAATTAATGAAGAAGAATGGGTTATAAAGAGTCAAATCAAGGTTTAAAGGAATTTGAGACTAATTAATGAAGAGTAAATAGAAGAATGAACAAAGCAAAATGCACAGAAAAAAACCGGGATAAGTACGAGTATTTATGTTGAAAATAGTGTTTCTGTATTAATCTTTAAGATTTTTTCTTTTTGGCTACTAAACAATTTTATTTTATGTTTGAACCATTGGAAGCTTCACACTTACATGCCTTTTTTTTTCTAGAATACCTTAAACAAATCTTTAGTGGAATCTAAGCTGTTTTTTTTTCGTGTCAAATTGACGGCTGATCACATTGAAAACCTCATTTATGAAGAGAAATCTCCATGTACTCCCCCAATGATATCCATCTTTGTTTGCACTGATGCCTTCAGGTTCATCTATTTGCTTTAGTAAATGACATTAATGCTTATCTGGCTTTCTCGTTTAAACTTGTAGGCCTTTATTGTTATTTTTTCCTTCTAGTTAACTAATTTTCAGCCTCCGTTTCCGATTGGGTTAGGAATCAAAATCATAGCCCACGTGCCCTTCTAACGTCGTGAAAAAAAAAAAAAAAATAGAAACGTTTTTTTGTACTGCTTTTAATCATTTGT
Source organism: Magnusiomyces tetraspermus (assembly GCA_030578715.1). Taxonomy (NCBI): domain Eukaryota; kingdom Fungi; phylum Ascomycota; class Dipodascomycetes; order Dipodascales; family Dipodascaceae; genus Magnusiomyces; species Magnusiomyces tetraspermus. Next base: position 136,244 of record JAKTYL010000030.1, on the reverse strand, counting down.
AAATGAATCTTAATTGTGATTCAACCGACAAGGTTAAAAGAATAATACACAAGGTTCTTATTTTACCGTGGTATAAAAAAAGGGAAGAAAAACAAACAAACCTAAAACAATTTATACCGAAAATGGATTTTGCCGTTTATGAAAAAAAAGCTCATTAGTGTTATTATGAAACTAGAGTAAATCAAAACGTTACAAGCATATTGAATAGAACAAGGCAAGAAATATTATCCAAATAAGTCAAATCCAGACAATGCTTCTGCGCTAGACGCCAAGTCTTTCCATGATTCTTCGAATAACCAAGCTGGTAATCCGAGATTATTTTTTATCATATTATTTGTGGTATTCATCGCGAATGCTGCTCCTACCATTCCGTTATCACCATTTACACCATTAACAACATTCATGGTAGGACTCAAAGAGGGAGAGATATCGGGTGCAGTTCCGAAGTTATCGTTAGTAGTGTTAACCTTGGTATCGCCCATATTGCTACCAACAGTATTCTGGTTCATGGATGCATTCCCGAAAACACCTCTTCCGTTAGCATCTGGTCCAGTTGCCAGTCTCGTATTATCAAAAAACTGTTCTTGTGGAGTTCCCAATGGTCCCAAATTACCTAATGACTGTATATTTCTATTTCCCATTGCTGCAGAAAAGGCGTCCATGTTCGTAGTGGACATTGCACTACTTGATATCGAGGCATTTGGCATTTGGTTGTTTGAGATTTGATTGTTAGATGGAGATGAGAACAAAGATTTGATTTCGCCTGCATTGTCTCTTTTCAAATTATTTACTGGACCAGACAACCCTGGTGTCGTTGAAGCTGTTCCTGCTGAAGCAAGCTGCTTTCCATTTTGTTGTTTTTGCATAAACAAAATAACATCCCTTTCAGCTTCTGACCGTTTATGAAACGACGAGTTGCTAGTATCAAAATTTGCTGAATCATTTGAGATGCTGTTCAACAATACTGGTTGGTTATCAATACGGTCTGCGGTTGCAGGAAGACTATTGCTATCTGTTTTTGTATATCTGGATGAACTAGAGTTTGCTGATTCTTTAGACGAGGTATTTGAATTGCTGCCCATTGAATATCTCTGAAATGATTCCTGATGTTGAGGCAATCTGTTGCCTTTGCTTTCAGCTCCGTTAATGTTCAAACCAGTAGTTTCATCCATGTATTCATTCGTTTCATGGGTTTCATTTTCCACTTGTTCCCCATTTTTCTTACTCTGTTGCTGTTTTAGTAGCCCCTTTTGATACTCGTTATAGAAATGAAGTTGTCGCTCGTAATGATAAACCAAGATTCGCACGACTAATGAATAATTCAAAGTACAGTTTGCAAACGCATATTTATCATTCACAATATCAAGTTTTTCCAGCAACACTCCAATTTGCTTGACTTGTTCTTCTGTAACCACACAGACAGATCGCATATCGGGAACAGTCAAATACAAAGTACGAAGCTTCAAAAGAACGGAAACAGCAAGGACCATTCGTGAGTAAGTAAACATGGGAATACACGAGAGTTCTTGCGGAGACTGGCTGATGAACAGCTTAATCATGTTTGTGGATGCAGAATGACAAGCCCCGAGCGCTTCAGTTACTGCCATCGTAGTTTTCAAAACACCAAGTGCCAATGAATATTCAGTGTATGGAGAGCGACCCAATGTTGCGGAATATGGAATGTACATTGCTGACTCAAACAAAAACAGTTGAATGGCGTAGAAAGTGACGTTGAAACTTCGAAACCCATCCTCAACGCTTTTTTTCGAGATTTTGTTTAGTTGCCACTCAAAGTATTTCAAAAGAGATTGAGTTCGAGGATCGTTTACGTTTGGTGGATTACGAGGATCATTTGTTTGAAGTGCAGTTGACAGTTGCTCTAGCAAATGATGAAGCCGAGCAATAACTGCAATGCGACGTTCATCTGATGGCCGGTCTGGATGCTCAAGCATTTCACAGCATTCCTCAGTGTATCTTGACCACATCATGTACACTGGCCGCTTGATAACTAATGACACATTAATAGAGCACATATACACACACAGCCATAGTTTTCGACATATATACGAGTGAGGGTTTAGCAGCATATACGGACGCAAAATTCTGTCATATTTGATACTCTTTGAACTCGAACCATTATTGATATTGGTTTCATTATTTGCTGAGTCGCCGGCTTTGCCTTTATTAGCAGAATCAGGACTTCCAGACACATTCAATGGGTCTTCATTCGTTTTTGAAGGCTCGGTATTCATGAACGATGCTTTTCCCGAAACCCAGCTTTGTTGTAAAGAAGGGCCTGAGGAGGCAGCACCAGTGCAATAGCCACCCAGACCCAAATCAAATGCCACTGTGATGCACATATGAGTAATAAGATGCGCTTTTTGATGATGATACATCTCTGGGGTATTGTACCACATGTTAATAAGAATCAAACTTCTTAAAAGTTCTAACGTTTTGTTTCCAAGAATCATCACGTCGTACATGATACTGTCAATGCATTGGTTATTGATAGTGACTGCAGTCTTGAATGCTTGTGCATGCTTTTCTTCGTGTGTTGAAGGCTGGCCATTGCTTTTATCAGCATCTGGCATATTAGAAGCATGAGACCCTGGTGCTACAGGTGTAGAATTGCTTTGTTCTTTTTTGTACAATTCACTTCCTCTGGCCAGCATGTCAGCATCGTCAACTTGCAAAAGTGATGAAGAAACATTCATGATAGTGAGAAACAAAAACGGCAACTCTTTACGCATAGTAGTGATATCCATTTCTTCGGGTATAGTTATAATTGGGTATGTTTTGTATAGTATACTTTTGTACATATGTAGTCGGCGTTCTGCTTCAGCAATTGAAATGACGCCTTGGGACACAATATCGTTTTCAATGCTCGGAGACCTGCTCCGAGGAGCACTATTTACATTTTCAACTCGGAAACGGTCATGGTTAGCGATAAGCTGCCATTGCTCAAAGAGTTTTGCACGAATCTCACCAACATTGAACTCAGAGTCTCGAGGTTCAGTAAGGGGCTCAGAAAGGGACTCGGCCAAAGGTGCTGCTTGTTGGGCTTCTGAATTATTAACAGAGACCCCAGGAATGGAATGAGTATTATGTGCAGGGATAGAAACAGTATTTGATTTCACTGAAGAAGGTGATGGGATGGGCTTTGAAGCCATATCTGGGGACTGAGATTGTAGATACATGTCTCCATAAGAAACTAAATTAGAAAATGGAATATGGGGATTCTTGTTTGAGCTTTCATAGGTAGTGAAAGACTTATGATTGTTGTAAATTTGAGAAAAAATCGGTGGCAGAACTGTGTTTCTGCCTAAATTAGTTTCAGGTGGTGTCAAAGCTGAGTTGACGCCATTATTCATAAAATTAGATAAAACATTATAATGGGGTAAAGAAGTAGGAGATTTGACATCATTAGAGTTAAAATAAGGTGCCGAGAGAAAGTTTTGATTCGTAGTGGGCGATATATGGTTGGGGGTATTTGGACTATTGAATAGTATAGATTTGAGATTGGCTGATTGCTGAGCCTGTTTTGTAACACGATTGGCCATGTTTATGAAATTAAAGCGTCCTGGAATTGATGTGCTGACAGCTGGTAGTAAATTATTGTCTATAGAACTTCCGGCTCCAGGAGTTAAAGCACCATACCCCATTGAAACTAAAGGTGCCATTGTTGGCGTATTTGAATAATTAGCTGTTTCCGTTTGATAAGAATTGTCTGGGTTTAATTGTGAGTTTTCTGGAGTTGATGATGACGCTAGCCCATTTATTTCAATTAAATCAGTATTGTTGACAATTTCGTTTGGGCTTTCTGATAATCCAGATTCACTAGCTGAGGAATTATTTTTATGCCTTAGCGCTGCGGTCAAAACTTTAACCTTCTTTTCAAGAGCAGCAACTCGACTATACCAACGAAAAAATAGGCACAAAGTTAGTCTCTGCTCAAATAAATAGTTTGGTTAATACAATCAAATCTTACGTATCAGTTTTGCGGGTTCTTTTTCTCGGTCCTAAATGAAAAATGCACTCTTTCTTTGCTTTCAAGCATCTGACACATGTATCTTCTGGATTATCAATGTTACTAGGAATACATCTCACTTTCAATGATCTACAGTGCTCACATGCTTTAGATCTTCTCGGAACAGCTGCCGATACCGCTGATGTCGATGAAAACTGCGATGAAACGTCCATGTGTGAAATAAAGAAAAGCCTATGTTTTAGTACCGAAAATCAATTTGATGATGATGAACTTTGCAATATATCTTAGGCTCAGTTCAAAATAAAAGGAAGACTGTTATTGTAAAAAACATTTGAAACGTTGAGAAAATTGGAAAAAAAAATGTAAAGAAAAGTAAAAAAGAAAATCGTTTTTGAGACATAAATGCTGATGTAGTTTTGTGCACCTAGAAAGCCCCAATAAGTTGCTGTTTTTGGGTGTGAATTATTTCGCTAACGTTTACCTTGGAAAAAAATGATTTTCACTTCCGTATAAGCCTTACTAAAAGAAGTTTATCATGAATCAGGGGCAGATTAATGATAAAGCGTAAGAAAAAAAATATAGGGAAACGAGCACAAAAGGTATATAAACCTGAATGCCAACAGAAAAAGTTTTTTAGTTCGGTGAAATATTTTTTTTTTTTGGGGGGGGGGGGGGGGATGTGGTGTAATATCGATAACTAAAGTAGATATCTTTTGTTAACAATAAATAAGTACACTAGTACCTTGAACGTTTAAATACACACATGTGTACCTCCCCTACAATATTATCGGTACCTATTCATTTGATTTATATTAAGCTCAATCCCTGCCCTTTTTGCTTTTAAGTAAAGTACATTCAATGTACAATTCACCTAGAAATTACATTGGGGGAATACTATACTCAAATAATAGTGTTCAAAATCTTATGTACACCCTACTTAAAGTAAATAAAAGTAAACCTTCGTGAATTCTTCTTTAATCATTTCAGACTATGATTTCAACAGTAAAGTAAATTTAATAAAAATGTATATGTATTATATATTATAAATGAAACAGCAAAGAAAAAAAAAAAAAAGTACAACAGATATAGTATTAAAAAGAGATTTTACACGTTTATGATTTGATGCAAATCTTCGAACCTTCAGTCAGGCGCTGAATGTTTGCAGTCGAGGCTCCTGGATTAGGTGTAGGAGCCTTAGATCTGTTCAAAGCCATATGACTTTGAACCAAGTGTCCTGCTGCCAAAGCGGAGCACAATGACAACTCAGCAGCCATGACACCAGATGCGACAATTTTAGCGAGCTGTCTGGAGTTGGTACCTGGGACATTTGGATGGGGTCCACGGACTCCAAGGAGATCAAGCATAGCTGCTTGTGGCTCCAAAATAGTACCTCCACCAATGGTACCGACTTCAATAGAAGGCATCGAAACGGTAAGCTGAAGGTTTCCGCCAACATTCTTCATCAGTGTCATACAGTTTGCACTCTCAACAACCTGAGCAGGATCTTGACCAGTAGCAAGGAAGATAGCTGCGACAAGATTGGCAGCTTGAGCGTTGTTACCTCCGATAGATCCAGCAAGTGCACTACCAACCAAGTTCTTGCTGATATTCAATTCAACAAGAGCATCGACATCACTCTTCAACACCCGTTCAACAACATTCTTGGGAATAATGGCTTCAGCAACAATACTCTTACCACGTCCCTCAATCCAGTTAATAGCAGCTGGCTTCTTGTCACAACAGTAGTTACCAGAAACAGAGATCTCTTGCATATCTTCAAATCCACACTGTTCAGCCATATACTTGAGCGAATGCTCAACACCCTTTGAAATCATATTCATACCCATAGCATCACCGGTTGTTGTGCAGAATCGAATATACAAAGAGGTTCCAGCCATGGCTGTCTTGATGTGTTGAAGTCTAGCAAATCGGGATGTAGAGTTGAAAGCCTTCTTGATAGTCTTTTGACCTTCTTCTGAATCCAACCAAAGTTTAGCTTCACCAGCTCTAACCAAGGTAGGGAACTGAACACAAGGTCCTCTAGTCATACCATCATGAGTCAAAACAGTAGTAACACCACCACCAGCGTTGATAGCCTTGCAACCACGCATAGTAGAAGCAACGAGACATCCTTCAGTAGTAGCCATAGGGATATAATACTCCTTACCATCAACAATCAAGGGACCAGCAACACCGACGGGAAGAGGAATGTATCCAACAACATTTTCACAGCAGGCACCAAGAACACGGTCGAAATCGTAATGCAAGTAAGGAAGTTTTGAGCTCTCAAGCTTTTTAGTAGTAGAAGTGCGAGAAACAATGGCACGACGAACAGCAACGGCGCGAGTGGTATCACCAAGATGTTTTTCCAAGGCATAAAGTGGAAGCTTTCCGTTAAGAGATAAGGTAACAAGTTCTTCATTGTGGAGCTCCTTGGCCTTGCCGGTTGTAAGGTATTCTAAAGACTCCTTCAAATCACGCAAAACAACTTCGTTGCCTGATTTGGATCCTGATCGAGCGGAGATGCTGAGTTCAATTTCTTCATCTTCAGAAGAGTTAGAATCGGTCTTTTCGATGTAAACTGGCACCTTCTTTTCAACTTCAACTCTCTTTTCAACAACCTTGACAACAACTGGGTCACGGGCGGCGGCAAACAAATAGGCGTTAAGACCAACACTGATGGCGAGACAAATGACAACCAACTTGCTGATGACTGGGTCGCCGACAATTTCAGTCCAGGTACGAAGGAAAACGTGGAAGTTGGAGTCAAATCGAGCACCTAAGCCTGCGTTTTCAAAAACAAAAGCAGGCAAAACAGTGACAATAGCTCCTTGAGACGATTCAGGAATAAGCTGAATCAATGTATCAGACAAAGGGCTTTTCTTTGTGTTTTGGAAGGCGGAAGAGGAGCTGAATGGGAAAGGAGAGAGCTGAATAAAGTTGAGGGCAAGGAAAGCAGTAACCATCAAAATCTTAAAGAAAGTAATAGAATGGTTGATCTTCTTTGAAATCAAAGGAATATCTTCAGAAGATTCCTTAGCAACAGACTCAGCGACAGATTCAGAAATTCCATCTTCTTCCAAAGCTTGACGAATAGACTCCTTCTGTTTGATCTTACCAATTTCAACCTTAATAGAAAGAATGGCGGCGTAAAAAGTAGCAGTAAACAAGTAATCGTAGACAAGGATCAAAGCACTCATGAAGCAGAATTGCCAAAGACCGTCAATACCAAAAAAGGCACCACCCAAAAAGGCAGCAATTTCAAGACCATAGTCACGGAGCATAGAAACACCCTCAGTGCTCATGACGTCTGAAACAACATGCTCAATAGAAGTACCGGGATCACGAGCAGAAATGGCCTTAAGAGCACCACGAGTGAGTCTAATTTTACCACCAAAACCGATAACAGAAACCAAGAATGGTAGACCTTCCAAGAGAGTTGCGAGAGGGATAGCTACGCCAAAATGGTGAGATGTGACAAAAGCACACATAAAGGCAAAAATAGAAGAAAGAAGAACCGAAGCTGCGAGCCAGAACTTGGAGCCAAGCTTTTTCATAGAAAGATAGAGAGAAGTGAAGGTAACATACATAGCCAAATAGCCGATGATGATCACAATCAAATCAAAGTTTTCAGTAGAGTTAAAGAGATCCTGTAAGCGACTGAAGTTCCACTTGGCCCAAAGAATCCAGCTGAATGAGCGGCGAAGTCTCCAAGAGTTGTTTGAATCATCAGACTCGAAAACAGCAGCCTTTTCAATCCATCCTCCAAGGAGATCGAAAGGAATAATAAGATTTTTTTCGTGATCGTTATCGCTCTCAGAAACGTATGGGACGTCGCTGGGAACTTGGGAAGCAGATGATCCAGCAAAGATAAGTTTAGCAGCAGCAAAATGAGTAGCATCAGGATAAGCGTTGGTGTCTTCAATAGGAGTCCATTCGGCAGGATTTCCCCAGGAGCCTTGGCCCTGGTGGTAATAGCTAGTAGACAAAGAATCGACGTAGTTTGGAACAGAAAGATCCAAAATAGAGATGTGAGCAGTAGTTGCAAGAATAGCAATGCTGACAATGGCATGGATAGGCCTTTTAGCAGCCTGGACAGCCAAGAAAATGATAAAAGAAAGAAAAGGTCTAACGATAGGATTGAAACGAGATAGATTCGATCCAGAAGAAGACTCGCCTTTCGACAAGGGTTTTGAGGTGGAAGGCATTTTGTTGAAAAAAGAAAAGATTGGTTTTAAAAATCCAAGCCAGCTAATATATCAAGAAAAAATGAAGGAAAGGAATAAGAATACAGTGTTTATAACCAAAAAAAAGATCGCGTGCTAGGATAAAGAAAGAAACACGGATTAAAAATCAAATATCAAAAGTCCAATCAAATAAACAAGAATTGACAAGTGATAGATATGGTATCAAACTAGGGGAATAATGATCAAATCAATGATGCTTGATATCTGATTTTTGAATATATAAAGAAGAAGCTTAAGCTAGCTAATAATAAATGGATTGATAATTCCAACTAGATTAGTAGAAAAAAAAACAAAACAAATAAATTTCACATAAATCATCAATTAGTTAGCATCAATAATTTATCCGCTGACAAATATATGTTATACCAATCGTTTAACGGAATTCTTTGTATTTCCATACAATCAGCAGCGCAATCAATCACCGTACTCCTGAAAGTATGAATCAAAAGACTTAGACACGACTCAAGCTTGAATAAACCAAATCCAAAACTGGATTAATAGACATACCTAAAGATTCACAATAAAAAGCACAATTGGGCTATTGTTGAAAATAAACACACATGTACGAAAGAACAAATCCACCAGCTAAATCAAAATCGAGGAACTATAAAAATGTTGCCTTGACAATCCAAGAAAAAAGAAAGAAAGAAAAAGAAAATAGAAATTGGAGTCTCTGGTGTGAGTATTAAGAAATTTACAAAAATGAAACCACTGGAAACTGCAAAATGTGAAAAAAAAACATGAAAAAATAATAATACGTGACTTCGGCGTGACTAGGACCAGATATTTAACCGGTGTTCACTAAGCCTTTTTTGACCCCCTTTTTCAAACTGGCAGCTGATATGCGTGTGCTTGTAGTGCATTTTAATGTTAATCAAGCTGACTTGTCCAATGGGTTTTGTCTCGAGAAGGAAACCAGAAGGCCTATTTGGGTAGTTTGCACTTAATTGTATGATTCCCGTTTCTATAGTAAAATATACTGGAAATAGTAAAACGCATCAGACGATAGTAAATAGTCAATACTAGCAATTATAAATTTATATGCAATCACAACACAGTGAAATTGATTTTCCACGCAACGGGACACGACTGCCATACACAGTGAACAAGAAAAATTTACATATATTTAATGAGTGGGAAAAAGGACCATTCGGTTGCTTTTTTGCTGGGAGTATGGCAGCTGTATCCCCTTGTTGTCAGCTTCATGAACTGAAAAAGGCATTCCTACATTAGATATTATACTTTTTGCTTAAGGGATATATGGACAGTGGGGATGCGGCTGCCAATACTCCCAGCAAAAAAAGAAGCAGTATGGCCCTTTTTCCCACTCATTAAATATATGTAAATTTTTCTTGTTCACTATATATATATATATATATATATATATATATAATGTAATATTAACTCCTACACAAGCTGATACGCTAATAGCTGTCTTAGCTTTTTGACTGGTTGAAAGTGCAAAAGTCATAATTGTATGATGCTTAGTTAAGACCTTTCATTCTGACAGGATTTAGTATACTGGACTCTTGAATTTTATAATTCTAAAAAATCATTGCTTTTTACAGTTCAAGAATTAAAAGTATGATAATGTCGCTTTCATTCAAGGAATAGGATAGTGAAATTTTTGAAATTTAAACAATACTTATCAGCTAATTGTCAACGCTCAAATGAAAGTTCAATGCCCAGCTTAAAGTAAAGCGGCTTTTACAAAGTGAATCAACTTAATAATTAGTCAATTCTATTTCATTTTTTCTTAGTAATGTCTTGTTTTGAAATAAATAATCATTAGTTACATAGTATTACAATTATTTTAATGAGTCCATAATCTCACTTGTTTATCTTTGCCACCGGATCCAACTCTTTTACCATCAACACTCCAATCAACTGCGTAAACCTCGTCTTTGTGTCCAGGAAGATCGCTCATCAACTTTTTAGTCTTGACATCCCAAACCTTCAAGGTTGTATCCTTAGAACATGATACCAAAAGACGGTTATCACTTGACCAAGCACACTGGTAAACAGGTGCGACATGACCTCTGAATGTAGACACAAACTTTCCGTCTCTGCCATCCCATAATTTGATGGAGTTGTCAAAAGCACAGGATGCAATGTATCGTCCGTCTGGAGAAAATGCAACGTGGTTGACTGCCTTTTGGTGACCAGTCATTCTTAAGATTGGCTTACTGGATTTAGCTGGTTCCCACAAATAAAGTGTGAAGTCGTCAGATGCCGTGACTACTCGTTCGGACAAACTACCGCTGACTGATGCCTGCTTTTCAAATCGCTCTTTTGCCATCTGGATCAGCTCTTCTTGTGTAACGTTTTCTTTTTTGGTCTTGTGATCGAATGGACCAGTACGTAACACATAATCAGTACTCAAAGCAATATGGTTAACCCAATGGGCATGTGCTTGTAAATTGCTGACCAATCGGCCATCTTTGCCGCTCCAGACTTTAACAGACTTATCGTGAGATGTAGAATAGAGGTCACCAAGACCACCCCATTTGACCTGGGTAACTGTGCTTTTGTGACCAGACATGGAAAATTGACAAATGTGTCTATCGAGATCCCAAATCTTGATGGTTCCATCTTTGGAAGAAGAAGCGACTCTAGGTGAGCTTCCTGGCTTGATTAAATGTAAAGGTTCCCAAGACAAACTAGTGATCCATTTGCTGTGGCCAGTCAGTGGCTTGCCGATTTGAAGACCGGTTTTTGGGTCCCAGATTCTCACAGTACTGTCCATACTACCAGTGGCAATATACTGACCATCTGGAGAATAAGAAACGGCAAGAACCCAGTCAGTATGACCTTTGAGGGTCTTTAAAGGTGTTTGGGTATCACAATCCCAGATTCTGGCAGTATGATCACCAGCACCGGTAACCATGCGAGATGATGAGTTGGGAGCAAATTGAATAGCAAGAATAGTTGATCCGTGACCAGAAATAGCAGATGAAGATCGAGTAATTGGCTTGACTTTGAAAACGGCCCTAGGCGTGTACACTAATGTCAAATGATCTTCTGTAGTTTTATGACCAGGCTTCAGTACAGAAGTGTAAATGTTTTCAGTAATATCAACCAATGTAGGAGCAGTGGCTTCATCCTTAGCCTCAGCTTTTAACAATGAAAATGTGTATGGTGAAGGGTCATCCTCGTTCTCAAGAAGCTTGTTCAGTAAAGTTTCGAGCTGTTTTTCAGTAGCGCTACCTGGAACTCTGATGTTACCACCAATAACATCACCAGTATCACTAGCTTGGAACTTAACAACGACATGAGGCAAGTCTTCGGGAATTTCATCCAAGACTTTAGGAGCCTGATGTTCACGTCGTTGACGTTTAGATGGAGGAGGAACTAACGTAGCCATTTTTTTAAATTACTATGTCTATCTTTTTTTGTAACAATCTGTGTTCATGAAGAAAAGTCTTTCACGAAAGGCTGAAGTGAAATAAAATTTTTTTAGTCACACGGCTGAACCGTATTAAATACGCCGTGCTATTACCAAGATAACTTAGGTGTATAAAAACTTTTCACGAACGTCACCAACTTTAACCTCTTTTTTTTCCCTTTATTCAATCATATCACTGATACCAAAAGAATCCAGGAACAAGTCTACAACAACATTACAAAACATTCATAATGGAAGATTTGAGACATACCGAAAACCAAGGCGAAACTCTTGATTCCCTTCGCACAGTTCTTTTGAACAAGTCTGGAAATACCCCTTTGGCACATCGATTCAGAGCTCTTTTCAACCTTAAAGGTCTTGGAACTGAGGGAAATAACCAAGCCATTGATATCATTGCCGAGGGATTTGCTGATGACAGTGAGCTTTTGAAGCATGAGCTTGCTTACGTTCTCGGACAAACCAAAAACATGCATGCTGCTATTCCTCTTCGTAAAGTTTTCATTGACGAAAAGCAGCCTCCAATTGTTCGTCATGAAGCTGCTGAGGCTCTTGGTGCTCTTAACGACAAAGATTCATTAGATATTCTTAGAAAGTACCTTAACGATCCTCTGGATGTTATCAGCCAAACATGCGAACTTGCCATTGGCCGTATTGAATGGGAAAGCTCTGAAGCTGCCAAGACTGAGAAAATCGAAAAGAGCGCATTTACTTCAATTGATCCTGCTCCTCCTCTTCCTTCCGGCATTTCTGATATCCCCAAGCTTAAAGAGCTTTTGAACAACCAAAACGAATCTCTTTTCAAGCGTTACAGAGCCATGTTCAGTTTACGTGATATTGCTACAGAAGAAGCCGTTTTGGCATTAGCAACAGGGTTTGATGATCCTTCTGCTCTTTTCCGTCACGAAATCGCATACGTTTTTGGTCAGCTCTGTGACCCTGCATCTGTTCCATCTCTTATCAAGGTTCTCTCTGATGATAACGAAGAAGGCATGGTTAGACATGAGGCTGCCGAGGCTTTGGGTTCTATCGCGACTGATGAGGTTTTGCCCGTTTTGAACAAGTTTGCTAAGGATAAGCAGCCTGTTGTCAGAGAATCTGCTTTGGTCGCTCTCGATATGTACGAGTTTGAAACTTCTGATCAGATTGATTACACTGTTGTTCCATCTGCTTAGTTTCTTTGTTTATTTAAAGTGTTTTATTTTTTTGTAATAAAATGTTGATTATTCTTTTTTTATTTTTGAAGTGGATTCGACTATCCATGGTTTTGGTGACTTGTAGCTAACTACCACATTTTTACCTACACAAGTGCCATTTTCAAATACAGGCGTCTAAAATCGGCGGTATGATAACTTGGATGTTAACTCCAAAAGATCTGATACCTTAGCATTTATCCAAGACTGTGCTTTCCAAAACTTAAATTAAAGTACAAATTCCAAAATAATAAGAATAATAATAAAGACCAAAAATAGTAATCAAAACTATCTAGCTTTTTCAAACTTTTCTTGGGCAAGCTTAGCTTCTTCAGCATCCTGCTCACGCATCTTTCTGATCTGTTCAGCTCTTTCTCTTGCAATGCTAGGATCAAGAGTTGCAGATTCCTGAGAACTGGTTGTTTCTTTAACCTGGGTCCAAATCTGCTTGACTTTAGCAGGAACATTGGGACCATTCATAAAGGTATCAATATTAGAGACAAGCTGGTTAAGAGTCTTGTATGTTTGAGCAGAGTAAGCCACTCGGATGCGATAAAAGAAACCGAAGACGAGAAGAGAGAAAAATGAGCCTTTGCGGAAAGTAATAACGTCCAAAAACAGTCTCAAAAAGATAAGCACATCGACATAACTGACAACCTGGCCAAGCTTGACGCTATCAACATTTTGAAACTTTTCAATACGAGCAGCCAAACTAGAACCAGGCTCAAGTTTGGATTTAACAAACTCTGAAGTATGCATAGTCGAGTAATAAAGGAAAGGGAAAACCTTGATAATGTGCCATCTTGAGAAAATCCAGAAAAAGGCTAAAGCACCAAATTGGAAACTGTCCATACGAAGAAGAACATAGAAAGAGGGCTTTTGGCCTTGGAAACGGTGAACCAAGCTGGTGAAATAAGTAATGGTAGAAAAGATGAAAATAGAACGATAGAAAACTTGTCCAATGAAAGTTCCACCGCAGAAAATAAAGAAGAACACAATAAAGGCAAGAGATGAAGCAACAACGCCGACATGACCTAGTAGTACAAAAAGTAAGAAGAGCAAAAGTTAGTTTAAACGAGAATCACAAAATGTCAATAGATAGCATAACTTTAAACGTACCTGCTTCCCAAACTTTTTTCAAAATCTTCAAGAAAAAAACATGGCGTTAGCATATGAGTTTTCAACAAAATCGAATGCTACTTAAGATACTTTTGCTAGTTGATATACTCTTTCCGTGAAAATGACATTTCAAATATAGTGTTTCTCAATTCGAAAGTAAACACAACATTGTATCTTGTTCACTTGACAGGAGTCAACAAAGAGTGAACCTAGATGTTGACATTTTAATTTGTCTTGCATTCACAAAAAGTTATGGTATTTTGAGTTTGAAGATTTTTCATGTGTTTATCTATATCTTCATCATGGTATTAACCTGTTTGGTATGAGATAAACTAGGTACTAGCAAAAGTTTCCCAAAAATTTTTTAAAAACCAGTTTAATAGAAAACAATAGGATTCAAAAATATCAATTAATTAACATACCTTGCCGTATTTTACAGCAAAGTTCTGGGATGCTTGAGTATTAGTAGGAGTAGAACTAGCTGGCTTAGAAGTAGGCTTTGAATTAGCCTTTACATCATTGTTTGTAGCCTTTTCGGCTGTGCTGGTTGCTGTAGAAGATGACATGATCTAACAAAAAAAAAAAACTGAAGAATTGAATGAAAGAGAGCAAAAGTTTTGTTTTTGAAAAATCAGAAGAGAAAAAAAATACAAGTAAACAAAATTCAAACTTGAAATTGTACAAAAAAGCAAAGTCAATTGGAGGGTCAGACATAAACGCAGGAATGCAATGTGTAGTCGTTTCAAGGCGGAGGCGTGAATATCATGTGAAACTTTTCCTAGTGTGTAGATGAATACTTTGGCTTTGGTTAGGCGTGGAAGATTAAAAATATGTAATGAGAATGTGTAACAAACCAATGCAAAAATAGGTATTAATAATTGTTAAATAGAATTGTTATTATTCTCATTATATTACTGAAATGCTCAGTTAAATTAAAGTAAGGACAGTGTTTCATTAACGGCCCAAGTAACAAATTTAAAGCCGGTTTCCGCTTGATACATAATCAGATTTACAATTATTATCCCTCACTTTTCATTTATAAATGGGTTTGCCCGTTTGTCTTGGTAACTTTCCATTATTTTTTTTTTTCAATATAGATTGTGATTTCTGATAAATTAGCAATGAGTGGAAGTATAACATTAGCCAAATCGATACTCAATAATTTACAATGTTGTCCTCAGTTTTTTTTTCTTTCGCAATTTTCAAAAGCTATTTCTATTTTCTAAAAAATGTGTATCTATATACTATGTATTATATATTTTCTCATTCCGCTGCTTTCGAGTAAATCGACTCACTTTAAAAGCCAGTACATGTATATTAAATTTACAAAACTTTATCAAGAACGCAAAACTTCTTATTTCTTCTTACCACCAAACTTGGCTCTCCATTGCTCAATGTTTTCAGGATCAATTCTTGAAAAGAGGTAAGCAGGCTTGCCAATGTTGTGTCCACCAAGAATGTTCAAAGAAAACTCGTCAGGGATAAGGATTGCAGGAGCATTGAGCTGCTCAAGGATAGAAGTGGCAGTCTCAGGCATGAAAGGAGCAATGACGGCGGAAATGAGGTAAATGATGTTGATACCAACACCAATGACAGCAGCAGCCTTTTCGGGTGAGTTTTCCAACAAGGCATTGTTCAAAAGATTGTCTTGTAAGAACTTGTTACCACGAGCGGCAAACTCCATAGCAGTTTCAAGACCCTTGCGGATCTTGGTGTTCTCCATGGCATGGGTATAGGTCTTGAGCAAAGCATCAAGGTCGGCCTTCAAAGAATCGTATTCCACAAACTTAGCATCGTATTTGGGAACAACACTGTTCTGCTTAGCCGCAACAAATTTGATAAGACGGTTGACAAAATTTCCCAACTTAGGGAGAAGCTCGTTGTTGTTGCAAGCAACAAAGTCGTCCCAAGAGAATTGGGAGTCCTGAGATTCAGGACGAGTGGCAGCAAGGTAGAATCTCCAGACAGATGGTGGAACACCAGTTTCTTGAGCATTGTTACCAAAGACACCAACATTGCGAGACTTGGAAAACTTACCACCCTCGTATTGAAGGTATTCAGTGGTAGAAAGATGGTTCAACATGGTCCACTTTTGGCGAGTACCAATCTGAGAACTGGGGAAAACAACAGTATGGAAAGGAACGTTGTCCTTACCCATGAACTGGAATAATTCAACGTCTTCAGGGCTTCTCCACCACTGTTCCCAATCGTCGCTGTAGTTTGCAGTGATGGAAACGTAACCGATACAGGCATCGAACCAAACATAAAGAACCTTGTCACCATAGTTCTTGAGAGGAACTGGAGTACCCCACTTGAGATCTCTGGTAATACATCTAGGACGCAAGCCCTCTTTGATCCAAGACTGGGTAATGTTGATACTGTTAGAAGACCAGTTTCCCTTAACGCTGGCGTTCTTAGACCACTCAGCGACTTCTGCTTCAAGCTTGTCGAGAAGAAGGAAAATATGGTTGGTGTCCTTTGTGATGGGAGAAGCGTTATCAATCTTACATCTGGGGTCAATCAACTCAAAAGGATTGAGAAGATTGCCACATCCATCGCACTGATCACCTCTAGCATCTTCGTATTTACACTTGGGGCAGGTGCCCTCAACAAAACGGTCAGCAAGGTAACCGTTGTGAACAGGGCAGTAAAGCTGCTTCATAGACTGCTCTTCAAGGTAATCATTTTCATTGAGCTTGAGGAAAATTTCCTGTGCAATTTCAGTCTGTTTATCAGTTGTGGTTCTGCCAAAGTAATCGAAATCAATCTGGAACCAGTCGTAGGTTTGCTTGTGAATGGTGTGGTATTTGTTGCAAAGCTCACGGGGAGTGACCTTTTCTTCGAGAGCCTTGGTTTCAGTAGCAGTACCGTACTCATCGGTACCGCAAATGAAAAGACTGTTGTATCCACGCTGTTTGGCGTATCTAGCGTAAATATCAGCAGACAAAACTGAGCCAATAATGTTACCCAAGTGGGGAACGTTGTTGACGTATGGAAGAGCTGAGGTAATCAAAATATTTCTTTCGCCCTTCTTTGGCTTAATGGTGCCCTTGGCTTTGTGGTAAACAGCCTTTTCATTAACGTTGGCTTTGCCGGTGTATGTAGGAAGAACTGAAGCAGGCTTCGCGGCTTTAGGAACAAGAGTTGACAAAGTCTTGAGAGCTTCAGCAGCAGCAGGGGTCTTAGAAAAAGCATTGAACCACATCTCCAAAGCTGAGTTAGAGCTGAAGACCTTGGCTTTAGATCCTAATTTGTGAACAAGACCATAAACGCCACCAAAGAGAATAATCTGACCAACTGTTTGATCAACCTTCCTAGGGACAGCGATCTTTTCAATGAAAGCAGCATCGGTTTCTTTAGAAATCAAAGCTGGGTAGACGTATTTTTCTTCGAAAGCAATGAGCTCAGCATCGAGGTGGGCATTGGAAACAGATCCGAAATATCTGAAAAAAAAAAACAAAAAAAACGAGTTAGTTTTGATTAATTTGCATGAAACAACGATTTGAAATGCCAAAAATGCATACCTAACAATGGCGTTTGATTCAATCAATGATCTATCTTCAGAAATGGCCAATTTAACGGAAGAAGCTATAATTCAATTAAAAAATAAAAAAAGAAAGAATTCATATTGGTTAGTTTTAATGAAATTTAATGAAAAATCAATCAACAAATGAAAAAATTAACATACCATCTTCGTCTTTGACAATTGGAGTCGATTTGTTGAAAAAAGTAGCAGCAGTAGCAGTTTTGGCAACGTCAGAAGCTGTCAAAGAGCTGCCTACGGCAGGGAGAACTAGTTCTTGTTTAAATGCCATTTTGCTCCAAGTGGGTAATGGATTATAAAGAAAAAGAAAAGGAATGAAAGGTGTGCTCTTTGTGGACTAAGAAAAATTTGAAATATACACAATTGAGGTTTATACAGCACACTCAGTCATATATTACCAAGTATGTCTCATGATGAAAAATGTAACAAATTAAAAATTGGTCATGTGAGCAGAAATATCGGATCACGTGTCTTGAACAGATAAGCTTAGCTTCTTCTCAAAGATATTAGGCTTGTATGTGATTTATCATATTTATCATTTTCATTTATTTTCGCTAATAAAATATAAAATATAATTTGTTCCTTCTTATTAGAATCCCATAGTTACGTGTTAAAGACTTCAGAATTTAATACAAGCATCCTAGATTGGATTCTTTATCTGGATACTACATATCGTTGATTAGTTTCGATATTGCTACAATCCTTGCATATTTACAAAACACACTTTCGATTTTTCTGAGTCAAGTACAAAAGTTTTCACATTTCCACGGTTTTGACAAATTTGACTCGACAAAATCACCTTCAATAATGCCAGAAAATAAACAAGCCTTAGAGTTATTACCAAACGAAAAAGATGGTTCTGTTGATATAGAACTACTGACGATAGATACACATAATGAGAAAAACTCTGATATATATTCACCAGAAAACTCACAACACTTAGTACCTCATGAATTGGAATCAAATTTGTCAAATACACTGGTTTCAAATCATAACCACTTTAAACGACAAATATTTTTTCTGAAACTGGCGATACTTTCAATCTACCCTCTTGCTGTTTTTATTGGAAGCTTGATTCAATTTTTTGACCTGGCTTCTCCGTCTTATTTCAGTAATAAGCGCAATATTATCAATGTATATGTAGTCAAGAAAGGATGGCTGTGGGTGACTTTTCTCATCATTTGTCATTATTTTACAGTCTATTTGAGAAAACCATTGCATCGTTTTGTCGCATTAAGAAATATTTTTATTCGCTACGTTGTTGCCACTGCTTGGTGGATCTTTTTTGCACAATGGTTTTTTGGATTTCCTCTTATGGACAAGGTGTTTATTCTTACTGGCGGGAGTTGTACTGAAATCAGCTCTGAAAAGTACTCTTCTAATGAAGTTTCTTCTGCTCAGTGCAGAGTTTTGAAAGGGAAGTGGACTGGAGGTCATGATCCAAGCGGCCATACATTCTTACTAACTCATGCTAGTTTGTATCTTTGGATTGAGCTTTTACCTTACATCAAGAGATACTTAAGAGTTGGCTCTTTAATTACTTTTGAAAATACGAAAGAGTCACCTGAAACTGACTCTACTGCTGCTTCTATCATGGGTTCATTGTTTATGACAGTCACTTCAGCATTTCTTGTTATTTTCTGGTGGATGTTGCTCATGACTAGCGTGTACTTTCACACCTTTGCCGAAAAGGTTACTGGGCTTCTTTGGACTTACACTGGCATTTCAATATTTTTTATTCTTGTGTCCAGTCCCTATAATGAGCACTTCTAGAAAATACAAAACTTAATTACTGTTATCCTTGTTTAGCAAAGGCAATATCAGTCAAGTCGTTGAAGTTAAGACTATGGAGAAAGTTACCTTTTTTATATGTTTAATTTATGTAATATAGTGTCAAATAATTTGATTTTTAGAAGTTCATGTTAATTATTGGTAAATGCCGAAAACACATATATACTGTTTTTGCTAAATTGAATATAAAATCATACTAATTCTTTTTCGGGAGCCACTGTTTAAACTATGGGTTGTGTTTTTCTTTCGCTGTTTTAATCATGTTTGTATTTACTACCATCATTATAATTACTATTGCTTATTTCTCTCTTTTTGCATATTCATTTTTAACCAAAATATTTTATTAAGGAATAAATTACTTAAATTGTAATGCGTTTCATTGAAGTCCAATTCAGGTAAACGAGAAGTCCCAATGTATTATACCATAAAACTCTTAAACGCTCAACACCTTCCAAACAACCCGTTCCTGCATGGTACTTATATTTTATGTTGTGTTTAGGCTAATGAAAGATGTGATTAAACTAAATTCGGCAGTATTCATCTTTCAAAACCAATACCTTTGATCCATAAAAAGTGACATCATTAAGACAAAAACTCTCACGAAGAATTCTATTCAATCCTTCCAATTTTATCATTTGGATATCAATAATCACAACCAATCGTATCAGAGCTTCAATTACTCCGTATCACCACAAACAAGCCATATCTTTCAAGGTATAAATGAATTTTTGGAAAATTTTCAGGTATTATTAACTATATGTACATTCTTGATTGGGCAGCAGTATTATTGTTAGCAACAGCAGACTCATAGATCATGCCGCGTTGAGCCAATTGATTTTCCTCGTACCTGTCAATGATTGTTAAGAATTCACTCTTTGTTAGCTTGGGTTATCGACAAAGAATATATGCAAAAAAATTAAAAAACATAAAACCAAATAAGTTACATACCGTACTCCAATCAATTTGACTATCTTTTTCTTCATCTAATAAGCCAATTGTTGCAACACTCGCTCCTCGACATAAATATACACCAAGTGGAAGAGTTGTTGGTGCTTCTGGATCTATCTCTTCATCAGGGTCATTTATTATTCGCTCTGTTGTACCAGTCAATATTATATTTGTAGTGTTGTCAAATCCTTCTAGCTTTCCCTGTTAGACAGTAAATAAAAATTAACAAACGAATAAAATAACAAGTTAGTTTTATGAATCAGGGATTGTAGTATTTAGAAAAGGCAAAAATATTGACGTACCACTAGCATTCGACCATCTGTTGTTAATATTACTACTTGTTCTATAATTCAGTGTTAGTTTATTAACCAGAATGACTTAACATAATAATACATACGATTTAAAAATTCTTTGAGAGCTGACATGTAGTGATGAATAAATATTGAGTGTGAAAATTGTTGGTTGAAAAAATAGTAACGAGAAAAACGTTCAGATAACAGCAAGGTGGAATAATTTTTTTTGATACCGTTTTCTTATCAATGAAAAAAGATTTAAAAAGAAAAATATAATAGTATTGCTAAGCGGAAGAAAGAAACGAAATCGAATTCAAAAATCAAAGTGGAAATTCTTTTGGTGGTGTTGAAAAACCAGGTTTGTATGGGTGAATAGTCGTCAGCCTCACCAAGATTGATCAGGATTGTAGTATCAAAGGAATCACTGAACCTTCCCAAACGCTTATAAAGTAACTTCAAATACATACATCAATCAACAAAACTAGTGCTTAAACTATACTTATTACTAAATAACAAGATAAATATACTATTTGTCAATATGCGAACTTCAACAATGGCTTCAAACAGCGAATTGATTACTCATTATAGCAAGAATCCAGTCATAGTCTCTCTTTCAGATTTAGAAAAGGAAAAGTGTGATCAAATGCTACCTCTAGCATTCGGTCCTGAGTCTTTAGGTATAATTATTATCAAAGATCTTCCAGAACGATTTACTGAACTAAGATCCAAAGTCCTTGAATCAGCTTCGCAATTGGCTCATCTTCCAGACACCATCTTAGATCAGTTGGAAAGCCCAGAATCTTCATGGCTTATTGGGTGGTCTAAAGGACGGGAAACGTTAAATGATGGTGTTTTTGACGAAAGCAAAGGTTCCTTTTATGCCAATTGCTCGTTTTATGTTGACCCAGAATTAGAGGGTCCTCCTGAAGAAGAGGTAAAAGGAAAATATGAGCAGTACAAGGGGTACACCACGCCATCTATTTGGCCATCTGAGCAAGATTTACCCAATTTCAAAAGTCAGCTGAAAGAATTGTGTGGGATGATGATTAACATTGCAGTAGCTGTGGCAAAAGGATGTGACCGCTTGTTTGGTGGAAAGTTAGAAGGGTATAAAACAGGATATTTGGAGCGTATTGTTTCTACATCCACAACCACCAAAGCAAGGCTGCTTCATTATTTTCCATCCGAACAAGATCATCTCAAAGCTCAGAAAAAAGACTCATGGTGTGGAGAACATGTTGACCATTCTAGTTTAACTGCGTTGACTTCGGCCATGTTTTTGGATGACACCAAGTATCCACAACTTGTTGAGCTAGACAAATCGCCTGACCCAGAAGCTGGATTGTACATCAAGAACAGAAAAGGCGAAATTATAAAAGTGAGCATTCCTCGTGACAGTTTAGCATTCCAAACTGGTTCTGCTTTGCAAGAAGCTACAGATGGAAATTTTAAAGCAGTTCCTCACTTTGTGAAAGGTTGTGATCGAGAGGGAATTTGCCGAAATACATTAGCAGTTTTTTGTCAGCCTTCACTACATGAAGAAGTGGGAAAGAACTATAAAGACTTTGCTGATTACGCTTCTGAGATTGTCAGACGACATCATTGAAGTATAAAAAAGAAACAAGGCCAATATATTTAGCTCAAATTTTACAGTGTATTAATGGGTATATAGATAAATGTTCATTGTTGATATACAAATGCAGTAATATATGAATCGTGTTTTATAAATTTATTTATTTACAAGTTTCAAAAAGTTCCATCTTTCACTTAATATTCTCAAAGAGTAACTCAGGTTCATCTGGAATTACCAAATCCTTGCTTATATCTATAAGACAAGTCCTTTGCAGGAATTCCAGCAACCTCACTATCATCGTAACCATAGTTCTCGTACCGTTCCTCTATTGCATTTGGTTCAGAATAACCCTTTGAAGAGCCACGAAAACCCATCGATGTAAGACCTGCCTTAATCGATTTAATTGATCGTGAAGAAGGAACTGACGACCCGTAACCAAATTGACCTTTCGGCTTGAAATGTTCGTTATCACGAGATCGGGAGTACTTTTCATGTGCCCATTCATTTTCTTCATCATGATATGCATTTTCTGAACTATAGTCATAAGATGGAATAGAGGCTTTTGTACCAGAAGCAGATGACAAGAATCTTGGGCGTCGAAATTCAGTTTCGGTACTGCCGTGTCCAGTCACTTGTTCATTTGAAGAATGAAAACTAAGTGTGTTTCTTCTGTATAAAGTTTTACTAGAAGTGCTCCTTAACTTTGACCAAATACCAGCTGAAGAAGAAGACTTGACAATGTTTTTTTTATTGGGTATCTGAGTAGAATTGTCAGTGTATGTATCGCAAAACCTATGAGAGTTGACAGGCAGTGTGCTTGATCGATTTTCAAGTTTGTGACGTGGCTGAATATCTTCATCAATATTCTCTTCATCGCTATAGTCAGAATATTTCTTTTCTTTCAATGCAGCCTGGTGAGATTGTTTTTCAGTATCTGGATAGTCCTTATATCCTCTAGAGTCAACACGTGAATCTTCATAGTTATCATCAATATCTCCTTCATAGCTAATGTTACTTTTAGGTATGTTATAAGTGCGTTTGGCATTTCCCGTAGTGAAGTTGGAGAACCCATTGATGGCAGCCTTAGCGGCTTCACCAATAGGAGCTTCAAAGAAAGACATGCTGGCTCTCCTGTTACGACTTTTTGGGATTCCATAATCGTCAATACCATTATTGTCATTATAGTTATTTTCAAACTGATTACTCCAATTCTTATCATTTTTTGAACTGAACGGAGAAAAAGATTTATCTTTGAAAGAGTTTTTAGATATTTCTTTGATGAATGGTTCACGTTGTTGTATATGTCCAGTAACTAAGCCTGTTCCATTTGAATATTGACGGTCATGCTCATCAATAGAGTATCTGTTTAAATGGTCCACTTCTTCATATGGGGAAAGAAATTCATTATGAGGAGCAGCTTCATTAATGTGATGGAAATCTTGAAAGGAGTCAAAATCATTATTATTGGGCCTAAAGGTGGATAAAGACTGCCCGAAAACATCAGGCGTATTTTTGTTTTCCACTTCTTCATTTGGAATGGCTGAGCTGTTGTTTGCAAAATTGTGTACAACTCCAAATGGATTGTTACTAGCGGCCGGTGCAAATCCAAAAGAAGACATTGAGGAAGTATTAGAGTCTAAAGTTGGGTTTGATTGAACATTGGGAGAAGTTGGAAAAGGGCCACTTGACAATGTTTTCGCATCTGAAAAGTTGTCATCAAATATGTTTAATTGATTCTCGTTAGTCTTGTTTTCAAAGCCTGTTGGCCCATTTCGACTTTTGTGCTGATCTAGTTCCTGGATAGTATCACGATAAGAATTATTGTTTTCAGCGTTTGAGAAACTTGATGAAGTTCCACTCCGCTCACTTTTATAGGTTATTTCATCTTTGTATCCACCTTGAAAATTTTCATCATTTTCAAGATATGTAGAGTTGTTTGTGTAGCCAGGAGGTGAGCTTGATCCTTTTTGAAAGGACTTGAGTGGTTTTCTTTTGGTGTATTTGGCTGAGATACGATGATACTCAAGCTGAGATGACAATTTATCTATCAATGAAGACATTCTTGATATGTATCGGGCAATAAAAAATCTTTTAAGAAATTGAAATACTGAAGACCCCACAAAAATGTTAAATGTATTCAAAATATAAAAAAGAAAAAAATGAGAAAGAAGAATCAAGGTAGTTTCATCTTTTGGTTATAAATATTCTTGGAACCAATAATATACATACAATCAAAAAAACCCAAAACCCAAAACCTGGGACCTTGGGCTTTTTGAATCGCTTATAGAAGTTGTACTTGCGAGAGAAATTATTTTATATTTATCAAGTCGATATATTTCATAATCAATGCCTTTTTTACCAATTGCGTGAATTTGAGAAGAAATCAACATGTTGCAAGTTTCCTAGCTGCATTTATTTCAATAGTTTTGATAATTTACGGATTGTTTTTGAATTATAGAACATATTTTTAGCTCAATATCAATTTAAAAAAACTAAACTTGAAAACTTTCAGGAAAAAAGAGTGTTTTTTTTTCAATTTAACTAGCTAGTACGTTGAAGTTTATATCAAAGCGGTTTGCAAATATATTCAGGTTTGTTTTACTCTCCAACCTATTTCTTTGATCAACAAAGTTAACATTGAAAGCATAACCTTATTGTTTTTACAGGAAAAAAAGAGTGGTGAGTTTTATTTTATCAGGAATAAAATGCCCATTTTAATAGTTTCGGTTGATTTTCTTAATATTTTATAATTTACTTTTTTGTTTCCACAAGTGTTCTGCGTGAATTTCTTCAAACAAAAAAGTCGTCGGGTTGAATCCTGAGCTATTTTTTTGAAGATAACATGTTTTTGCGTTGTTTTTAGTTTCATTTCATCTTCATTGATAGTATGCCGACAAAAGTTACAGTTCTTGTTAGCAAATCAAGATATATGCTTGCAAGTCATTTTGCTCATTTAAATTTATTCTAATTTTGTGCCAAAGAGGTGAAAATATTGTGAGGTTTTTTTTTTCCATTCAACCCATGTAACCCATTACGTACCTGAAGTAAACACTAAATATAGCCTCGTTATCCAATGCTGTTATCAATATTAAAACGAATAACTAAACATCTGAAAACAAAGTTTCACGAACACAGCTGCTCTTGATTGTATTCAAAAATGACTATATTTTACTTTAACTTTATAAAAATAAAATAGCAAATATGTCTTAACAAAAGATAAAGCCAACCACTCTACAGGCCTACGCCATGTGAATTAGACATTTCAATCTACATTTGTAGCGCAATAGCCAATTTTCAAGAAAATGTTGTGGATTTTTTAAATGATTGCAGTTTTATTAAGCTTGAATTAATGATTAGGTGACAAGCCTGAGGATTATAAGCATTTCGTCAGTCCATTATCAAAAATCACCTAGTAGGGAATCAAAAGCCGATAGGCTTGGCTTAGTGAAGCTTTAAACATAGCTTCTAGTAAATACTTTATTTCAAAACAGGGGTAAATTTTATTTATAGACTCGTTATTTACACACAGACCAAAAGACTTCAAGCTCAGTAACAAAAGAGAAAATATTTTCATTTACATCCACGTAATCAAAAATCAAGCCAGCAAATGGCTATACTTGGGGACCAAATTGTAATTTGCCTAGCTATAAGACGACAAGGAGTATGTTTTCAGCATTTTACAGTGACGAAATCAATATTCTTTGTGGTTTTTAGCTTTTAGGTACAACAATTATGACGTTGAGCCTTCGTCACAACCAGTTGGAAGAAGTGAAACATGTGCTTGCTTACTTTCTTATGCTTGGAGCAAAACAAGTAGGACTAAAGCGAATGACTTCAGTCACGTATATACCGACTTTTAAATAGTATCAATGGACTAAAAGCAACTGCAATTTGTATTATTGCTGAATGGGCTCAAGACCCAAAACATATTTTGATAACTTCAAACAAATATGAGTTGAAAAGGCTTTGCTTTACATTAATTTCCTGGTTTCTTGTAAGATACCACTAAAGTTTGTATTGGAGGGAGGTCAAAGAAAAATTCGTTAAGGCTAAATATTTTAGAGATACAAGCCGCTGAATGTATATAACTTACTGTACCAAAATTTTGACTAAATTTTTATTTTTATTTTTATAGCTAATTTTTTAACTTTTCACTGAATTCACCTGTATATTAGACGTTCACAAAAATCTGTATTTGGCCTAACTGTTGTTCATGGTAATTGAATCATACCCTACCTGTTATATTGCCAGCACAACGATATCTCATTGAAAGTGTACAGGCATTCAGCTTTGTTGTAAAAAACTATTCGTATACCAACTTGAATAGGAATTGTTTTGGCTCATATGATACATTTAATAGAAAGAAAACATTATCTTTGAAAGTAATAATTCATATCACAAGACAAGTATTTACCGTGATTTGATAAAATCCACCTAAACCTAGCGACTTTCGTCAATTAAGATTAACATCCCACTAAACAGTAAAGGAGCTTTTATAAAGCCGTTTGTAGTTTGAAAATAAGTAAAGCGACAAATTGAATACTTAATGCTGAAAAATTGAGCGAGTCATGTTTTTCAAAAAAAAAAAAAAATGAAATGATTTTTAAACATTATCTTCGAAAAATCAAATAAAAAAATACGTATCTTTTTAACTAGAGTAATTTCATTACACTAGATAATACAGAAGTAGCAATAATTATAAATAAATAAACAAGTGAACGTTATAGAACTAATAGTGTTGGCTGAAAAGATATTTTGCAAGAGTTTTGTTTACAAATCTGCTTGAAACTTATCACTCTTTTTAGATCATTTGAAAATGTTTTTGATTTTTCGACCAATCTTTTTGCTTTTCTTGGTCTCAACTTTTGGGCTTGTTTCATTTGGCACCTTAGTATCAAAAAGAACTGGAATAGCTTTTGGGATCAATTCTGCCAAACTGCTGGAAATAGTTTCTTCAGAGTGGACAGAAAAACTGTCCTTATTGTCCAACTGACATTTCTTCGTTTTGTCTTGTGCCGAGATAATAGAGCTTGCATCTTCTTCTAGAGAAGGAGAAAGAGTCAAAGAACTTGAAGCGTTTGAGGTTCGACGATATTCGTTTTTGAAAGCGTAATTTTGATTCATGAGCGTATTATGATTTTCTTTTGTCGAATCTATTAAAATAGCTGCTTGATAAAGTTGTGCACGAAGACGTTTGGCGGTTGCGATTTTCTCCTTAACTTCAGCGGCTCGTCTTTCATTTTCGATTCTCATTTGGCTTTGGGCGGCAAACATTGAAATGTATGCTTCTTGCTCAGCAGGATTCATTGTAGATAAAATTTCATACTGAACATGTTGCTGTTCAATAGACAAAGTGTTGAATAAACAAGTCATTTTGATATTATTTGAGACGTTGTAAGAATAAAAAACAATGGATCCGATAAGACTTATTAAGATTATTAAGCCAAATAGTTCAAAGTAAAAGTAAGAGAGTTATTGAATAATTTTTGGGTAGTTTAGGCTTTTTATACTAGTCGAAAAGGCTCAAAAAATATATTTTTACAGTATGTTGATCGTCAATATTCTCAAATGCTCAAGCGTTTTGTTGTGTAGGCTTTTTTCGACCGAAAAATATATTTGTTCTTCAATATCAAACTGCTATTTTAGGACAGTTTGTTTAGTTTCTGACTTGAACTGGCTATTATATGCTAGTGTTGGTTAAACATTCCAACTCAATAATTAACTTCATCAATATTAAGACTTTCTTGATGTTGTGTAACCGTGTCTGCCCACAAATGTTATATATGAATAGGTAGATTTACCTACCACGATCATGTAACATTGGCCTCAGCTAGTTTTGTAGAGTGAAAATACATAATGAGAAAAGGTCATACTCAAGTTTGTGCTGAGATGGTTATATACTATGATTGTGTCTTTAATTGTTTGTTTTCTTAAACGTTTATTAATAGGAAACTGAATTTTTTACATAACTAGGTCGCTAGTTTGAGACAAGTTATCATCGAACGGCTGACATTATTGTTTCGGTTATGAAAAGTTAGAGTCAATTTATGGAGGCTAATTACTCTTTCCGGATATCCGATCATGTTATTGTCGTTGGAAAAGAAATTTGTTTAAAAAATTTAGAATATCTACAAATAAATGCTTTATTTATTTTGCTCATATGTGTCAAACAAATCAAATACTTTAAAACCTTAACAAAGTAACTTGATATAGAAATCAAACGTCAAGTTCCGCCTAATAACTTACCGCCACTCATCATGTTAATCTGGATAAATTTATAGGTTGGCTTATGATTAAAAATATTTTTGAACAGTATATTACCTATGAAGCTCGAATCCAAACCCGAGATATGTTGGCATTGGACTTGTCTATTTATTATAAGAGCTTGATATCATCATGTAGCTCAATGTCTAGTTTGTCGTGATTCTGATTATGCTTTGTAAACTAGATAAAAATGTTAAACCTTATAATCAACAAAAGCTAGCTCGACTAAACAAAAGATGAAGCTTGAGGATAAAGTTGAAAAATACATTGCATTGTATCTAGAATTGAAACTATATTAATCAAGATATTCTAAAACCAGACACATTTTATTACTAGGTTATATTACAATGTCAATTGAAAACAAGAATCAACAGTTTTTTTGCCCACCAAACATTTGAAAAAATGTATTTTAGTGAGATAAGGTAATTTAGTTCGGCAAGAAACATCATAGCATGATTTATTTTTTCGGGTTTTGTAAAGTATTATTTTCCTTTTTTGTATACTGGAACCATTTCAAATCCAATATTTACTAACCAAGATCTTCTTTTATTCTCCGAAAAAAAGAGACAAGGAATGGATCGTGTATAAAAGCATTTAATAATTAAGTTGAAACAAATTATCAAGATTCCAATTGAAATTTCTTTAAAGAAACAGCGTTTGGAATTTAAAAAAAATAATGGTTTGCAAAACCATACTTTTGAAACGGCAATTCAATTGCCTCGTATACATTTCATTATTGAAAATGTAAAATCATAAGTAAAACAAGGTACTTTACAAGGTTATCAGCAAGTTTTTTTTTGAATTCAGTTTTCTGCTGGACCGAGCATTAGGCTAAGAATTGAATGTGATATTTTACAGTGAGTATATGGATATTAGCATAAGGTTGCTGATTGTTTGAAACAAAGAGCTGTCCGAATCAAGATGGGCTAGACCAAAGGAGTATCATCGGATTTATAATTGACTTCGGAAAAAAATGATTAGAAAGAAATTCTTGTTACTATTTCATGTATGGCTGCATTTTACTTCTATTATTCAATTGGAAACTTTGTATTAACTCTAGCTACATGGTTGCCGACTCATACAGATTGACTGAAAAATTATTTGTAGTGTAAGCTTTTTTCACAAGTTCAAGGTAGATACTATATAAATCTAATTAGCTTTCAGAAAATTAATGTTGGATCAACTATAGTCAAATTACTAATGTTTGGAGATAAAAACTGGCAAAAGCCATCAAGTTGAGTGAAAGAAAATGACAGGTACGAGTTACTGTTTAGTTTCACAAGGACATACATCAATAAACATACATCATTCTCAAAAAATACCAAAAATTCATATCGTGAAGGCAGTATATTTGTTTGAATGATCGATTAGAATCATGCAGATCATTTGTCATTTTGGAATAAATCAAATATTGTGTATGATAACTATTCATTATCAAAATCATGCGTCAAAATCAGATTTCTGAGTATATATTCAACAGAAATACACTCCAAAAGTTATTTTCTGATTTCATTTCTATCTATTATTTCATTTCATTATATATTCTTTAACATATATACATGATAACAATGTTACAGCAAAAGTGCGACCCAGAAAAATTCACACAAGACTATAACTTCAGTATGAATAATGGTATGCATTTAGCACAATACACAGACGCACAAATTGGCTTTTCTGATGTAGACATTCATGAACCCTCTGGAGGGCGAAATGATGTTCATGAGGCGAACTCTGGTGCCCACATTACACAAAGATCCTACCCTGCCTCTGTCTTCAGCAATTCAACTCGCGTACCAAGCTTAAAAAGCTCGATAGTGGGACACCAAAAAGGCCCAGTGTACACCAAATTTGAGCCGACACCTACCTGTCAATGCTTTTCAAATTTTAATAAATCGCCAGTACTTGAATGGAATTCTCCATCTGACCCACGAAACCCAAAAAATTGGAGTAAATCTAAGAAATGGTTTGTTACATTCACCACTGGATATCTAAGTTTGATTGTATCTCTTGGATGTTCGCTTTATGCCGCAGATTCTTTAAAACTCATTCTGTTTTTTGGTTGTACTGAGCAGCAAGTATTGGCTGGAATTACTGTTTACCTGGTGGGGCTAAGTTTGGCCCCGATCATTGGCGCACCGTTGTCAGAAAAAATTGGCCGAAAATGGATTTACGTTGGTATGGTGCCGACATCTATGGCTTTCATCGCTGGCACTATTGCAGCCAGAAACATTGAAACTCTTCTGGTATGTCGATTTTTTACGGGCCTCTTTGGTTCTCCAGTATTGGTAATTGCTGCTGGTACCATTGCTGACCTTTGGGATTTAGACATGCTTCTCTTGGCCATGACTATGTTTAGTCTCACACCCCTGCTAGGCCCTATTCTCGGACCAATAGTAGGTGGATATGTTGTGCAGAACTTCCATTTGACTTGGCGGTTCACGTTTTATATCCAGCTGATTTTGTCATTTATTGCGATACCACTCGTATTACTTATGCCCGAAACCTACAAACCAGTCATTTTAAAAAATACACACACTAAAGACCTTCAATCACAAAGAACTGATCAACAAAAATGCAACTATTGTATGTCGCAAAAACATTTCGATTTGCCTACTGACTCCTCAGTAACTTTATCCATGGGTACATCAATTTGCTCAGACTCTATGCTAGAGCTCCCCCAATTCACAAAATCATCAGACAATACCTTGAGTGACAGATGTAAGCTATCAATGAAAATCAAGAATTCAATGAAATTGGTTAAAGAATTTTTTGTGAAAACTGTGTTTTTCCCGATCAAACTTCTTTTTGAAGAACCAATTATTTTAATTGCCTCTATTTATGCATCATTTGTTTTTGCAATTCTGTTTTCATTTTTAGAATCTTACCCAGTTATTTTTACCG
This sequence comes from Magnusiomyces tetraspermus, assembly GCA_030578715.1. Taxonomy (NCBI): domain Eukaryota; kingdom Fungi; phylum Ascomycota; class Dipodascomycetes; order Dipodascales; family Dipodascaceae; genus Magnusiomyces; species Magnusiomyces tetraspermus. The sequence continues at coordinate 104,980 of JAKTYL010000030.1, read as the reverse complement.
ATGGATACCACTTTAAACCTGGCGAGACAGGCTTAGCATTTTGGGGAATTGGTGTTGGAATTATTCTCTCGGCTATTTTTTTTATTCTTGTTGACAGGTTGTATGTCCAAAAAGTGCTTAAAGAACTTCAAAAGTCAACCCCAACACCGCTAACTCAAGATTCTGTTTCCTCAGATATATCTTTTGAAAATCCCGAGAGAACGCTTGTCATATGCAAAGTGGGCTCAATCTTACTTCCAATTTCTTTGTTTTGGCAGGGCTGGAGTGCGCACTTTCATTTCCACTGGATGATCCCTCTCGCAGCTGGAGTTCCTTTTGGCATTAGTTTAATGTTCATTTTCTTTGGATTGATCATTTATTTTGAGTTTGTTTATGATAACGATCCAACTCTACTTGCTTCTGTTTTTGCTGCAAACAATCTTCTACGATATTCCTTTGCGGCAGGCTTTCCACTTTTCATTACCAAAATGTATAGCAAACTTGGAATTAATTGGAGTGCTACAATTTTTGGATGTATTGCACTCGCACTGGTACCTGTTCCGTGGATCTTTGAAAAGATTGGCCCTTCAGTACGAAAGAACTCGAAATATGCACACCGTCCTCGGGAATACACCGCTGAGTCTGACACAACTCCCAACGACTTAAGCTTTCAGATGAGTGTAGTGAATCTGAATCAGGGTGCTCAAGAGTACCATATACAAGGAAATACGAGAAAAACATGAGATGCTAGCAAAATTGAAATTATAGATCACTAAAAAACTAATAACATATATGATCGACTAGAATTTGTGCGCTGCGTTTATAAATGCATGATGAAGATTTGCAAAAAGCATCAAAAACATTGTAAAATGATTAAGTAAATCACATAGCTGTAATAATATGTTTATTTTCATTGATAAAAGAATAGGCTTTTGTATTCCGGTAGTTGAAACACTTAAATAATTCACAAAGTGTGTTGGCTATTGCTTTGTTCAAGAACAATGAGTGTTTACGGGTTTCAGTTCAATCTGTCAAAATCTCGGTCTCAGGTTTTGCAGATAAACATTTCGTATGAAAAAATTAATTTCGGTTCAAAAGTCTTGAATATTGTTCCACAGTACCGAAACCATGAATTTGAAGTTAGAACAAAATGTTGTACCTAACGACAGCATTAAATTAATATTAAATTTCTACAATTTTTGAACAAAAAAGTCAAATATGCCTAGAGTTTAATCAGGAAGCAGGTTACGTCACAATGGCTTAATGTTTTACAAAAGTTCAAAATTAAAAATTGGCACTATCTTTACTGCTAAGCTATTTTTATATTTTCTGAAAAGGTAGTTAGTTATATGGCTATTGGCTTTTAGACTATTAGAAGATAACAAAAACAACTAAATCTACAGCATTTGATTGTCGAACAAGCAAATTTACTTAATTCAAGAAGTGAACATCAAAATTTCGAATGCGCCTTCAAATACCTAAAAAACAATCACATAATGTTTAGGAGATACTAAGGAAATACTTCTAAGTATTATTGTTTGTTTTTGAGCAAAACCAATCCAGTATTTTCTTTTCTTATTTGAACATGAATGTTTTTCATACCTCACAAAAATTGGTTTGAGGATCAACTAGAGACCGCCTCTTCTTTCAGAATTGAAATATCAAAAATTATTTGTGTCGAGTTAAAACTGAAAAAGAATATACTAAATAGTAGCACGCCTGCTTTAGTATAATATCATAATAAATGCTACATAATTGACACCAAATTTTTATCAAGTGTGTCAAAACTCATTAGCCTCGGTCTAATACCGAGGGTTCAAGCAATTAATGTAAAAAATCTCAAAATCAATTTAAATCAGAGGTCGTATGACTGCGTATCCCTTGATTATACTTGGATTATAAAATAAACAGGTTTCAAAACATCGTTAGAATTGGGGTCATCACAGAAGATCTCCCGACAACGAGAAAAAGACCGAGGGCTAGTTGTTCAGTGTGAGATTACCGCAAAAAAGGAAAAAATATTCAAATTTTACATTTATGCATAGACAGCTGTATTTTGGTCAGCATGAGTTGTGTATTGATATTCCTATTATTCGTACTTTGCATAAAGTACCATATAAATGTCATTCCTTTTCTGCCTAGTTAGCAGATATCGAAACTAGAATTTGAGTTAGCTAAAAGCATTCATAATAAAACCAGTTTGACAAATTGAAAACAAAACTAAAAAAGAGACAACAAGTTTTGAATAATCTCTTGGTACAGAGATACAAAGCAATTGCGTTTTCTTTAAATCGCAAGACTGTAATTGATATTGTGAGACCAAAAATATAAGCACTTTCAAAGATAATAAATACAACAGTAATTGTACAAAAAATTTCTCTTAAGAATTCTAATAAATAACAAGTAAAAAAAAAAAGAAATATGTATATATAGATTATGCTCCACCAACATTGAACCCTGATGAGTTCTGAATAGAATACGGTAACTTATGCCCACCAATTCCATTAACTCCAGCCATTGACCCGCTGACAGATGGAATATGAGGCAAACTAACACCAGGGCCTACCCCTAAACTAGCATTGTGTTTAAGGTTGTACCGGTGGTAAAGAGATTTGATCTTGGAGACAATTTCGGCAGAAATCATACGATTAGGTGCTTCTAAATCGTATCTTTTGCTTCCTGACGGCTTCATAATAACAACCTTAAAGTTCTCTGGAATTTTGCGAGAAACTTTACAGTTTAGAAGTTGAGATATGTGGAATGAGGATGTCTTTAAACTATCATACCAAGCTGGATCTTCAGCAGGAATGATATGAACGTACTCTCCGTCTAATGTAAGAATACGTTCATGGCGAGAAATAAAAGACATTGGCTGACGACGCCAAATTTTGTATCGGTGAAACCCTGCAGTTCCGAGGGTATCTGGGTTTGCGACAGGAATAATAGAAGCTCGAAGACGCTTGCGGGCAGCAAGAGCAGCAGATGATGAGTTAGAAACAGCACTACCTGAAGCTAAAGCACCACCGTTAGTGTTAGTCTTAAGGATGTCGCTGCGGCTTCCATTTTCAAGACTATGAGATCTAATCATACTTGGGGCTCCATCGTTTTGTCCATTGTTTACACCCAAAGTAACAGAGTTCCTCTTAACCCTTGAATTTTCTTCGCTGTGTCTTCCATTTATAGCATTGCTGGATATAATAGCGCCAGTAGTGCTGTCATATTGAACAGATGATCTTTTGAGATAGACAGAGTTACGATTAGCGTTAGTAGCACCTTTGTTGCTGCGGTCAGACTCGTATGATCGTCTTCCCCCGTCTGGTTGCGGTGGGTGAAGAGGAACGATTGACTCTCCAGCCACAGCTTTAAGATCTTCTGGTTCAAATGAATATCCGTTTGCACGATTAACAATACGCTTTGGAGTAATTTCAAAATTTGGAAGATGAATGTACTGCGAATCAGGGCCTTGGTTGTTAACACCGACCAGCGACAAAAGAGCATCTTGACTGTGGGCAGGTAGTGCTGGATGTGGCTGGGGGTATGGGCCTCGGGAGTTAAACACATCGTTTTCATCCTCAGAATCTGACTTTTTGTGGTTTTGTTTTTCTGCCTGGATAGAGTGCTGAATGTTAGCAAACGTCTGTGACATTGATAATATAAATCTTTTGCCAGCAAGTTTTAACACGTATTTAGTGCGATCCAAGTTTTTGTCAATGCAAACTTGATACAAAACTTCGCTTATGGTCACCCCCAGGTCAACTTCAGCAGACCAGTACAAAGAAGAAACCATATCGTCATAAGGGTATTGGTAGATCCTGAGAACCGCTTTTTGAGAACCTTTTTGATCTGCTTCAGTGTCTAGCGATGACGACGTTTTAGCTAAGGCGTGTGAAAGATCACCAGGATTTCCTTGTGGGTCAGAAGAGTCTTGCTTTGCATCATTGGCAGGTTTTCGCTGCCTGGCTGAAGGAGTGACTCTTTCGTGCTCAGAAAACTGAGCCGGTGTGGCTTGAACTAAAGCAAATTCATCGAATTCGTATTTAGAAATTAGTCTGGTACGATCTAGTGCAGGGAAATCTTCGTCTGGTTCGCCATCATCTTCTACCATTCTTAAAGTCCATTTGTTTGCGTTGCAAAGATCGGGATCCAGTGGAGGTTGTCTATTTTCTCCCCGAAAACAATACAACGCATAACCAATTGCTAAAGAGACATTCACATCAGGTCGTACAATCACTTCCCAAGGCTTTCGAGGCTCGGCGCAACTTGGCATATACATTTTAAGTCTTAAAGGCCTTTGTTCTCTTTTTCCGGATGCCTCAATATATTGCTCCAGAGGGTCATCCAGTCCAGCTATCTTGTTTTGGATTTTAGAAGTTAATGCTGACGGTTTTGGAGGGTTTTGATCTGCACCCGAAATCTTTCGTTTTCGAATAACAAAAGTGCTCTTGTGTTGCTTTTTAAAAGCAGAGTTGACTAATTTGGAATTGCTAGAAGTCGAACCTGCAATTGCACTAGAACTGTTTTTTCGACTGGTACTCTTTTTGTCACCGTTTAGCGTTGTCGGAAGAAGTAATGCTGCAGACTGTGAATGTTGGGTTTTTTGAGCGGAATCAGCTTGTGCTTGAAGATCTCTCAGCCCAAGTCCAATTTCTAATTTGACCTGTGCTGCCAGTGTTTCTTCAGAATATTTTATTTTCTGAGTGTTGTTGCTGTTGTTCTTTATATTTGCTGCTGGAGATGTAGGGTTACTTTTGCTACGGACTTGCTCAGATGGCAAGGTTAAATTATTTCCGTTTGATTGCAATTGATTAACACTTCCATCAGTCCCTCGTCTTGAGCGTAGGGTTGCGACAATACCTCCAGCTGCATGAGAATTGGGAAATTTAGAAGGCATAACCAAGGGGTCGGGAATTAGTCTTGAACGAGATTGAGGTTGCTGAAAATTTGATGAATTGGCCGATGTTGCTGATGCGGTTGAGCGTCTTTGAGATCGAGGGGTCGTAGCACCACTGCCTGGCTCGCTTGTGCCAATTACTGAACCCTGGGTGATAACTTCTAATTTTTGGCCTTGCCGGAAGGTACGTTTATTGCTATTGTTAGAACCGTCAGATCGCCTTCGAGGTTGAGCTGTGGCTAAAAGTATTGAAGCATCCGATGCAGAATTCAATGGGAAAGATGATAATGATGCAGATCTGTTTCGAACGTCTAACTCTCCTCCATTGACAATTGATGCTTTACTCTCAGGCGTTCCAGCAGTGGTGCCAGGCTCGCTAAAAGAAGAACGGGGTATAGAAGATGCCGTACTCACTGTTGAATATCGGCGAATGGAATTGGGTGATTTGTTTTTAATTTGCTGTGCAGCTTGCTCTAGCTCTTCTTCAATATCGCTGTCGTCTTCACCAATGAACCCAGATATTGAGTTGACAGTTCTTGGAACTAATTCCGCACCATCTGACATGCTTTTTATTGAAACTCCCAAGCTAGAATTATCGACTTGCAATTGATTCGGCCTAGCAAAATCAACGTCTTCTAAATCGGTATCGGTATCAATATTTAAATGATCATCTGGAGAGCCTGGCGAAAACAAAGAATCGTAATCTTTTCCAAGGTAATGAGGTGATAGAAGCCTGTCTGGAAAATGCTTCTTGGATGCAAATCTTAAATCAGACTTTAGCCCTTCTGAAAAACCGTCATGACTGCTTTCGGAATCATTATTGGATCTAGAATGTTTGTCAAAGTGGTTGTTAACGCTTGGATTTATACCTGAAAGTTGCTTGAATCTATCCTCTTCTTCTTCGTCCTCTTCATCATCTTCATCATCATAATCATCATCATCGTCACTATCGAACTCACTATGATCAAACTCTTTGCTGGTTGGGGTACGTGCGGATGATGTTTTATGAGAAATGCTATTGGGTAATGAATGTTTGTCTAAAGGTCCTAGGGGTATAGTTTCTGTTGAGCCGGTTGAATGGCGAGGGTTGTGAACCTCTTCTGTCAGGTCATCAAGGGTATCATGAAAAGAGCTCGATCCTGTACTTAATATGGGGAGCGTTTGTGCTCTTGGTCTATTCGAGCCTGATAAGCTATTCCGTAAAGATGTGTCATTGACAGAAAATGCCGAGTTTACATTAAGAGAGCTATGCATAGATGACCTGTCGAGATGATTTTGGTTGTATGAGCCATGCATTTTATCGTGCGACGCCATGTCTTGTGAATTCATCATTACTGAGCTGGAACTGGAGCTGGTAGTAGTAGTTGTGTTTGTAGTTGTAATTGTTAACATGTTTTCACTTGTGTTATGAAAACCATCGACATCCTCGTCATCGTTATCACTATGAAACCCGTTCACACCATCATCATCGTCGTCGTCATCATCATCATGACTATGATCATGATCATCATGAGAGCTATCTACATCTTCATCTTCATGGTCACCGTGAAAACTGTCATAGGAACCAATTATATTAGAAAGACGATCAGGATTTCCAGCGTTAAAGTGCTCAGCACCTGAAGTTCCAAATGGGTTTCTTGAGTTTTTTTTGTTTGGGCCAATTGAGACTCCGCCTCCTAAACGTTTCGGACGAGCACGGAGACTAAAATCTAAAGCTGAAGATGTAGGAATTGGAGGAGAAGATGGTGCAACAAGTTGTAAAACAGATTGTGATGCCCAAATTGGCTGCCCTGAAGGTTCTCCCACTGCCGAAGAAGTTGCAGAAGCATTGTGTGTAGCGTAAACAAGTCTGGTTGGAGAAATAACACGAGTACCAATGCCATCAGGAAAAGATTGAAGGTAGGCCGCTCGTAAATGATTTATTACGTAGCTTGGCAAGAGTTAGGAATAATGCTGAAATAAAATGGTTCATGATTGAACTAGGAATACAAGTTCACTTACTCTTGGTTTTGCATATAGGACATGATCTAAACATGGGGTTGTACGGATGGGTCTACAGTTAGTTGGGTGTGAAATAGAAGAAAGTTATGTCTATGTCGGCTATAAGTTGAACAATAGTTGATTGTGCTTTAGTATTAAAATATCAGTAGACTGAAATAGAAGATATAGGCGTTAATGGTGAATATCACAACCAAAAGACCAAACTGAAGGCTATGACTACGTAATTTAAAATTAACCCACTTGATATTTTGGACCGGATTTAGTTGTGCCTTGAACCAGCCAAAAATAAACCTGATACCCAAGCACATGTCATGTGAATATCATTTGATGTTGTGTTTACTTAGTTACAACTATTGTAACAATAACAAAATTTGTCCAGCCAATCAAAACTGGCAATTCAATCCTCCACTCGTAGTTGAACATACAAGACAGCCAACCACCATTTGCACATACCTTTTCCCACCTTCCCTTCCTTCTCTTTCCACCTTCACGTCTCTGTGTAGATTATCATTTTTTATCTCCATTTACACAAATTCATCATGTCTGGTTCCGCTTACGTTATTTTCGGCAAGTCTGTTAAGCCCCATCAGGTATGATTATTTTAATTATATGTCACTTATGACTTGGTAATAACTGTCTATGATACCCTTGAAATCATTTGAGAGGTTTCTAATAGCGTTATCATACCTGTGTCAAGCAACCTATTCTTGAAAGATGGATAAAAACTAATACAAGTTTATAGTTGGCCATTGCCACTCTCAGCACTCTTGTTGGTGGTCTTTTGTTGAACTCCCTTGGTAGCAAGCCTGCTCCTGCTGCTCCTCCTATTCAGGCTTCCAGCCCTGAAGAGGAAGACTTCATTGGGTACGTCTCAGTTATTTAACTAATGCTTGCATTTTTTTTTTTTTTTTTTACATTTGTTTGTTTTTTGGTCTAACACATTTTTTTTTATGTTTTACAGCAAGTACTTGAAGGAGCTCGAGGAGAAGAAATAAATACTTCCTGTTCTATTATTCATTCACGACTTTTTCCTGCAACACATAACCCTATTCTAGCTTGTTTATATTAATTATGATTTTTTATCATCTTTTTTGAAAAAACAATTCTTTCAGCATTTAAATACTTTTTCACTATTTCCCTGAACCATGGGTGAAATCAATTGTTTTAAGATCAACTTAAACGTCGGGTTTTCTTTCTTGGTTAACTTTTGGAGCTTTCGAAACAGCTTTTGCTTGTAGATACCATTATGCCAATATTATTTATTCAGTGATTCAAAGGAAAAATAGCCCTTTATTTTTTTTATTACACCTTTGCTGCTCAGTAGTTCAAAATATCTCATTCTTTCAGCTGTTTTATTTATCTAACCTGTATTATTTCCTACAAATTATTAAACTCAGGCCCTTACACGTACTGGTGAACTCCACGTATTATATTGTATTTATTATCTATTGTAGTTTTAATTTTGTTTATTGAAAAATCTTGTTCACGGCAAGTGGATCCTCTGCCAATGCATTTTCTTTCTGTCTGAATCTCCTGCTGACAGCCATCTCTTCTCTGTGTTGAGCCTTCATCTTGTCCTGTTGCTTCTTCTGGGCTCTGACAAGATTGGGTGAAACGTATTCCTTGTTTTCATAGATAACAGGACCGCCAAATGAACCTTCCAAAATAGTAATAAGTGTAAGAACAAATCGTGGACCAATTTCAACCAATTCAATCTCAGTGTCTTCACCAGAAGCCTTGAGCTCCTTCTTTTCTTCAACAGTTTCGGGGAACTTTTCTCTGATTTGGAAGTTGCGGAACCAAATCTTGTTATCGACAATGCTCAATGTGACAACATGGTCAACAAATGGCTTGGATTTACGGGCTTTAGGAGGAACACCGAATGTCTAAATTTAAATGTTAGCATGAGTCGTTTATCATAGATCTCGCAATTTGTGCAAGAAAACCGAATATTGGAGAAAATAATAACATACGTGAATCATCATCTCTTTGATAAGCTGGTATTGTGGGCTTTCGTCGAATGTCTGGTCGAAAGATAAGATAGGTCGGGAACCCTTCAAACAATTTCCGCTAAAATTCAGCTCATCCATGGTGTGTAAACTCTGAACGTGAAACTTGACACTGGGTCCATTTGGTGCTTTTGCCATCCACATGTAAAGATCTTCGTGCTTTCGGGCTTCAAAGTACAAAACATTGTTACAGTTATAAAGCTCAGCAACCTCGTTCAAAACACCAATCTCAGACTTGCGGTCGAACTTGGCCTCCTTTCTTCCATGGGGCAGCATGGAAGCAAGGTCAGAAACAAGATGGCGGTGGCGAAAAGTAGTTCCTCTAGAGCAGAGAACGAGAACTCTTTGCTTGTTCTTGAACTCACTGTTGGAGCTACCTTCCTCCTTGGTATCCTTGGAAGTTTTTGAAAGCGTCTTGTAAATAGCAGACATTGTTGCGAAAAAATGAATTTGGTATAGATATGCTATTAATTTACAAAAAGAATAAAAGTGTTGATATCAAACAAGTAAAAGGCTTGGTACACTTTACAAGAAAAAAATTTTTTGGAGTAAAAGGCTGAAAAACTTTTTTAAATTTTCAAAATGATTATGTAACACATCATGTGACGTGTTGATAAATTTCATTAAAATTATTATAACTGAACGTTATCAGTATAATCTTTCAAACAAACTGTAAACTGGTTTCTTTTTTAGAAAGCTCGCTCACTGAAGCTAAGCTATTGCTAAACTTGGAAATTTGAATTACAAAACAGGATTCACGTATATTAGGTCTCCATGAGACATCATTATGAATAGAAAAAAAGCTCCGGTCCTAACAAAGTAAATATTTACCAATTTGTAAAACACCAATGTTTGATTGCATATAAGTGTCTACCCACATCTACTCGTTAGTGGTTGTCTCGAATGGCATCAAATGTATTGCAAAATTCGGGGGTTTTCCATTTTTGGGCTAATCAAACTGATGCCAAAAATTATTCTTGAAAACCTAATCAATTACTGTATAAAACACGGTTTCAAGAGTTTAACCAACTAGTGAAAAAGTAAAAGTTTTAGGTTTTGAAATGAGAATTTGATCACTATTTATTTTCATCCTTGTAGCTCAAATGCTCATTCTTGTGCATAAGCTTTGGTATTTTTCTAAACTGTTGATAAAGCTGTGACTAGCTAACCAGATGAGACAAAAATGAGATAGAATTCGTTTAAATATAACAGCCATGAAACATCTTGTATTTTGCAAATTTTAATAGTTATACATTTATAAGCTATTTCAATTATATAAGCATATGGTAAAGTCAAATTGAATAGGAAAGATGACATTAACAAGCTGCAGCCGGCCTTTTCCTACTCAAGAAATTAGAAAAGCTAAACAACCGCTTTCGCTTTTTAACTTTGATAGGATCAACTTTTGTGTCTTCAGTCTGATTGCTATCAAAAAATTCACTTTGGTATCTCTTTCTTGCTCGGTCTTCTGAAAAAGCCATGTTATACATTTCATTTAGCTCCAATGAATCGACGCTCCCATTTCTAGTTATTATTTTAGCTAAACAAAAGCTGTCATCAATTTCATCGCATAGAATACCCATTTCATTGGCAAAACTCAAGTAATCATTTGCCTTATTTTCAATGTTTCTGCAGTTTTCGCAGTCACTTGACAAGTTTTGCAACGTTTCTTCGCGCTCAGGCAACTTTTCTCTTTGACCATGAACAAGTTTTTTTGTGCTATCATGATTTATAACTGGATTTCCAGAAACAGACAAGTCGGCCAGTTTGCTGAGTAATGGCTTCAAAACACGGGAAGATCTGCGACGTAACTCCATTCTCTTTTCATGGTCTACTACTTTAAATTCATCAACTTGGTAATGCTTTTCTTCTCTATAATCTAGAGTTGCATAGGAAGAGTCATTCTCTTTGTTGCTAATACAATCATCATACGTCGCACTGGGGTTAAAATCCCAAGATCGATTAAACATACTGTTGTTTTGATAGTCATCGAAAACAATGATCTTCATCATCATTTCAAAATTTTGTTTATCATCTTCATTGATATCCAAATTCATTACAGAAGTAACTGAAGACGATGTACCAGAGCAAGGATCCTTCGAATTGTTAGGGTTATCAATATCAGATAAACTAGGAGCAGTTAAATGATCTCTACCAATTGTAGGTAACAAAAGTACGGAATCTGAGTGAGAATCGCCTGTGATATTGCTCTGGCAGGAAAACAGCTGGTAGGAATTCTCAGAATCAAGAGGGCTCCCTGAATTCATGTTTGAGAAGTTTTCCAAAGAAGCCATTGACTCGTATGGGTGTCCAAATTTCGGCGAGGCCAATAAACTTGTTGACGCATTTTGAAACCCCTCTGAGTGGTTGGAAAAGACAAAAGGTCGCTTTCTTTTAGAAAAAAAATTAAAGGTGGAAGAGTTTTTTTCCTCCGACAGTTTGAAGGTAGCAACGTTCGAACACGGTTTGGTTCGAATTTTCTGTAAAAACTTTAAAGAATGAGTGATTTCAGTCATTGTGGCGATTGGGTAAGTAGCTGCTGTTGAGTTGGTTGAAAAAAAGACAAAATTAGTATATCATTCGAGATATGATACTTTGTATTTATATGATTCCGTGGAATATACATCAATTACCCAGTATACTATCAACTACTAATCTACATTTGAAAAGCAGTAATTGTAAAGATAATGTCAATCAATAATTGAATGGGATATAATACACATGAAGAAATATCCAAATTTTGAATGAAACAAAACTACCTTTGAAAAATGAAAAAGTGCACATGTGCCATATAACTAAAGGCAATTTTATGTTTAATTTTATTAGCTAGCTGACTGATGAATTGAGTTAGTCAAGATCTGTCAAAACCACCAAACATCAGATTCTTCTATTGTCCAAAAAATTATGTAATTGCGGCTTTAACATTTGATATTTGACATTTACCTAGCCTGTTGGTGACCGTTTCATCAGACACTAACTTATCTTTAGCAAAACCATGAATCCAAGTTAGTTTACAACTTTGACAAGGCAAGAAACAAAATGAGTTTAAAACATAGATTAAATTTAAGTCTTTGAAGTTGGGACGTTTTCTGTGAGAAAAGTTATTTACCTGAGACAAAATTTGAAAAACAAGACTAGGCTGTTTTCTTTGGAGCTTCATTTGTTACAAGGTGTGAAAACACCTCCAACATTTCTGTTGTCACGTGATAGGTTATATATTTTTTCACACAGCCAAATTTGTTTCAACCATCAATCATGGGAACTTGATTCTGGGAGTTTTTTTTTTTTTCCTTAAATACATATTCAATTCTCTAATTGCATCGCACACCAAAGTAAAAATCAAAAACACATACTTGTTGCTTCAATTGAATACAAAATACTTGAGGCCATAATTGTTTTGTATTGATTCAACACGTTAAATACATTCAATAGTCACAAATCGTAAAGAGTTTTTTTAGTCAAGCTACCAACAATGGCTCTTACTCGAATGGCCCTTCACCCAACGACGGCTCGTTTTTATCCGTCGTACAACAATATTGCGGCAGACGCATTATCATCGCGATTCATTCAGCTAAACTGCTTACTGTTATTTGTTGCCTCTGTGATATCATTTATACTTGCTTTCTTTCTCAACAGTATGTTTATCCAAAACAAGGTTTTTTTTTTCTCTTTTTTAACTATTGCTAACTTTTCTATCTTTGTTTAGCATCATGGTTTCGATCTGCTTTGTCTGTTGTTTTAAGAGTAATTCCGATTTCCATCTCATTGCTCATCATTCCAATTTTGCGTAAAGCTCATATTCATGGTATGTAAAAACTGTTGTTCCTTATTTGTTTTTGAAAATTGACATGCTAACTTTTTTTTGTTTTTGTTTCTTCAGTTGATTATCTTCAATACCTTAGTTTATTTGCTGAATACGTTGATAGATTCCTCAGCAGGTCATTTGTCCATGCATTGGCATCATATGTTTCCTCAGCATACATTTTCTTTTGGGCATACCACTTTCAGATTTCCAATTTGACTCTCACAGTGACTTCACCCGCTTCCTATAATCAAGCCCTTTTGAACGAAAAGTTTGTTTATTACTGCTTGTTTCTTCCTCTCACCCTTGGTGTCATCGCTGCTGTCTTGCATATAGCTTTGGATGTTGACCGTGTTGATTTTGATGGTAATACCCTTGAACTTCAGCCAAAAGGCCGTATTTTCAACGGCAGTAAAAACATTTTGCGTCGGGCTGTGATTGCTTCTGTTGCTGGAATTTTTTTGTTTCCCTTGGCATACTTCATGGCCAGACCATTTTTCTGGACCATTCTTGTTGCCATTGTTCGAAGCTTTGTAAAGTTGCATCATTCAAAGTCATGGACCTACACAGGTCTTTCAATTGATTTTGGTTTAGTGTTCAACACGTTCCTTTACGTGTTTGTCTTAGCTTTTGGTTGGACTTTCGCAAACATGACTTTTGAAATTTACATGTCAATGTCTCCTGTTTTTAGAGGTGAGTTTTTGACCAACAAATCAAGCAACAGAAACGCGACATTGATTGATGGATTAAAGCACCGTGAAAAACAGCTTGGCTCTATGTTGGCATATTTAGAGCTTGCAAAAATTTCTTCTGAAAGCGAGTCTAGACGTACTCTGCTTTTTGAAGATATTGAGGGGCGACCAACAGCATGGGATAAGGTTAAGACCGAACTGGTTTTCAATTTGACTGATCTGATTGAGCGATTAAAGAAAAAGACAAAGAAGAGATGCGAATCTAATAAGGCCGGTTCTCATACCCAAGATGAATTGAAACTAAAGCAGCAGGAACGGGGAGCTGACACCGCTTCACTCATTACTATTAAATCAGCCAATGTTTTTGCATCAGCCCCCAGAGGACAAACTCATTTGATTGAAAGTATACAGGATAAGGAAGCTAAATCCAGTGCCAGTGTCGTTTCGCTGGTTGATTTGCTTTCCACCAAGATTCGTAAGTTTGTCAGGACTTACCCTAAGGTCCTCGAAATTGTCACCCGCTCTAAATATGGATACCCATTCCGCTTCACTTTAAAGCGTCAGGTGCATAGATTATTACCCAATCCTCTTTTGACTTCTGCCAGTATTTATTCATTAGGCATGCTTGTGATGCATTCTAGAGAAGAGGATCGATTTGGTGTTGTTCAGGGTTCGATTCCAGAGATTTTAGACAAGTTGGTGGAAACTTTGGACGTTTTGAAAAAATACGTTGACAAACCCCCTAAGCACTGGTCTGATCAAGCAGGAAAGCCATTGGGTAAAGGATCAGTAGAAACCCAAGAGCAGAAGCAGAAGCGCATTGAGCAAGATACAGAGGCACTTAAAGATATGATTGAAGTACTTGATGTTGCTGAATCGCAGATCACAAACATCATTTCTACATTTTACACAAATTTAGACGACTTGAAGTTGTCCGACAGAGTCTGGGGATACATTAAACATAAACAAAATGAGCAAGTTTTGGATGAGGCGGTGTACATGGATAAAGACAATGTCGTTTTAATGGAACAGATTAAATAAGTAGTAATAGATAGCTTGAATTTTCAGCATTGTTTGTAGAACCAATATATATTTTCAATTTTCAACGATTTCTAGTTTTAACTTTATGTTCAGCCGTTTGTTGAAAAATCGACAGTTTTTTTTTTTTTTCTTTTTTCGTTTTGAATTGAGACCAAGTATTTGAAAGAATGAAGTGGTAATTTTCAAGAACCAAATTACTATTATCAGCGTTTTTATAATCTCTTACTTCCTTGAAAAGCATGCAATGCTCTATCAATTGTAAACTCGCCAAGTCACCTCCATATTTACGCACTTTTTTTCTTTCTGATGCTTTATCATTAAGGCAAGCTCCTTTTCGGTCTTACACCAGCAGCAACTCATCTACAAATTACACATTATACAAATCATCGAATGCGACTAAACACCAGGGCGCAATGAAATGGACAGAACTTGTACGAATAGTGGACCGCAAGTCTATTTTTGAAGGCCGAGCGATAGCCATCCAGTCACGAGCCGATGCACTTTCTCGGCTTGCAGAAGTTCCGCAGCTCGACAAACGAATAAAAAAAGCGTCACACATGATTTACGCATGGAGAGTTTCTAAAGATGTGAGGGGCCACCATTGCGAAACCGGCAAAGAAGAAGGTTCAGGTTCTGGACATGGTATCAACAAGAAAGCGAAAAAGAGTACGAAAAAAGAAAGTCAGGTAGATTGGACGGGTGGGAATCACAACACGAATAAAGAAGGTACACAAGAAGTGTTGGGACTTGAAAACGATCAAGCAGCAGAAAATGGAGGAGAAGCTCCTGGTGGCGAAAAACTTTTGGAATTGTTGCAACTCACAGGGACTACAAATGTTTTAGTGGTTGTTCATCGATGGTATGGGGGTGTTAAACTAGGAAATGATAGATTTAAACACATTGTCGGATGTGGACAAAAGGCATTAGAAGAAGGACATTACTTTGTTAAAAAAAAGAATAAAAAGTGAATAATATTCACAAATACTTCTCAGTTACAAAACAAGCTATTACCCTATGTTTATTAACTAAGCTTTAATTTTTTAGTTGTTTATTAGGTCAAAGCGTATCTTTAATATTCATTGTCAATTTTACCTTTGGCACAACTATGGGCCTTGTTTTCAGTTCCCAAGGTTGATGCAGCCTAGTTATTGGCCCAACTCATCTCACACCGGTTCAAGTATCGCCAAGGCATAAAGCCTTATGGATCCTGATTTTAAATAATTCAAACAACGTCTCATTTCAAAATTACAAATTTTTATTCTTGTAATCTCTGATCTTTTTCTCTACATTTTTAGTTAAAACGCTGCTAAATCAGTGTTGATTATTATATTATGTGTAATGATGACTAAGCTATTCCCCTAAACAGCCAAATTCGTCACTCCACCATATTAACTGAAGCATCTAAATATAGACTTTATCTTGGAAAATCAATTTGAATTGTTTTTTTTCTCTTTATATATACGTGTTTTTGCTGGCAGCCTGTTTATCAACTCAACTCATTATTCAAAGCTCGCGTCTTACTGTTGTTGTTGTGCCTGAAATCTGAAGAATACACTATTTATTTTCCATTATTACACGGTATTTCAACTTTTCGTTTTCATTCCACCGAAACATTCAACAATCACAATGGACCAAGAAATGACAGAAGCTAATTCTGTACAAAATCCTGAACGTCATAACACTGATCCCAACGCCTCTACGACGCCTAATTTACAGCACAGTCAGGATGGATCGAATATGAGTAGCAATAGCAGTTCTAGCAACGCAGAGTCTACCAACCAAGACAGCCATAACGATAACAAAACTAATTTCACTCCGGTAACCAGCGCCTCAAGCGCCAACTCTAACTCGACTGAGGCCATTATCGATGCTGAGCAGCGCAAGGGCTTGACCGCAATTCAGAACTTCCTAAAGTCAAAAACCTCATACGACGTACTTCCAGTCAGTTTCCGACTGGTTGTTTTAGATACCTCTTTACTTGTCAAAAAGTCTCTTACAATATTACTTCAGAATGGAATTGTGTCTGCACCATTATGGAACTCTAAAACATCTCGTTTTGCCGGATTGTTGACGACAACCGATTACATCAATGTTATCCAATATTACTTTCAGAATCCAGATATGATGGACAAAATCGAAGATTTAACTTTAGACGGCTTAAAAGAAGTTGAACGCGCTGTTGGTGCTGTTCCCATTGAAACAATCTCTATTTACCCCTTCAAGTCTCTTTACGAAGCATGCGTGAAAATGAGTGAAAGCAAAGCAAGAAGAATCCCCCTTATTGATGTGGATGAAGAGACTGGAAGAGAAGTTGTTGTCAGTGTACTTACACAATACCGTATTCTTAAGTTTGTCGCATTAAACGTAAGTGTTTTTTTATTCAGTCTATTATTTTCAGATCGTTATTCTAACAATGATCATTATTTAGTGTAAGGAAACTCGAATGCTTATGAAGTCTTTGAGAAGCATTGATATTGCCACTACTGAAAACTTGGAACGTGTCTCTATGAGCACGCCCGTTATTCAGGTTATTCATTTACTTGTTAAACGAGGCGTATCAAGTATCCCTATTATTGATGAAAATGACAAGCTCATCAACATATATGAAGCTGTTGATGTTTTAAGCTTGATCAAGGGCGGTATTTATACTGATCTCAGTTTGTCGGTTGGAGAAGCTCTCATGCGAAGACCCGAAGACTTTGAAGGTGTTTACACTTGTACATTTGAAGACAGACTGGATACTATTATGGATACTATTCGCCGATCTAGACTTCATCGCCTATTTGTTGTTGATGACGCTGGTAAGCTTCAGGGTGTTGTCACTTTAAATGACATTTTGAGATACATTTTGTACGCCTAATCTTTTTTGAAAAAGAGGAACACAAACAACAACTTCACAAGCCCTTTTTAACAGCACCGAAATACTATTTTAGCCAAATGCAATTTTAAATTAGCATTATGTTTGGTGCGTTTATTGGCATCAGAATTGTTTGAACGTTATTCAAATAATTCAAGTTCTAAACTTACTTGTGGCGTCGGGTCTTGTTCCTTTTTATTTTCAAAAAAAAGCATTCTGATTTTTTGTATACTATTTTTTTTTATGTCGATGAACAATTCAATCAAATCAAATAAACAAAAAAAAAGAAACTTACTGTCAAGTAATATGTTGAAAATGTGTTTAACGTTTATCCATAACTTTGTTGAGGTTGAATCATATCGTTTGATGACTCGATATGGTCATACATGTTGATGAATTCTAATATGAAGTTGAAAGTATTTTAATATAACTTTTTCAAGTTCATCGACTTTGAAGCCACGATCTTCAAAAACTGGATATTGAGTACAAACAACTTCGCAATATTTGGCTGTTGGTGAGGCTTTTATTAAACCAGGCTTTTGTTAATATTGATTTTTTTTTTTTTTTTGAATATTCAAACTCTTTATTTGGACAAAAGGGCTCGTTGGCTAAATGATTATTGTTATTTCAAGCAATAACCTTCTTGTTTGAAGAAGAAGAAACAGTTCACTATGGTTTCAATTTCTGCTTGCCTCTAATACTATACTTCACTTTTTTACTCTCTCGGAATATTTCACAAACATTTGAAAAATGCTCGTCGGTTAAGGTTCGTTTTACATTAATATATTTTGAAGTGAGATTATAAAGCAAAATGTTATATATGTATTAGTTGGACATCAACTAACATTATAACTGATAAATTTGCCAAAACTAGTAAAAGAGTTTAGAGGCCAAAGAAAATATTTACTCTGTTATAAGTATGAACTTTTTTTTATATTTCAAATCTGCTTTTGGCTGAACTGAAATTTTCGCTTTTGATAGTATATATACTACTCTTTATTTGGGTTGCAGATGATCACTATTCACTCATGAATCAAACATTAGAAATTAATTAATCATTGTTAGTTATTGTTGGCTTAGTTTCAGATTTATAAATTATTAAATACAATGGAAAGAGATTTTCAACCACCAAATTTTTACAATAATGTCGCTTGTTGAGTTTTATATAGGTGTCCAGTCTCTGTGTACTCTTTTCTCAGTACAATGTGAAAAGTCAGAAATTGCAAATAAACAAATGCATTCAATAGACGCATATATTCATAAAATATCAGGTGTCGAGTTGGAGTTTGAGAAAGTGAAACTACTAGTCTAAAAACCACGACTTTACTAGTCTCAAAGCCTGATGTTTACATCTTTATATTAGACAAGTAACTTATTGATTGACTAGTAGCATTTTTGAAAATAAAGTAAACAAAATCATCAAACATTGTAGTTTTGTAATCAACAAACAATAAAAGGGTATTTTTAATGGGTACCGAAAAAAGAATACTACATGAGAGATGTAAATAAATACATTTTTTTAAATCTTTTATATTCGGCTTTCTCATAAGTTGATTTTTATGGTTTTGTACAATACTTATCGTTAGATTTTCCTATATATTTGCTTTTTGAAGTTATGAATAAGCTGGTTTGGCATTCTTTTAACATGTTGTTCAGTTTTCAGGTTTACCTTAGATCAATAAAGCAGCATTTTCATTTCTTTGACGTCTATTGTCGAGAACGCAGAATTTTTGGCTCATCTTTTGTTAATCAAGCACTGAAAAGAAAAAAATAATGTTATTTCTTTTCATATTTGGTTTATTTATTTTTTTCCTTTTTTGTAATGTAAATTCAAAAAGATTGATACAAAGTTGGCTACCCCTACATTGACCACTTGCTACCAAAGATACCAATACTTCTGTATGAATAGTCAGACAAGTTTCACAAAAACAAGAGGGGAAAGCATATAATACTATTGCTGGCTTTTCATGTCAACTGTTGAGTTTTAAGTGAAAATTGATAGAAGTAGCTGTGGTCGGAAATTATTTATTCATCAGTTGCTCTGACTTGTCTGCCTTGAAAACAAACAATGGATTAAAACGCAATGAATTATCAATCGAAATTCATCCAGGTTTCTATATCTTTTCCTGATCTTCCGCTACAACTATTATTAAAAACAACTGTTAGTACTACTTAAAAGTAGCTTGGAAAAATAATCAGTTTTTATTACGCTATTTGCATGTAGATTTTTAGCCAATAAGACACTCTGTTTGGTAACACATCAAAACAGCACTATCTTCCCACATTCAATTCATTTTTTAATTCATTTTTTAATACATATTTCCAACAACTTTTCTAGCAAATCTGTTTCATTACACTTATTTTACAATATTTCAAGTCACAAAAAATACAACTGAAATGTTAGGTATATTAGTACGGGAAACAATTGATAGATATACACTTAGATATATGTCTATATTAGTACCAAATCTTATTTTGAATTGCTTTTAAAATCAATTCTTCAAATGTCTATTTCCGGTATGGAGAATTTTTTTATTTCTTCAAAAGCCAGTTGAAATATAGAGAAAACTAACGGGAGTGATAAACGGTTGATGTGGTTTCAAAATGAAACACTTCCTTATTCTTCTTCATATATTCAACCCTGTTTGTTGATTCATTTGTTTATTTTTCACCTTGGTCATATGTACAAAATTCCCAAAACTACCTATATTTGTTGAGACCAAAGCAATTTCTATGTTGTTGTTAAATGGGGTCCTTCGCGATAATTTAAAGCGACCATACAAATCAGCTCTAACAGCATTAATTGTGAAAACTTGAAAAGCAGTCTTGATCCTTCAGTTGGTGTATTTTAATTGAATTGATCAAAAGAAATTGTCAGTCCCTTGGAACAACGACTCTTCACATGAATCAGCATGAAAACCAATGGCATTGTAAGGGCTTGACTATTTGAGATACAGTAAACTTTAATGCTATGGATCATTCAAAAAAAGCAAAATCAACCAAACTCTATTTCATTTTGTCCTTTTTCCTTTTCTTGAAGTTTGATTTATTTTCTTCCTGTTTTTTTTCTCCATCCTTTTTTTTACTTTCCTTTTTTTTTGCTATACCATTATCGAGCATCTGGTTTCTCTTTATTGACAGCTTTGAGTTTGTCTATAAACTGGGTCATATGAACTTTTCTGGAACTAGCTGAAGAAAATTTCAATTCTTTGAGCCATTTCAATTCCTTGACATACTTGTCTAATAATTTCGCTCAGTGGCAATTCAAAATAAAGAAAAAAGACATCAAAAATAAAATACAAGAATTTCAAAAACTAAATTTAAAAAAAAAGTAAAAAGTAAAAGATAAAAAAGCAATATACAGTTAAAGAGTAAACAAAATCTACTTCGATTGTTATTAATCACATTTTGAAAATTTCTCATCTAAAAACGCTGGTGTTCTGATTACGCATTCAAAATATATACCAAAGATCTCTTTCATTCAAACAAGACTTTATTATCAATTCCAAAATTTATGTGTGTATATGGAATAATTTCCAAGAATATTATTTTTTTTTAAAAAAGAAATACATTTGCACTTATTCTGGTTGTGATAATTTTCTATTTTGTCAAACAGAAACCACAATACACGTTTCCTAGATATAACGCCGGTGCCCTAATTATCTAATAAAAGTACCATTTTTGTTTTGTTTGTTTTTTACCTCATTATTCTTTTTTTTTTGAAAAAATAACCTTTAACGTTTACACTTAGCAAAGTTCACTTTATTCATATACTATCAGTTTGTAATGGATAACAGTTGGGTCAATTTCGGCAGCAATGATGACCTCCCAGGATACCAACAAGATTCAACAACACCTTCAGTCAAAAGCCAAACACTAAACAAAACCTCTCCAAGTCTAGATGCACAACTTGATCAATACCTATCCGTTAACTAGTATCAAAATCAACCACAGACACAAGAGCATAATACCTCATTACGCTCTAAAGGTAAATTATATACCTCTGATACAGGATCACTCGATTCACACAATATTTCTCAAGAAGAACTATACAAAAAACGCAAAACACAAGGTCATTCGGACCCTTCTTTGAACCAAGGCAACTTTAATTATGATGAGCTAATGTCTGGTAACCAAGAATTTGAAAATCAGACTTCTAGGGACCATTGTCAGAGTAAAGGCAAAGGAACAAGGTATCAACAAAATTTAGTGAGACCAGCATCAATGTCGTCTTCATTATTTTCTGGCGTTTCTAAGGCAAGTACTCCACCAATTTCTGAAAATCATAGTCAAAGGGCTCTATCAGCACCAAGAAATGAAAAGCATAAGAAACAAAGCAAGTCAAATCAACGCCAGCTTAGACAGAATCGTTCTAGTGATAGCTCTGGCTATATGGATTTTGAAAATTATTACACTAGAAATGACAGGCCAAGCCTATCAGATTTAGAAGATCCTTCGGACAGTTCTTGTGATACGCAGAAAAGTACTGGAAATCCAGAATCGGCATTTGATAGTAATAAAGATATTGAAGTGAATGATAGTGATGATGACGATAGTTTTGAAGGCCAAGAAATGGCACGAAATATTTTTATTGAGCAACAAGAAAGAATGGAACAGAATGTAAACAGTCTGGTGAGTGAAGAAAATATCAAAGCTCCATTTCCAAGTTTCAACATGGCTGGCAGTAGCAGTGGTATCATCGGTAAAAGTGCAAGCCAGCACATTAACTATAACACAATGGGAATACCGGTAGACAAAAATCAAGGACGACGGTTACATGGTCCTGATGAAGCAGATTTGATAAACAGGTCATCGAAATATGATGAGGCTTACATTGTACCTGAGAATCAACCCCAGCAAACACAATTTGCTCACAGGACCACACATCGAATTACACACCAAGGGCCACAACGAACTGTTAAACAACAAACCTTTGGTGACAGAAATAGATACCAATATTCACAAAATCTAAAAGTTAGTACCCGTAAACCATCATCTCATTTCTCACAAACAAGTCTTCTTCAGCCTGTACAGTCAACCAGTATTGCTCACGACAACAGTAACAGCAACATCAATAATATTGATAGCTCGTTGTTGTCCCACTCGATTTGGAACAAAAATCCAGGAGCAGCAATTCATGACAAGGATAGCCGGTTTAATGACTTCTCGAGCGCCAGTACCAACACAACTATGAGTGATAATTTTAGTGTACAATCTATGCCAAAATCAAGGTTATCTTCCATCACACAGTCTCAATTCGAACCTCAATATGAAAATCAACTTCAACTTCAATCCCAGTTCCAACCTCAAACCCAATCCCAATCCCTATACGCATTCCAACCTCGACCCCATTCTCAATTTCGACCCTATGCCATCAGCCCAATCTTAAATCCTAGAACTGCGCCTAACTATGCCCCTCAACCTCCAAAAAGCGATCCTTCTGCTCAGCAGTTTACTACAATCTCAGCCTTCATGGCTGCCGAAAACCTCTGCTCGATGGAGCAACTCAACTTGCGGATTCTTGGATTCGACAAGTTTTTAAAATCGTTGAACCCACAGCAACTCGGTCAGTTAGCCTATAATGAAACCAACCCAGAAATCAACACTCACTCAGTGCTTGCGCCTCTGTTTAGAAACAGAGCGTTCAGCGTTAGTTGCTTAATTGCCCAAACTGGGTTCAATCGTCGAGAAAAAGTGGCATTTTTGGAGTGGAAAGAAACAGCTGCAGTGACCATATTTGAGTCGTCCAAACTGGCAACAGCAACAGGGGCTCAAAACGAAAGTACTGAAGGCGATGAATATGATGACAGAGATGATGAAGACAAGGAAGAAATTAAAAAGTTTGTTAAAGCTTGTTTGAAAGATAAAGCGCTTGTGTATAGTTCTAAGCATATCCAGCGGCAAGCGCTTTGTGTAATGCATCCTGGTCGCAGCAGACCTTTTTTGCCTGCGGACGTTCGACAATGGAATAGGCAGCACTACTCAGAACATGGAGACCTGTTGAATGCCATGGTGAAGATCTTGGGCTGTTACCAAGAGCTGACTGAACAAGGAGAAGATGAATCTAGTGGCAATGAGGATAATGACCCTAGTCGCAATCCAGAGGAGGAAGCAAGAAGAAAATTGCAAGCACAAAAAAAATCTGTCAAATTGTTAGTATTGAACCCATTTGAGTACTACAGTAGTCGCGATGTTAAGTACAAAGTGACAAAGTCCAAGTTCAACAAGGTGATGGATTTTTATAAAGGCATCATGAAAACTTGGTGTGCACAACAGAAAATGGACATTTGTAAACAACACAACGAGGCGGTCAAACAAAATGCAGATATTACAAAAATGTGTTTGGGAGGTACATAAAAAGGAAAACAAGCAAATTAGTTCATGGCTATAGAGGTATATATAGGTTTGACTTTTTGAGCTATTTTTTTATGTAACTTTTGAATATTCGAAAAACACTTGTAAAATCTCTATGCTTGATTCAAGTTGTTGTGTTTGAAAGCAGAGCAAGTTAGAACACACCTAGTTAAAATCGTGAACATCTACAAATCTGAGCGTCACAAAATCTGTCATCGAATCAATTTTCTTTTCAATATGTCATGTGCTACAATCATAGCACTGATTCAACTCAATTTTTCTTATCATTTGACATCAATTTACAAGTATTTTTAACATGAATTTCAGTCATTAACTATTGCAATAAAACACATTTATTTCCTCAGGCACAAAATAACATAAACCGTTGTGTGTGTGTGTAAATACAGCAACAAGAAAAAAAAACCTTTGAAATAACACTCAATTTTCATTACAGTTTTGGTTTTTTTTTTATTATTATGTATATGTATTTTTTGATTCATTAAACATTTCAATTCCGTTTTCTTTGACTCCTAGTTTTTTTCGTTTGTCATTTGTTTCTTTTCTTAATATACAATTAAAAATCAAAAAACCTAGTTTCTCTTGCGGAATCTGCGCTCAGGAGCCTGAGAAGCAACGTGCTGGATGTTAAGGGGGAGCTTAAGACCGAGCTGCTTAAGGAGATCAGCAGTGTCCTTATCGACATCAAGAGCGCCATCGGTGTGGGACAAGTCAAGAGCAGAAACTTCGGGAACGTACTGGTCACGTCTCTCACGCTCTTCTTCTTGGAGCTTGAAAGAGATACCACGGACGGGACCCTTCTGGATACGCTTCATCAAGTGGGTGGTGTAGCCAGCAATCTTGTTGCGAAGACGCTTGGAAGGAATGTAAGCAATCTCAGAGGCAAGACGCTTGTTGACCTCGAAATCGAGAGTGAGCTTGGGGTAGTAACCCTCAATCATCTGCTTAGCAGCACGCTTGACAGTCTTAGTTCTAACGCGACCCTGTAAACCATTGAAAGATTAGAAACTGAATCAATAAAATAATAAGACACAATAGTGATATTGGAAATGGTAATGTAAATGGATCATTTTGCAAACGGTTTTTAATTCGCGAATTTTGCTGAAAAAGAAAATCGGAAGATAGGTATCGATTTTGTGATATCAAAAGTTCATTATCAAAATGGGTATGAAGAGTTCACATGTAAATAGGTATAAATATCGCACATTCATATCAAATCCGGTAAAAATCATGAACATTTTATCTCTCTTTTCTCCAACACGTTGTCGAAAATCCATTTTAATATACTTCACTAGCACAAAACTAAACCCTCCTATCAATCTTTTGACATAATTAACCATTTAATTCAAAATCGCTTTACTTCAATACCTCCATTTGAGTCGGAAAAAAACCCCTCATTGACCCCCAAAAAATACATAATTTCGCCATAGCTCCAATATCACTTTAACAAAAAAAAAACAACATACCATTTTGTCTACTGATGTGTGTTTTCAAAATACCGTGTAAAAGTGTTTTTGCAAAAACAGGTGTAAGCACAAAAAAAAAGTGGAACTTTTCAGAAAAAAAAAATTGGAAAGCCAAGGTGGTGGGCACAGAAAAGTGTGAGGGTTAGGGTGGCATTTAGGCTCATTGTGCCAATATTAGTGGAAAGGCTTGAAGAATATTTAGTGATGCAAAAAGGTGTGCGGCTGAACAGTGGCGATGAAAAAGGAAAAAGCAGTACCACACTGTGTTGGTACTAGGTGTACTGTGAAGTAAAACATCTCAGTCTCACAATATTTGTCTATTTTAAGTTTTTAACATTTTTAAGATGACAAAGTATTTATAATTACTGACTGTACCTTTTTCGTTCTACTCAAATAATGTTTTCACTCAATCACCTGATTGTCACATTATCAGGTTCTGTACCCATAGTTTTAGTATCTTTGTACTTGAGCAGCCGCGTTTTTCTGATGGCCGCACAGACATCACATATACACAACGCTTTTCAAAAAATACGCGTCACTTTTTTTAGAGGCAGTTAGTAGGGAGTACAGCCAGCCATCAGTCCGTCTATATATACGATACACGATACTATCCTTTTGAAAGTTCATTAGAGTAAATGACAATAGTTTATTGATTGTTGTTGTTCATTAATCACATATTTCCATTTTTATTCATTGCTTTTATTTATTACAAATACACATCTACATAACAAGCTATTTGAGTCATTCAAGCTAAACACCTAATTCACGTCACGATTCAACCCCGCCATTCGCTATACAGTTTATTTATCATCTTATTGTTATTGACTGTTACACTATTATCATACAAGAAAACCTACATTCGACCTTCTTACAACCATGTCATCAGGTGTATCTAAGCCCAAGTAAGTGACATTGTTACATCTTTTATATTTGCTTGACACTGTAACATGTTAATTCAGGTCTATTCATGTTTTGCTTTTTTACATTTTTAAAGCAATATGCAATGAAATCCCATTATTAACCATTCCCTCTGCTCTACCTTTACTTCCATTCTTACTTTTATTTTCCCAGATTCCATTGCGACTATTGTTCCTGCGATTGTACCAACCTAGTCCGAGTACGATGTGCCGAATGCACAGACTATGACCTCTGCGTTCGCTGTTTCTCGCAAGGCAAGTCCACGGGAACCCACAAACCGTGGCATGACTACATGATTGTCGAACAACACGCATACCCAATCTTTGACGCAGACTGGGGTGCCGACGAAGAACTACTGTTAATCGAAGGAATGAAAAACTACGGAGTTGGTAATTGGCAAGATGTGGCTGACCATATTGGTGGATGGTCAAAAGAGGAGGTTGAGAAACATTATTTGGAACAGTACATTCTTGGAACTGATACATACCCAGTACCCAATCTAAAACGCAAGTTTAACGTGGATCCATCTGAATTTGCAGAGAAACGGAGGAAGAGGATAGATAAACGGAGAGCTGAGGTTATGAAAATGTTGCCTGCTAAACAGAAACCAACAGCCTCGGCTCCCTCATGTCATGAAGTACAAGGTTACATGCCTGGTCGTCTTGAACTGGAACTCGAATACGAAAACGAAGCAGAAATGTCGGTTAAAGATATGGTATTTGAACCCGAAGACACAGAGACTGAAATTGAACTGAAATTGACAGTTTTGAGTATTTATAATTCACGGCTGACATCGCGCGCGGAACGTAAGCGCGTGATGATTAACCATGGGCTATTAGAATACCGCAAAAACGTTGCTAACGATAAGCGACGGATCAAAGAAGAAAAGGACCTGCTAAGCTCCCGGCTATGGGTTTTTGCACGGGTCATGACTGCTCAAGATTTCCAAACTTTTAGTTCAAGTATTTTGACAGAGCTGCGGTGTCGTCGACGGATTGCAGAGTTGCAAGAGTTTCGACGCAACGGGTTACGAACGTTTGCAGATGCCCAGAAATTTGAAACTGATAAAGCGGTGCGGCTGGCTGCACTTAATATTTCGCACAGTGGAGGGTCTTCACGTCACCATCATCATCATCATCATCATCATCATGGTTCTGGTGCTTCACATGCTTCTGCAAAGAGCCTGAGAGAAGCTAGTCATGTAGACTTATTTTCAACAAACCATCATCATATTGCGTACGGTATGACACCGCCTGCTTGGTCAAGAGCCGGAACTCCTTCTGGCGAAGATTTATCTAGAGCAGGAACTCCAGGACCGTACGGTTTAGGTTCTTCATCTTCAGGGCTTGCATTACCAACTTCTACCACTTCTGCATCAGCTACAGCTTCTTCTTCTTCTTCAGCTTTAGGAAACCAACCAAGTATCGATTCCGTCGCAGAAGCAACAGCCGCGCGACTAGCATCCCTCAACGTCCGCCTATTCCGCAAACCCGTTTCCAACCCACTCGACATTTCACGATCCCCAGACGTGGAGCTTTTGAGTCCTGAGGAACAGATGCTGTGCTCACAACTACGCATTTTGCCTAAACCGTACATGGCTATCAAAGAAACGTTGTTTAGAGCGTTGCTGAAGTCCGGAGGCGTGCTCAAAAAGAGAACGGCAAGGGAGTTGGTGAAAATTGATGTCAACAAAACGGCACGTATTTATGAGTTTTTTCAATCACAAAGATGGATTTCGTAAAAGAGAAAAAAAAATGTTTATATTTAATTAAATGCAAAATGAACAGTATAGATGTTTGTCTGTTTTACAATTTATTTAGTTTTAATATTGGTTTTGATTTGATTTATTTAGCCAAATATTGTATTTATCTTTACTTTAGCCTTTTCTTTTTGTTACAAAATAAAAATAAGTATAATAGATGTTGGTATAAATAAAAACGGTTCTTTTTATTTTTACTAAACGATATTCTCCAAAGCCAGCCGCACCCGTACACATATTTACAAATACGTGCATGATGAGTCTTGACACATTTATATGGGGAAATACATCCCAAACTAGCATCATCCCCAACAGGCCCAATATAGCCAACAGATTCAAAAATCCATAGTATTACCCTCCCAAAAACGTCCAAAAATTATTCATCTTTCCATCCTTTTTTTTCAAACAGCATACTCAACGCTACTCATAAACCGTCCTTCGCTATTCAAGGCTTCGTACTGATTATAATTATCAGTTCTGTACCCATCTTCAGCGAACGTTTCACGATAATTGTTCACAAAAGATTCGCTAATGAGTTCAAATGTCAACGAATCAATGATACTTGATGTCGAGTGGTTGGTCGTATTAGCAGTCGTATTGGTAGCCTGGGAGCTGTAACTGTTGCAGGCACCCGAGTTGTTGAAGGTAGAAGAGAAAGTGTTGGTACCGCTACGACTCATGTCTAGCAAATCCTGTAAGCACAGCCCAACAGCTTCCTCACTTTCCTGATAAGAAGGAAGCCTGGCGTCTGCGTGAGACAAATAGAATGCAGCGAGGAGGGTACAAGAGTGGCAGCACACTGACGGAAGTCTGCGGGCTCGCAATTTGTGGCAGTCACAGTCTTGGAATTCAAAGTTTGCGGGAAATTCATCTTCAAAACTGTTTTCTGATCCTCTTCTCTCAACTCCTTCTTCTTCTTCTTCTTCTTCGTCTTCTTCTCGGTCTTCAGATCCTCCTCTTCCTTGGCCACCTTCCAACTCCAATCTTCTCGAGTTTTGACTACCTCTGCTACTACCATCATTTTGAGACCGCTGATTATTATTACAGCCATCACCCCTAGGCGACGGCTCATACACAGGCACCAAATTCATACTAACCATGTTCTGGAACCGCACATGCGCCACTAGTCTCCAAAAGTCTACCGCTTCATCTTTTGTTTCAAACATAACCGAAAAAATAAACAGCTCTTCATAGGCCACAAAAAACCAGCCTTTTGTAACGGCGTTTGGATGGTTTGGGTGAGCAGAGTTGTTAAAGTAGGGGTCGTTGTTGGTGGTCTTACTATAGACAAGCTTCATTATGTCCATGTCTGCCACATGCAGTTGGAACTCAGATTTAGAAGATGATGATGATGATGAAAAGGAGGGTGCTTGCAGGGAAGAACTGTTGTTGGGTAAGAAGAGGATACGTTGAGTCGTCACTATTAGAGTTCCGCTAGTGCGGCCATGTGTAAGATAACTATATGAAGACTCAGCCTGGTCAAAGTGCAAGTTATCAGCATGGTTGGGACTAGAAAGTCCATCGACACTATCACAAACATTATAGTGGTTGTTGTGGTTATACCTGTTAGTGCTGCAACTGTTGTAGTTGTTTGTATTATTCTTGTTTTGACGGCTATTATGAGATCGACGTCTAGAAAAGAGTCCAAACCTTGACCATTTCGTGTCACGTTTTGCACCACCATCAGGTCCGACTTTCAAATCAATCTTACTCCTGTTACTATAACTGCTTCCTCTATTTTGCAGTGGTTTTTTCTGGTTATTATTATTGCCGTTGTTGTTTTGATATTCGGCGTTTGATCTATCAAAAAAAGACTCAAAGTGGCCAGTTTTGAGCTCGGAAATGCGTTTGACAGCCAGCCGGTCCGGAAAACGTTGCAGTAAGACTTCATTTGGACTCAAGACTGGTTCTTCTGTATTGAATCCTAGCGATTCGGGTGCAGAGTAAAGTCGGCAAAAGTAGCCAGTGTTGTTACTGGTGTTGGTGTTGGTGTTGTAGGAAGGAGTAGTAGGAGTGTGTGTAGGGGTGGTAGTTGTTATGTTGGTAGTGGAAGATGAAGAGGAGGAAGAAGATTGAGATTGAGAGTGACGATAATCTTCATAATGACTATAGATATTGGAATTTGATGAGTATGGATGATGTTGGTGCAAAGTGTTGGTAGTATTACTACCACGTCGATCTTGGTGTGGATATGGCCTGGAGATTGAAGAAGACAGGTTATTAGGGCTACATGAACTAGGAAGTGGTCGCATTTGTGTCATAATGATAAGAATAAAGGAATACCTAGGCAAATATCAAAATCAAAGCATTTAACAAAAATTAAAAGAAGAAAAACGAAATGAAGGAATGAAAGAGTTTATCTTGTTTTTTTTTTTGGTTTTTTTTTTTTTGGTTTTATATATGATTTACAAACAATAATTTACAATAGCCAATATGAGTGAAAAATTGTACAATCGGCATGCGATTTTATTCTTGGTCTGTATATTTTTGTATTTTTTATGGTTTCTAATTTGTTTATTTTATTTATATTTTCGATTTTTGTGTTTTTGAACGTGTGCTTTTTTATTTTAAACTTGAATTTTGTGTTTTTTGGACATGTAAGGATCAGCTTTCTAAACAAAAAAAATATTTACAAAATACAAAACACAAAATAGATTAAGGACCCACAGACATAAACGTGTGATTCCAAAACATTGTGCTACTATTTATTCTACATTTATTAGGGCCACGATAACGAAATTTTAAATTCAAAAAAAATAATGTAGACTTCATCCAACAATCTTATTTAAAAAAAAAAAAAAAAAAAAAAAAACCCTTACTACTATCCAGCTTACACTCTTTGATTTTAATTAAATTATTATTATTATTTATTCAACTACCTTTCCTACCTACCTATACACATTTCTTCTTCCTCCTGTCCTTTCCTTTCCCTATATCCCCTTTTCCTTTTCCTTCCTACTTTTTTTTTCATTTTTAATATATATAAATACCCTTTTCATTTTTTTTTTATCCAACCTTCCTCTTTCTCTTATTCTTCTGCGGATCTTCTCCAGTACAATGATCCACGCTCCTGATATGGTCATACCAATACGACGGGATCCTAGTCATAAAACTGCAGCACCGGGCCGGACACTCAAACGCGCCTTTTTCGTTACGCGTAGCCTTTAGTACAGTGCCTTTTGGAAACTCGACAAAGTTATCGGCAGTTACTGACTTCTGGATGCTTGGGAAATGCACATTGTTCTTGTGTGTTTGGCGACTGGCGACTGTTGGGAAAAGCTCGCCGCACTTGCGGCACTTGTAGGTCTGGCGACTGTGCTCGGATTTCTGGTGATTGCGTAGTTCTTTAACTGTATTGAACACTTGGTTGCAGTCAATGCATTGGTGCTGCTGCGGTTGGTCTGGATCGTTGTTTTGGGCACTAGCCGCGTGAGATCTGCCACTGTGTGGATTAGTTCTATTAGTTCCGTCTTCTTGTTTATGGTTGTTGATAGAAGAGTTATTACTGTTAGTATTAGAGGTAGCATTAGGGTGGGAACTAGAATTAGGAGTACCGTTGTTGTTATTGGCATTGTGTTGAGTAATCATATCAGGATTGTGAGACCCTCCTGCCACTATGGGCTCATCGAATTGACTCAACCCATTCAAGCTATTCAAATCCATAGTTTCTGTATCTCCTCTACTATCCATGTACCCTTTATTGGTCACGCCTTCTCTCAACACTTCCTCAACTGACTTGAACCCGCTAAGAGTGTCGCCATTGTTGTTGTTGACATTGGGGTTACTGTTGTTATTGTTTCGGTTCATGTTGATGCTGACGTTGTTGTCAAGTCGACCACTACCACCACTTCGCAAATCTCCACTTATCGGCAAATTTTTCAAACTATTGAGCGACAAGTTGATTCCTCCATGGATGGGTATTTGGTTCAAAAGGCCCATATTACTAACCCTTGTAGGGCCTGGGCCATTATTATTGGTACTGTTGCCATTGTTGGTATTATTGTTAGCATTAGTGTCAACACCACCATTGTTATTATTGTTTCCAACCCCACTACCGCCATTAGATATCGGCGAGTTTAACAAGTCTCGCATGTTTCTATAAGGCGACATGAGCAAAGAGCTGGTCAACGCGCTGTTGGTATTGGTAAAGCTGTTGGCATTATTCAGATTGGCCATACTGCCCATGTTCAGATTGCTGTTGTTCATGTTGTTAAGACCGTTGTTGAGGCTGCTGTTAAGACTGCTATTGCCCATGTTGTTGAGATTGTTCAGGTTATTCAGGTTGCTCATACTGCTCAAATTGTTGAGACTGTTCATGTTACTGGTCATGTTACTCATGCTATTCAAGCTGTTCATGTTACTGTTCATGCTATTGCCCATGCTATTCACATAGTTAACACTTCCGGGGTATAAACTATTTTGAATATACATTTCACTTGCTCCTCCAGTTCCTACTGTTCCAGCTCCAGCTCCAGTACTAGTAGTATTGGTGGTAGCAGGTGTATTGCTGTTGCTACCAAGACCTCCTCCAATCCCGTATCTGCCTTGGTTCAGTCTAGCATTGTTGTATGACCCACCACTGTTATGGTTGTTATTGTTATTCATGTTGTTCAAGTTCAAGCGGCTGTCAATGTTGTGGTTAATATGATTGTTGTTGATGTTGTGGTTGTTGTTGTTCAAAGTGTTGCTCAAGTTATTATTGTTATTATTCAAATTCAAGTTCATGTTGCTTCAAGCTCCATTCTTGCTATCAACGTTTTTTTCTTTGTGTCCGCGTGCTTTTCTATTCAGATTATTATTACGGCCAGTATAAATATTCGCGGTATTCTTATTAGTATCACCGTTGGTGTTGTTGACGTTGGTGTTGGTGTTGAAAGCTTAGATTGTTAATAAACGTATACTTTGTTTTCAGTATTGTTGATGGTGGTGGTGGTTATTATATCCAAGACTCTTTTTTTTTTTTTTCTTTGCTGCTGTTTTTTGATGACTATTATTGCCAAAGTACTAATGTCCTCTCATTCCTTTGCAGAAAAACAACCAGATTTAGCCAAATATTCAAAAAAAAGATTCGCTTTTGATAGTTCTGATTTAAGCTGTCTCTCTTTGATGTATTTGTTTTGTTTTTTTGATTTTGGCTGTCTCTCTTTTTCGTTTTTTCTTTTTTTGGTGTGAAAAAAACGCGTCAAAAAAAAAAAAAAAAAGTAATGGCTGAAGAAAGAAAAAAAAAGCAAAAAATAAAAAAAAGTAGGTGGGAGGGTTAGTAATATATGCACGGCTAAGCGTAAGAAGGCGGTAAGCCCAAGAGGCTGTAAGCGTGTATATAAGAAAAGTATGGGTGCTGTGTCAGAAGTAAGCGTGTAAACGGATATAAGCGCGTGTGTTTAGGTCCAAGCGTGGATAAATTAGTACCAGGCCTTGATTAATTTGTTTGCAATAAAACAATTTAAAGCCTGTCCAGACATATATTCTCGTTCAATTTTGTGTTTTGTTAGTAGCGAGAGAGAATGAGAAAAACGTCCGTGGGTGTTGAGACTAAAAACGTCACACACTAAAGCTCTTGGACGTGTCTACTGTGTACGTGATGTGTGCCGGTTTACACTTGCTCTGTGAGCTGTATTCTGACTTTGCTACCCTTGTTGTATGCTGTGTATGTGTCTCGGCGTGTAACTGCGTTATGGGCAATCCTATGTATGTATGGCTGTCGCTGTGTGCCGTATTCACACATTGCCAAATCACGTGATATACAATCATAATCTGCCTGTGTTTTGTACCTGTCTCTTTGGCAAAGCCTATGTTCATTGTTTATTGATCAAAGCACGTACACCCAGAGATTTGAGCTGATTAATTTAGGAAGAACAAATGAATATCCTTGATATTGCTGATATCGATATCTATTTCCTCCCTGACTGCTGTATATAGTTTGCGTTTAACGTGAACATGTCTCACAATGTTTGTTGTCATGTGACATATCACTTATACGTCACGCGTCTTTCTATGATTATCTTTTTTGTCCATGTGCCTAGGATTGTATATATCACTGACATTTTTCACAAAAATCATTATCAATAAAGGTTCATGTACTATACCATATTATATCAACATGTCACAATCAATAGCATCACAACGGACTGCCGCACTTTTGAGTACGTGGTACTTATTTGTACTTCTTTCATACTCCATCTTATTTGCACCCAATATGATTTGATTGCAAAGCAATATTGTGGTTGTGGCTCTGACCTTTTTACTAACCTGTTTGCTTTTTTTTTTTTTTGTTGCCCTTTATAGGTCGTGTTGATTCAGCGACTGGAATACTTGCTGGCGAATTTAAACAAATTGTTGACTTGTCAAGTGTACGTTCTTTTGATCATATTTCTTTTCACTTCTCCTACTAACATTCTTTTATCCGCATTCGATTCCTTTTATCTTTTTATCATTCATCTTAATTACTCGTATTGTTCTGTACTATCGTTGTTGTTTTTTTGTTTCCCATTTTAGAACTCTGGAAAAGACCTCTCACTAGTATCCTCCGAAGTCTACCAACTCGAAGCCAACAGCGCCTCGATCGTGCAAGCCTGCGAAGACCTGATGTCGCTCACGCGCTCGCTCAAAGAGGCGTGGGTGCTTGGCCAGATCAAAACGCTCAAAAGTCAGGATAGTGGAGACTCTGGAAGGTGTGTTAGGACGCAGGATGGTGAAGTTATGGATATCCCGAAAATGGCAGAAGAACTGTTGAATGAGATTTTGAAAAAGAGTTAAAATGAGAATGATGTAAAGAGGAAAGAGAGAGTGGGTGTGTGAGAGAGAGAAGGGTTGGCGAGGAGCTGAGTAAATAGAACTAAGTGATACACCATTGTTCGTATTTATTGGTTAAATTATTATATCTATATTCAAATTTAGATATATAAGCACATGCATCATAAAACGAAGCAAATCAATTTAAATGAAATCATACTGGGGAACGATATTAACTAAAAATACACAACCGTGAACTCAATAGAAAAACGAAACTAAACAGGTATAATCAAAACTCTTTACCTCCTCTAAGCCTTGGCTTTTGACACAAGTTCTATCAACTACTAGCCATCATACACATCAATTATCAATTCCAGTTTGACAACTTTTTGGTCTACCAACCAAATCTTTTTTTCTCCTAAACTAACTCGTTTTGTTTTTCTTTGGGCATGTAATTTTATATATACCTGAATACTATCATTTCGCTAGCTTACCTAGTTTTAGGTCAATACTAAACTCCTTCCTTCATATATTAAAGATTAACAGCTGCAGGTTAAATCGTTTTTTTGGATCTACGTGTTTGAATTGTGTCAGGATTGAGTTCAATTGATTTGATTTCTCGTATTACTTGTTGCATTGCGTACGGTATTTGTGTTCATTTATGACTCTGTGCGTGTTCTTTCGCACCAATATCCAGAACTCCCATTTACTAGTAATAAAGTTAAAACATAGAATATTTATTTCAAAGTGATATAATAGCAGAGGGACAAGTTTGGTCAATTTGTAAAGGTAGTATCTGTAAAACTTGAACTCTCAATTGATATAAGTTTGGTCGAATTGAATTGACATAACAAGACCCTGTTCCTGTATAAAGGTCTACACTTGGCATATCATTGGTGTAAATTCACATTTTGTTCAAAAAAAAAAAAAAAAAAAAAAAAAAGTTTTGTCTAAAGCAATCGAAAGCTGAAACCTTTTCATAAAAGATAACAGAATTATTCCTTAAAAAAAAAGTAATAAATTGTATATTCAAGAGCAACAAAACTCTTTATGATAAAACGTAAAAGCAGTACACATATGTACTAGTTTTTGTTCCTATATATTGAACGATATGTAATAAAAAGCTTTTTAAAGCTTTGGATATTGTTTACGCAAAAAATTACTTGATTGAAAAGGGTTTCATTAGAAAGCCATATGAAAAGATAATGGGTTTACAAATCTACAAATATCTACCAACAACGAAAAGGTATGCCAACATGGCTCTCCAAACAAAAGATAAACTTTGTATAGTTTCGGCTAATGGTTAATGCTTGAAATTACAAATATACAAATAAAATGGATGGATAGATTTAATAGCTATTTTTGGTTCATTCATTTAATCAAAAATAAAAGTTATAATACTAAAAGGATTCTGGCGAACGGAGTTGGAAAAAAAAAAAAAAAGCAAGGCTCGGTATATTTTCAACGGAAATAGTTAATGGAAATAAGAAAACCCATGATTAGAAATCAGTTAAAGTATGTGTACAGACCATTAAAGGAAAAACACAAAGTCATGAAGTAGGATTAATAGTTGTATTAAAGATGGATATAGAAAATTGTTTTGAAACAATGATCTAGTGACTTGATCGTTAATCAATGACGATAGAAAGATATAGACAACTGAGTAGTTCAATGAATGAGATGTATCTTTGTGCAACTTAAGTAACTTTGAAATGTCACGTTATCACGAGATAGACTAAAGATAACTAGGCAGTTAAGGATTTCAAACTTTTTGGCTTCCATAGAATCAATGCACTGTGTTTGCAAAAACATACACAAAAGCATATGATTTATTGTTGTTTATCTACGATAATTTCATTTACTACTTTGTTGAACTACTTATTTACAAGTAAACTCAATTCCATGGAATAAAATGCCTCCGCGGAGGAAAGACATCATAATAAATTGAAAAAAAAAATACAACTCTAGCTGTTTCTTTTTTTATAAAAATTATCAAAAAAAAAACATTGAAACCAAGAATTAAAAAATAAGTCAATTCAAACAAGCGTTTTCTGCAGTCTTTTATCCAACTACTCAAATTCACAATGAAATGATTCGAAATTGATTGAAAATGTGCTGGTTCAAATCCAAACCTAGTACTGAATATACACATTATACCATGTTCTACCCCGCGGATATACATCAGCACAGTCACATATCTTTTTTGGGAAAATTTAAAAGTTGTAAATGAGTAGATGTTAGGGTTATATATGACAAAATATCACGCTATGTCACAGATATTTTTATTAAAATCGTATTTGTAATACATCTTGGCCACCAGAGCCGTACCGGGCTTACTCATCTCGAGTCACAAGACGTCACTGCAAGTATGCTAATTTTTCAAAAAAAATTTACTCTTTTTCCTTCTACTCCCTTGATCGGATAGTCCTGATTATCATCAACAACAGTTTTCCAACTGCAAGGAATTAGGTATGTTTTTTTGCTGCGTTGAAGGACCCTTTTGCTTGTCGCAAAACCTTCTACGAGGTTTATTAAAACTGGCTTAGAAATAAAATATAATTATAAATCAAAAATAAATTGCTTCTATTTTGTTTTCAATGATTAATGGTTACTGCTTTGTGGCGAGTCTCTTTCTCTGTATATTTTTGTTACGTGCTTGTGACTCGTTTAGGTGCCACTTTTCGTTGCTTAGAAATAGAGATTCTGTATTAATAATTCAACCACCACTACTTTAACAGCCCCTATAAATAGCGATGATTTCCTCCTTGAGTAGTCTCATTCTTCTTTTTTTAATTTCTTGATTAAATTGATCATTATTGTTTGATATTTTACTCCTTCTCTAGTTCAATATTGGCAATTTATTTTTTTTATTTTTTTTTTTTATTTCAAGTTTTATTATATTTCAGCTTCTAATATCGAATCCTAGTCAAAATGGCTCGCCGTCCCGCTAGATGTTACAGATACTGCAAGAACAAGCCTTTCCCCAAGTCTAGATACAATCGTGGTGTCCCCGATGCTAAGATTAGAATCTACGATCTTGGTAGAAAGAGAGCTCAAGTCGACGACTTCCCTCTCTGCGTCCACTTAGTCTCCAACGAGCTTGAACAGCTTTCTTCCGAAGCTCTTGAAGCCGCCCGTATCTGTGCCAACAAGTACATCACCAAGATCTCCGGTCGTGAATCTTTCCACCTCCGTATCCGTGTCCACCCCTTCCACGTCCTCCGTATCAACAAGATGTTGTCTTGTGCCGGTGCCGATAGATTGCAGCAGGGTATGCGTGGTGCTTGGGGTAAGCCCCAGGGTCTTGCCGCCCGTGTCAACATTGGCCAGATTATCATCTCTGTCAGAACCAGAGATTCTAACAAGGCTGTTGTCATTGAGGCTCTTCGTCGTGCCAGATACAAGTTCCCTGGTCAGCAGAAGATCATTATCTCCAAGAAGTGGGGTTTCACCTCTCTTGACCGTGATGCCTACGTTGAGAAGCGCAACAAGGGTGAGATCAAGGA
The DNA here is from genome assembly GCA_030578715.1 of Magnusiomyces tetraspermus. NCBI lineage: Eukaryota > Fungi > Ascomycota > Dipodascomycetes > Dipodascales > Dipodascaceae > Magnusiomyces > Magnusiomyces tetraspermus. The sequence continues at coordinate 66,955 of JAKTYL010000030.1, read as the reverse complement.
TGATGGTGCCTACGTCAAGTTCCACAACGGTAAGGGTCCTCTTGAGGAGGCTTTTGCCCAGTTCCCTGACTCCATCACTGCTTAAATATCTTGATTAGTAGTTTTGTACTTGTATACATGGACCAAAAAAAATATAATTAAAAATAAATAAAAAAACAAGAAATCTTTTTTTGAATAATAAACCCGATGTGTGTCGTGTATGTTGATAAATGTGAAATGATCCGAATTGGGTTATATTATTTGTCTAAAATGGATTGAATTTTGATTTATTGAAGATATCCTTGAGCCCCTTTTCTCTGATTTTTACATTTTTCATGTATGTGTGTGTCTGTGCTGCTGAATAAATCTGTTCCACACGTCATTGAAACCTATTTGCTGTTCTTTTCTTCTACATATATTTCTACCTCTTTTTCCTTTCCTTCTTTCTTTTTTTCTTCTTCCTTTTTCTTTGACCAACCTTCTTTTTGGGATATCCATAATCATTTTAATATACTAATCTAATCAAAAATGTCTGCTTCTGTCACTCCTTTTTCTCAACGCAAATTTGCTGATACCATTTGTCTTTTCGATGTTGACGGAACCCTCACTCCCGCCCGCCTTGTTGTTTCTGACGAGATGAAGAAGATGTTGACTGAGCTCCGCAAAGTTTGCACAATTGGATTTGTTGGAGGTTCCGATCTTGCTAAGCAAAAGGAGCAGCTTGGCGAGGATGTTCTTAACACTTTTGATTTCTGCTTTTCTGAAAACGGTCTTACTGCTTACAAGCTTGGTGAGAAGATGGCCTCCCAGAGCTTTATTGGCTGGATTGGAGAGGAAAAGTACAACAAGCTTGTTGTTTTCATTCTTAAGCACTTGGCCAACATTGAGCTTCCTAAGCGTCGTGGTACCTTTGTTGAGTTCCGTAACGGTATGATTAACGTGTCCCCTATCGGCCGTAACGCTTCTACTGAGGAGCGCAACGAGTTTGAGGCTTACGATAAGGTTCACAAGGTCCGTGAACAGATGGTTGAGGCTCTCAAGAAGGAGTTCCCCGACTATGGTCTTACTTACTCTATCGGTGGCCAGATTTCTTTTGACGTTTTCCCTACTGGTTGGGACAAGACCTACTGTCTCCAGTACGTTGTCCCTGAAGGCTTCAACAAGATTCACTTTTTCGGTGACAAGTGTTACAAGGGTGGTAACGATTACGAAATCTACACTGACGACAGAACCATTGGTCACTCGGTTACCTCTCCTGAAGACACCATGAAGGAGCTCAAGGAGCTTTTCTTCCAGTAAACGATTCTTTATTGCATTGTTTTAGATAAGAAGGAAAAGAAAACAAAGACATGTCTTTTTTTGATTCAGATATATATTTTTTTTAATTCTTTTTGTAATACTAGCTTGTATCCTTTAATATACATAAATTCTTTTAAATACTTTTTCAGTCTTTATTTTGATCCAGTTGATGGATTGTAATATTCAAGATTGCAATGATTGATTTGATTTAAACGATCCAGCCTATATTGTAGTTTTAGTTGATTTGTTGGTAGATATCAACTTTCCAATATACATATTATTGTGTACACTGGGTTTGTAGGCAACTTTAGCCAGCCCTTATTCTTTCATTCAATTTGATTAATATGTCCGCATCTCCCTCTTTTTATTTAGTGCAGCCCGATTCCAATTATTATGATGGTTTTGCATTGTCATTGTTTTTTTTTTGGGTATCTGGAGAGGAATTGGCATAATCAATATTTAGATGATCGAGCCAACAACAAAAGATGTAAATTTATATATATATTAAAGTACTAAAAAAGTTAGACAATCACTGAGTGTATAGGATTTTGTTTTTACTTTGTATTTATGGGTGCTTAACCAACTAAAAATTTCAATCGAAACGCTAATTTGTTAACTTGTATAAAAATTGTCAATTTCATAAATATTTAGGCTCAAGGAGTGATAAGAATGTAGAACAGGTGGATTGATGAATCAAATCAACCAAATCCAAAACGCTTTTTTTTTTTTTTTTTTTTTTCGTTTTTCATTTCATCGTGTTTTGCGAAAGATCTGTGCCATGAAAGACGTACATCTAATGTCCCAAAGATATACACTTGAGAAAAAATAAAAAAAACGTGTGTGCAAATCAGTGTGCCACAAGTTACAAATTTACGCAGTACCCAAGCCCATATTTTTGATGATAGCTGTTTGGGTGCCATATGTAGACTCACGTTGAGCACAACTATTTCATTTGTACGCATAAAAATCAGTGTTAAGATCCATACATACATATAACCTGGTTTTGGAGTTTTCTGGTCAAAGCTAGTGAGTTCACCATGTATAGATAACTATTTGTGTGAACACATTTAAAATAACTGTCAGGGTAGCCTTGTTGAACAATATACCTGATAAATTGATTTTTTTTTATTGCAACAAGTACTATATTTAATTCAGAGTTACCGAGTACAATGATCCGTAATCTTGATTCAATATGCTTTCTTACGAAAAGAGTTTTGTTTGAAACAGTTAAAACCATCAACTTTTTGAGTTTTCTTCATATCTGTTTCGTTTTCTAGTTTCACTACTAGACGAAATTGACTTTTCACTAGTGGTAATGTAGTACTGGTTTAAACTCTGGTTACTTTATGTTTTTTACATCAAGATTCTTGCTAGTATACTGGTCAAGAGTCAACTAACGTTTGATAGTTTGAAAGAAAGAAAGAAAAGTACTTCTCTTTGTTGACTGAACTTTGAAATTCAGTTTCCTGGGTAGTCATCATCGAGCAAAAAGTACAATTTTAACTGTAGAAATGATACAGACGCTGATAAGATTTACTCACATCAAGAGTTTCTCAATCTTCATCACATGCCAAATCAATAAAAAAAAAAAAAGAAGGAAAACCATATATATATATATATATATATATATATATTTAGAGAGTTACCTTTTAAATAACCTCAATCATTAATATTCTATAATACATAAACAAAGACTTCCTCCTTTATTGCCTCACCACTTAAACAGCGGTAAGAATGTCAGAGTCACCAGGGTCCAAAATGGAAAGAACACCAACACGGAAGAGCTTACCGCAGGCAGTACCAAGCTCGTTGTTACCACCCTGGAAACGGTGGATGGTGGTCTTGGAAAGAAGAGCGTAGTACTCAAGCTCGGACTGACGAAGACGGGGAGTGTTGCCAGCAACAATGACAAGTTTGGCCTTACCCTGACGAAGAGACTTGATGGTGCTCTTGTAGCCAAGGGTGTACTTGCCCGACTTGATAGCAAGAGCAAGACGGGAGTTAATGTTTTCCTGATCCTTCTTAGATTTGGGAGCCTGTAGAAAGAATGATAATAATGAGTTTTACGAATGTTAGCTAATTGTAATCTCAGAGTTTGAGTTGATTTTTTCCTGATCTACAAGACTGCAACAAAGCCCATCATTTTTGCAGTGATATTGTCCCTGGTAAAAACACCACTGACAAATAATTTGAATATAAGTTATATCTCAAATTGTGTATTAAAAGATGAAAAAAACAAACATGAATATTGTTTTCAAAATACTAACCATCGCTGCGCTTATAATATTATTTTAGCACTCCGGTGAAACACTGGTATGTGATGTGAGGAAAAAAAGAATGAAATAAAGTCATATCAAGCCAATATATTTATCTACAATCCTAGCTTCACACATTTAATCTCGCCCACATGTATTGTCTCTACACCTTTTATTCTCATTCTCCATACATTTCAACTCAAAAATGCTATTTTCAAACTTGAAAATTATCAGTCTCAGTATTACGCTATGGTTTCAGGGATACACACTAAACTGATTAAACAGTCACATACACATCATTCTCCTCATACAAATCAAGAGCTCAGCCCTGCCACTCTGCTTACACATGATAATGTAATAAGTAATTGTTACTCATGTGGTAACACCCACTTTCCGCACCTAATATGTGTGTGGACGAGGGATCTATTGTTCATTCTAAGTGAAGAAGTATGTATATACACACATAAGTGATGTATACCCATTGCCTTGCCCATACTTAGCTTTGGCGCCATACACACACACACATACACGCTTTTTTTTTTTTTTTTTGGTTTTTTCAAAACCTCCTTTCCCTAGGCTTTCAGTCCCAAAAACCGACACAACACACCCTTAATATACATCGACAAGGTATGTTTGCTGTCCATAAAAACTTTTGAGAAGAAGTTTTTAATTTTTTTTGAAAGAATGGTTCTATTTTGGTGATTAATGGTTATTGAATATATTGATAAAAAGGAATAAACAAGTGCTGAAAGTTTTAATGGTTAAACGTATATGTTTGTTGTACATATGTGTGTGTATATTTTGGAATTAGTAAATGAAGGGAAGGATGGCGAAAAGAGCTAATAATGAAGGCAAGAAAAGTAGAGAGTTGGGTGTCCTGCTGTTCGTATAACTTTTTCTTAATATATCCAGCAATATATTGTTAATACCAGATGAAATAAACGGTTTTTCTATTATCATACATCATTATTGAACCTACGATTTTATCTGTTTATATCTTTTTCTCAAAGTTGATTACCTTTAAAATACCAACCAATTTTTTCATTCATCCTAAAATCCATATTCTAATCGACTTTTTACTATTTTCAAAACAGGCTCACAATGAAAATTGAAATCGACTCCTTTTCCGGCGCCAAGGTCTACCCTGGCAGAGGCACTCTCTTTGTCAGAAGTGACTCCAAGATCTTCAGATTCCAGTCTTCCAAGTCTGCTTCTCTTTTCCACCAGCGACTGAACCCCAGAAGAATCTCCTGGACCGTTCTTTACCGCAGACAACACAAGAAGGGAATGACCGAGGAGGTTTCCAAGAAGCGCACCCGCAAGACCGTCAAGCACGAGCGTGGTGTTGTCGGTGCCTCTGTTGAGGTCCTCAAGCAGAAGCGCAGAGCCGGTCCCGCCGTCTCTTCCCGCACCCAGGCTACCCAGGCTGCTAAGAAGCAGGCTCGTGCCGACAAGGCCAAGCAGGCTGTTGCTCACTCCAGAGGTGGCAGCAAGATCTCTAAGCAGCAGGCTAAGGGTGCTAACGTCAAGGTCCAGGCCACTTCTCGTTAAACAAAAACAATCATTTGTAAAATATAATGATAAATGAATAAAAAAAAAATGAAAATTGTGTGTTTAATGTTGGTGTTATTTTGTAGTTTTGCGTTTTGTTTTAAACGCTGTTTCAGTTAATCAACGGTGGAAAGTTGAATGGCCTAAATCTTAACTTTGTTTAGTGAGATATTTTTCATAAAGCCGTAAGACTGATAAATTAATTATACTTGTTAATTAGCTAGTAAAAAATTCCTACACGTGACTATCAAATGACAATTTGTCATCATTACCTAATCTTTTCTGTTTGACCATTTCATTTTGTTCATTTTTTATTGGTCGACACCGCCAAAAGACCCATATACTATTCTTTCAATAGGTATTTGTGTGAATTAAGCATATACATCACCCCTCCCATTTTTTTTGCCAAAGACCATTAGTGTATATTCATACTTACACTTTTATTATTTTATCTCTTGTCATATACCTATATTTTCATATACTTAAAAAAGGACGAAAGTCACTAGCATCGTCATATTATAACTTTTCATCATGTCAGAATACAAAAATATCACCCCGTCTAAAGGCGAATATGAGGTATGCTAATATGCATTTTTTTTTCCTTAGTGAAGTTTTTATCATTATGGAATGAAAGAGATGTCCGCTCATGCCGATATCCAAATTTCTATATAACTTTACTCTGTGAGGCTCCTCACTATTTACTTTTTCAAAAATTGAAAATAATCATTCCTAACTTTTGTTTTTTCTTGAAATTTTAGTTGATTGATGTTGATCCTCACTTTACCAGAGTCGTCAGCTACTTTAGAGCATCTGACTACCTCAGATGGGCACTTTTCACTGCTTCAGGCCCACTCTTTGTTGCCTGGAGTGAACACATTCAGACCGAAGGCAAGAGCCGCAAGATTTCTTCTCGCGCTTTCCGCATTGCTACCATGGTTGGTTTGACTTCTGGTTTCATCTTTTCTTACAACCGCTCTGTGCAAAGATTCCAAGGCGTTGTCGAAAACAAGCGCGAAGTTGAAAAGGACAGATATGAAATCAAGTCGCGATTGGCACAAGGACTCAAGCCCTACGGCGAAACCGATCTCAGCCCTTGGCTACAAAAAGTTGCAGCCCGTAACTCGACATACTCTTCCACATTTAACCACATTTTCCCTTGGTTCAACATTGTGAACCACGAATACCACGGCGTTGACTTGAAAAAGTATTATGAAGTCAGAGAAGGAGAAGAGAAATGGGGATTTGATTTGCAACTTCCCGAAGAAGAGACTGCTTAAAACAAACTAGTTGATTAAACATGAACAGAACGGAGAAATCAGAGAATCAAACAAATATACAAATAACATTATTACCCTTTTTTTATCAGTCATTGATCAATTATTTTTTCAAAGAAAGAAACGGAAATCAAAGGAATGGAAGATAAGAAGTGTGTAAAGAGATTGAAACGAAACAAAGCATAGACAACGTCAGTTTCTTTACTATTTACCTTTTTTTTTCTTCCTTTCTTTTATATTTTAATCTTTTAGTTTTAAATTTTAAAGAGAAATCATAATTAGCAGATTTCTACATACATTCTTACTATTAATCATATTTTACAACCATTTTTTATATTCAGTAAATGTAATTTGCTTCCTTTTTTTATTATTATTTACTTGTTTCAGTTGACTTTCAATTTTGATTTTTGAGTTGAAAAAAAAAGTCAATGAACAGATACTTAATGTTAACTGGACTCCCTAATTGAAACAAAAGCTAGTTGCCAAAATCTTCAGTTATAAATATTTGTATTAGGTTGCTTAAACCATTGTAAACTCACAAATTTTCATCACAGTGCTCAGTCTGTTCTTGCCAGAAAGCAATCACCTGAAGGAACATGAGCTGATTATATATGTACTATAAATGAACTGAAGAAAAGGTCAGGGTTTAGGCACCTAAGGTAACTCGGGCTAAACTCTCGCAAAGCTTAAGTTGATGAGGCAGGAAACGACCGTATCAGCTGTATCTTAATTGAGACGGAACTAGTGTTGAAAAGCCAGAAAGTACTGTTAATATGTTTACACTTGGTGTTGTGTAGTAATTGCGTCGCACATTCTATGACAAGTGAAGTCATAGGGCCAGTAGGTAGCCATGTTTATGAACAATGAAATCAAAGGCACAGGGTTCAAAAAAAAAAAAAAAAAGAATTGACCT